>PVJL010002345.1:0-203459 GCA_004026885.1 Lyroderma lyra
GGGCGGGATGCGGGGCAGGGGCGGGGCGCGGGGCAAGAGGGCACTGGTAGCTGTTTGCCTCAGGCTGTGGAAGGCCCAACGGGCAGCCTGCTATCCAGTCTGGCTCCAAAGTCACCCTGAGAAAAGCCAGGCCGTGTGAGGGCTGTGAACAAGCCAGCCTGGACTCCAGAGCTGGGAAAGGTGGTGGTGGAGGGCAATTGGGGGCTTACCTCATCCAGTGGGGAAACTGAGGTACAGGGAGTAGGGAAGGAACCTTTTTAAGCTACGTAGGACCCAGCTCAGAAGCCTGTTGGCTCTCAGCAAAGTAACCCCCGTGCTCCTTGTCACTGACTAGAAGTGGGTGAATTTCATTGCTCCATGTAAGGGTCTCCAGTGACTTTGAGGGGGCAGAGATGATAGTCTGCCCATCTTCTTTACCCTGAGCCTCTAGGAGCACTGCCTTGCCCTCCAGCCTTCCCTGCCCTGGACCATCGGCCCCTGCTCCCCCTTTAGGAAAAGGTGGTGTGTGACAGCACAGTGGCCACTCTCTCTCGGTGTTCTCCAGCTTCTGGGAAGTGTGACTTTTTGGCTTCTCCCTAGGTTCAGAAATGGTTCCTGAAGCCCCAAGTCTCCTTCATGTGAGAGGGGGAGTGAGAAGAGGGTTACTATACTAGGGCCTGTCCCAGACCTGTTCCATTTCTCCTCTAACAGGCAAAGGTGAACCAGCCATGGAGCCACACCTCCCAGAGACTACACCCTCTCCAGACACATGACCTGCAGTTTGTCTAAAGGGGATCCATAGTAAATCACACTTGTACCAGCTATGACTGCTCTCATCTTCCTCTGCTGCAGGAAGCTGGCTAATCGGGCTCCATCCTGCCACTGGGGACTGCAGACTGACGGTGCTGTGCAGGCCATCGCCGGAGGCAGGGCACCCAGTGGTTCAAAGTAGGAGCTTTGAAATGAGCCACACCTCTGCTTATGTCCTGGTGCTACCACTAACCAGCTGTGTGACCCAGGGCAAGACACCTGCCCTCTCGGAGCCTCATTTTCTCACCTGTAAAATATGGGTGCTAACAATTTCTATCTCATAGGGTTGTTGTGAGGCTTAAATGAGAAAAACATGCGCTGCACCCCACACACCTAATACAGAGGAAGCATCTATAAATGGTAGCCATTATTATTACACTTGCAAATATAGCTATCATAAGCAGGCCCAGCCCTAAGGACACGGGTGGGAAGCAGAAATGAGTCCACTGGGAGTCTTTCTCCCACTGCCCTTGCTCCTCCATCACCTTCTCCCGTCCCCGTATTTTTCTCTCCACGTTTGCACCAGAGGGAGAGTTCTAAAACACAAATACTGTCACGCCACTGACTTGCTTTAAATCCTTTCTGACTCCCTGTTGCTCTTAGGATAAAGCCCAAGCTCCCTGACACAGTTTTACAAGGCTTTTTGTGATCTGGCTCCTGCTTATCTCTCATCTCTCAGCCTCTTGTAACCTAAGCTTCAGGCTTCCCTCTCACCTCCAGGCCTCTGCACAGCTGCTTCCTGACCCCAGCTACACACCTCCTCTCCTCTGAGCTTCCAAGTTGCTTCCTCCAGAACACTCCCACTGTCGTGGCTCAGGATTGAAAGAAAAAGTCTTCAGGGGCTCCTTGTCCCAGGAGATTTGTCCTGAGTGGTCCAAACTGTCGGGATGTCTAAGATCATCTAGTCCGACAGTCCCTTCGGCAGAGGAGAAACCCAGGCTGCCAGAGGGAAGGGGCTCCTCCGGGTTCCATCATGCTCTCTTCCCACTAGCACAAGAGGAGATCAGTGACCCCTCCGCTGACACCAAGGGCCTCTCATTTTCATGCATTTGCATTTAATCTTTTCATAGCCTCTCCCAGGAAGAACACGTAAACAGAAAAGATGTGAGGACTCAAAGGAATGAATTCCAAGCCCCAGGAGATACCACAGGGATGTATTGCAGGGCGAGGGCTATCGTAGAGCACCCCTCAGCCATTCCCATCAGAGTCACTGTCTCCTTTACCTCCTGCCTGACTAGGGGACTGAGGGGCAAAGCAGTGGGGCTTCCTAGGGAGCTGCGAACTTAAAAAACAGCCGGATGAGACCCAGTCCAGGTCACCCCCCACTGGCGTGTGGAAAACACATAAATTCTGGAAACAGGAGACTTGAATTCAAGTCCCACTTGCCAGCTGTGTGAAAGGACAAAGCTCTTAACCTCTCTGCACTTCAGTCTCCTCAACTGTAAAATGGGGGTAATAATAGCTCTGTCCTCACCGGCTGTCATCGGGGTCATGTGGGGTGGTAGATGTGCAAGTGCCTCCTAAACAGTTCAACATTCAACACGCATCCTTCCTAACGAGACCAGAGGAGCCCAGGAAGGTTCTGATAAAAAATCAGGCGCCAGTGCCCAGGGCTGATGGCTAACTCACCTCTGTTCCTGCTTGCACGCTGTGCCTAATCTGTTAGAGACTGAAAGGTGTTGGGCTTAGAAATATTTGTTCCTTATGGCCAGACTTTCCTGAGTTTTATCAGCCTGGCTGATAAGATAATCTGCCCTGTGGGGTGAGCTCTGGCACCTGGCGCTCTGCATTGCAGGTGACCTCTCCAGACCTAACTTTTTAATACTAGCAAGTCAATACATGGGCTCTCAACTTACAGGCTGGGGGGGCGGGGCCTAGGGGGCCTCCGAAATTAATTCTCTTTGTTTCTGAATCTGATGTCTAGAGTTGACCAGAGTCTCCGTGTTAACACCTTTCATGCCAGATGGTGACTGGGTCTCTGCTGGCTCCACTAAGTGCAGAACCAAAATGGTTTTGAAAAGACTTGAAGTGAGCACCCTTCTCCTTTAATTAAGTGTGAAATCTCCATATCTATTTCAGCCTTTGAAAAGTGAAACCCAGGAAGGCAGGTTCCCCTGGCAGAGAGGAGAGGTGTGAGGAATTAATATTCCATCTCGATTTTTTTTCCTATGTAATTTAATAAGTTGACTAAGCTTATTCAGGGGCCCCTGGGCTGCATTTAGCCACTAGGTGAGCTGGGCTCCTGCTGCCCCCTCAGTGTGCCAGTCAACAGAGGTCACGGTGGGAGCGGTTGACCAGTCAGGTGAGGTGAGTCAGGGTTAAGGTGGAAAGTTGGGACCTATCTCAACTTGATCAGTCACACATTACCATTTGGCAGCACAACCTGAGCAAGATATTCACATGCTAAGTATTTAAAAAACAACAACAACAACTATTCTGGGACTGTCCCAGCCCTGTACCTCCAGGAAGAGAGGTCACTGCCTGGACTAGCTGAGTCCTAACATCCAGCAGACCCCCCTCCCCACGCACCCTCCCTCCTACCCACTTTCTTTTCCTTCCTCTGCCAGCCAGAGGTAGGCTGACCAGACGTCCTGTTTTAAACGGGACAGAAAACAAGGGTACAGTCCCATTTCAAATGGTACATATGGCCAGCCTAGTCTCACTGGGCTAAAATCGGAGTGTTAGGAGGCTGACCATACCAACCATACATTTGAAACGGGGCAGTACTTTTCTGTCCCATTTAAAATGGGATGTCTGGTCAGCCTAGCCAGAAGGCAAGCCCATAGCTTCTTCTCGCTGGGGTTAAGTCCCCTTAAGAAATCTGTTCCATAGAAATAAAACTGTCATAGAAGATTTCAAATCTCTGGAAAGAAATCCTTGGAACCCAGTGTGGGAAACATGACTCTCAGTGTTCCTCTCCTTTTGAACATCTATTGAGCTTCTACTTATCTCCACATGAAACACTTGGGAGTGGGGAGAAAACCAATACAGAGATTTTCACCCCAGAATAACAGAACTCTAGAGCTGAAAGGGATTTTGGAAATCAACTAATCCATCCCCCTTTTTACAGATGGCTAGACTGAGGTTTAAGAAGGAAAAATAGTCTGTCTAAGGAGTTCTAATAACCAAGGCAGGGCCAGTGGGACTTTAGCTCAGGACTTGCTAGTGGTTCTAATGGACCCGAGTTCATAATCTGAGATGCAGTCAGATTATTAAAGCTCCTTTGTGCCTCAGTGTCATCATCTGTAGAATGGGATAAGAGAAACCACCTCATGGGGTGGATAAGTGAGATGTATGCCTGGCATGTATTACACCAGAACATAAGCTCCTTGAAGCCAGGGGCTTGGGTTCACTTACTACTGTGTCCTCGGAGTCTAGAACATGCCCTTCCCAGAGCAGCAGCCAATAAACACATATGGAATGGATGAGTACAGCACACGGTTCTTACTACCGTTATTATTGCCCAGAGTATTTTCTTGTTCACCTTCATCCACCTTTTTTATTCTTATCCTGGATTCCTTTCTCTGTCCACTCCTCGTATCAGTGTGGACGTGGGACTCCTGCACACAGACACAGTCTCACCTGCCTGTCCCCTGCTGCTCTGCTTCTGTCTCTCTCCATGTCCCTTCTCACCTGCAGGGGGAGAGGGAGAACCGTGAGGCTGAATCCAAACCCTCGCTTTCCTACCCAACCCCCAGAGTTCAGGCCGCTCTCCTAAAATCCTGGCCACCTTCCTCTAACATACTTTGTGCTGCCTAATAAGTCAAGGATGGCTTCAGAGAAAAAACAATCTCACCACTACTTTTTCCTTTTCAAGGAGGGCTGTCCACTTATTTTTGTTTTGTCTGACTCAAAACTGACTGATGCAATTCCCTTCTGCTTTGACAAATAGGGACCCTCAGCAAAGAAGGAAACAGAGCCAAAGTGAAAAGAAGGAAGGTCAAAGCTTCTTGGAGATTTATGAAGTTCTCATTCGAGCACAGACAACTGGACAGTTCTATTCTCTGTTCAGGCCTTGAGTTTCAGGAAAACACCAAGACTCTGAGACGCGCCTTCATCTGAGTCATTTAGGTGGAGTTGGTGCTTTTATCCACGTTATCTTCCCATTTCCCTCTCCATCGGAGCTGAGAGCTGTGAGCAGTGAGTGGGAATGCCTGCTTTCTTCTGACTTTGGGATCTAGGACACTGGGGCAGAAGACAAAGAGATAATCCTTCAGTTCTTTTCAAATCCTGTTCTCACCCCCCTTTCTTCCCCCATCCCTGGGTTTAGGGATTTAATTCATTTTGAATTAGTGCTCAGCTTGAGAGGGAAATGTGTAGGAAATTGATAGACTAGATTGTAATACAATATAAATAACTCAACCTTACAAATTAACACAGGCCCACAAGCCTAGACCTGAATCAGACCACAGGCAGATAAGAATTTGGCTAATAATAGAAAATAATAATAACAAAAAATAAGGCCATTGGTCTGCCAGAGACTGGATTGGTGTGACCAAAAGATAAATTGTAAAGTGAAATACTCAATCCAGGCAAAATGTAGGGGTATTGATGTATGTGACTGAAAAACAGATTCCATTTACTTTCATCTCCTTTTTAATGACTTAACTGAACGAGGGTCTTAATTTACTAAATGACTGGAAATGTTGGCTCTGTGTAGAAAAGTGATCTTTATCATTTTGAGGTTGGCCTCCCCCTGTTTGTTTGAGCTCAGATCTTACTGTGCGTAGTGCCTAATGCTGAGTAAGTGTCCAGTGCCCCATCTCCCGACCCTGGCCAAGCAGCGAGGCCAAGTGGGGTGGGCCAACGAGTGGGGCTTCAATGAGTGGCAGAAATGTCTCACCACAGTTACAGGCCCTGTAAGTGGAAGAGATGTACCTATCGAGTTGAGAGTAGCCATGCTCATCAAGTTCAGCAAGCTGACAAATTTTCAGTTATGGACTGAAAATTTGTGTCCCTCGCTGAATTCATATGTTGAAATCTAATCCCCAACATGGTGTTATTGGAAGGTGGGGCCTTTGAAAGGTGATTGGATCATGAGGGTGGAGCCCTCAGGAATAGAATTAGTGCCCTTATAAAGGAGATCCCAGAGAGCTTGGAGATCCCAGCTATGAACTAGGAAGTGGGACCTCATTAGACACTGAATTAGCTGGTGCTTTGATCTTGGATTTCTCAGTCTTTGAAACTGAGAGAAATAAATGTTGTTTCTTTTTATTTATTTATTTATTTATTTATTTTTTTATTTTCGTTTTTTTTTTTTTTTTAATTCATTTTTATTGTTAGACTTATTGGGATGACATCTGTTAGCAAGGATTACATAGGTTTCAGGCATACAATTTAAATGTTGTTTCTTAAACTACTCAGCCTACAGTATTTTTGTTACAGCAGCTCAAATAGACTAAGATGGGGTCTCAGTGCATTATGAGAACAAAATAGAGTCTTGCTGGGTGTCAGGGCCATCTAGAGTGTGGAGCAGGGAGTCACAAAGCTGAAGATGTTCTTCCCTAGCCTGGGCCCCAACCTAGGCTGAGTAGATGTATCATTTTTAAACAAGACAGAAAACAATGGTACTGCTCCATTTCAAACAGTATGCATGGTCAGCCTACTGACACTTTGAATTTCACCCAGTGAGACTAGACTGACCATACAGACCACTTGAAACAGGACAGTACCGTTGTTTTCTGTCCTGTTTCAAACAGTATGCCTGGTCAGCCTACCCTAACCTCAAGAAGCATTCCTGTGCCAGGGCCACAGGAGTGGCATTAAAACACTGCCTGCTCATCAGTTCAGTGTCCACTGCTGTGTTCTGTCCCATACATTGGCTTTGACTTGGTCCCAGGCACTCTCCCAGTTTAGCCTTCCTGGCTTACCCCACCTGGACTTGGCAACCTGGTTCCATTTCTGCTTCATGACTGTCTTGGAAATCTCATAGTCTCAGGCACCCAGAATTAATCCCCGGGCACCAAATTCTATCTCAGTCTCTGCAGCTATATCCAACTCAGGTGCCTGGGATACCATAGCATGCCAGACTCCTGGTGGGGGTGCAGAGGGGGCATGTGGGGAAGAAGTGGGGGGTGGGAACTAGAGAAAAAAAAGAGTGGGACAAAATGGACAAGGAGGAGAAGAATTCAGGCGAATATTAGAAACAGAGTTAAAATACAGTCCCGTGGTACATGGCACAAGTGGGCTGGGTTCTTTAAAGGGCCAGTGGTAGCATGATTGGGACATTAAATTGATTCCCAGCACCATTTGGCATAAACAGAGATCCCCTGCTGTGAAGCCCAGTAATGTAGCCTCAGTCTGATTCTTTTGGCTTTTAGGTGTGACTTCTAAGGGATGACAAAAGGGAATGGTTATTTGAGCTGAGAAAAATTTATTCGAACTCCATGCAGTGTGCTGAAACTCTTTTTTGTTAGCTCTGTCTTTGTTCCAAAAATGTCTTCCTTATTACTTCTGGAGGTCTTAATGCTTATGGCAATCACCCGGCTCTTTCTGGTCAGGGAGTTCTGTTTGTCTCCTCACTGTGGGCCCTGCTTCATAACATCCTCCATCTCAACTCTCAGTACGTGTTGGCAGAGGGTATATAGGAAACAATTAGATCTATGAACCAAGCTATCAATATTTGCTTTCCTGCCTCATCATGGGTCACAGGCTCTGACGCAGAAGTGCTGCTTGCAAGTCCTTGCCTGGTTACTCAGCCACTCGCGGTCCCAGAAAGTGCGCAGCACTAGTCATTTGTGTGGATCCAAACAGAAAACGTCCCTTCGGAGTCACTCCAGCTTTGCCTCATCTCCCTCCGCAAACCCAACCTCGGAAAATTTCCTATTCAGCTTAAGGGAAAGAAAAGAGAAAAAGAAAACCTGAATGGGGGCATGGATAGCATATTTATCAGAATTTCAGATGATACAAAATCAAGTAGGGGATTACTAAATAGGGTAGAAGAGTTAGGTTCCAAGTCAACCTTGATAGGTTGGAATGAGAAACTGAATTTAACAAGATGAAATTTACTAGTGGAAAATGTAAAGTCCCACCCTGGGGCTCAACACACAGACACAGACACACACACACTCACATGCACACACACCAAAACAACAGCACAGCCGTATAATTTCAGAATTTGGAAGATAAACCTAGAAAGCTACACTGCGAGCTCAGTATGAGTCCAGGGTATAATGTGATTCTCAAACCACCTCAGGCAAGTTCCTGCTGCATCATTGGACCTGGGGAGCACAAAAGAAGGACGTGAAGGAGGTGACGATCCTGTTCTTCTCAGCACTCCTGGATCACACCTGATGTGTCGTGTTTCCTTCTGACAACACTCCCGGGGAAACGCTGACAAATGATCATGCATCAGAGGGGTGGAAACAGGAAGACAGACAATCTGGAAATTATAACAAACAAGGATCATGAAAGACCTAAGGAGGTTTAACCCCAAAGAAGAAAACAGATTTAAGGGAGCACGAAAGCTGTTTTCAAGCACTTTAAGGGCTATCCTACAAAAAGCTTCCCCAGCCCTCAACTCCAGAGGACAAAAGTAGGACCATGAGAGTAAGTTTCAGGAGCTAAACTGCATTCCAGCCTGAGGAAGAACTGTTTTTTTCTAGAGAACTGTGTCAGGCTAGAATGGTCCGCCAGGTGAGGTAATGAGTTTCCTGTCACTAGAAGTGTTCAGGCGACAACTGGAGGATCACACATGAGGTTTGCAGTGGAGAGAAGTCACGTACTTGTCAGAGGATTAGATCAGATGACCTTTAAGGACCCTTTCAACTCACAGACACTCTGATTCTGGAGATTTCTACTATAATTTATTATGCTATCCCCTGCCTGAAAATAGCTAATTCCCTTTGATAAAGGAAGAAAGCTGCTGAATTTTGGAAATGTTTCCTAGTTCTTTCCAGGCTCAGTTTTAAAATATCAGATAAAGAGCACAGACTCTGGAGACAACTTCCTGGGTTCAAACCTGGCTCTGTTACTATTAGCTGTGTGACTTTGAGCAAGTCATTTAACCTCTCTGGGCCTCAATTTTCTCATCTATGAAATAGGAATGATAATAGTATCTATCTCATAGGGATGTTATGAAGATAAATTAGTATTTGAAAAGCACTCAGAACACTGCCAGCATATAGTATTAAAAACATGTTTGATAAATTTAAAAAATGCAAAATGGCTAAAAATAAAGAATGGGAATGGTCCTCCTTGATCAACTTATCACCTGCAGCTTTGGGTGTAAAATAGCCAAGAGCCCGAGGTGGCAAATAAATAAATAAATAGATAGATAGATAGATAGATAGATAGAGCAAAACATTACACAAGTTCCCTAAGCTCTCTGGGGAGAAGAAAAATCTCCCTGCTATTGGCTTACGGTAACCTCTGAATAGACCTGCGTGTTTAATGACACCAGCTTATCCCTACCTCCCCCACCCCGCCTCTCTCGAAGTTGCTAGGAGGCCAGGGGTATGCTGCATTGTAATAAAGCAGCTTGGGGCGAGGGCGGGGGGCCAGAGAATGTTAGATATACAGGATCTGTCAGCGGGAGCTTAATATCCTCTTACTGGAATAACTATTGTCCCAGCTTCTCGACAAATACCAACCATCATTAATAAAAGGACTAATAAAAGCATTTATTGCGCTCAGGCAATGGCCTCGCTTTTTGTAGCTCCAGGGCCTTGGCAGCGGCTGCTGTTGAGGGTGAGGGCTAGAAGAGTCAGACTCCCACTGCAACCGAGAGCTTAGCCTCTGCCCCCCCAACCCCCGCCTCCACGCCCACCCCCGCCCTCTGCCCCCTGCCCCCTGCCCCCTGCCCACAGCTCAGACCCAGCACTCTTCTGAAGGGCTGGGCAGCCAGAGCAGTGGGAGACAGCAGTAGTAAGATAACGCATCAATGAGGCCGCAGACTGCTGGGGCTTTTTTAATAGTAAATATGGGGTGGTGATGCTTAAAAAAAACTCTTATGATGACTTTCTTTCCAGAAGTTTCAACCATATCACCTTGCAAGAATATTACCCAGATTTTACTGAGGGGAAAATGAAGTCATGGAGGGATTTAGGGGATCACTCAGCCATATGATGTATGGCATCCTTGTCAGAACGAAGACTAGAATCCAATATTCTTGACTCCCAAATCCAGGACCATTTTGAAATTTAAAAAAACAGTGAGGCCATGTGTATCTGTGTCCAGCCTCCAATGGGGGTGCGGCAGGGAGGAATCAGTGAATGCTGTGATCATCATCATTGCTTCCCTAAATTATTATTGTTGTTATTATAATAACTAGTGGGTAGAGTTGAGTGGGTGGTGAATGCCAGATAATTACTAAGACCCCCAAATTAAAGTGTTGGATCTTTACTTTTCCACGGCTGCTCAGAGGAAAATGAAAGCTGGCCTCCAGAAAGCCCTGGGAAGAGCCCTAATCTTGAGATAGAGTGAGTCCAGGAGAGGAAGGCAGTAAAGAAAGGCCAGGCCCAAAGGCCTCGGAAGCCAACCGTGGAGATCCTAGGTTTCTTGACTGTGGGTGGCATGGCTGTACAGGGGGCCAGGAAGGCACAGTGAAACCAACTGGGTTCAAATCTTGGGTCTGCCACTCCTTTGCTGGGTACCCACAGGAAAATTACGTAACTTCTCTGAACTTGAGGTTCCTCATTTTTAAAATGAGGAAAGTACTCATCTCCAACTCCTCGGTAAGGATTAGAGGTAGGCTATGAGAACTCAAAAATAGATGGGTTCTTTCCACCTCTAAGCTGAGAGCGTTGCCAGTGAGGAGGACCCCTAATTGTGGGCCCAGGTGATGGTCCTGACATCAGGATGACATTAGGAGGCACAAGAGTCTTTTTCTTGGGACTACCCAGGAGAATCACTTTGGCTTTAGTTTCCTCCGTGTGTAAGACAGGCCAACGAACTCTCTGCTCTTGGCCCCTCCCTGCCCCTGAGGGTTGTCAGATGGATGGAGGAGATACCACTCTGGGAGGAAAGGTGGGCGTTAATAACAGCACCCTGGATCTCTATGATTATTGTCATTATTCTGGCTCTGTCCAGTAAGCAGCGGGGACCCAGGTGATTCACTGTCTGCGTGCTGCAGCCCTGGTCCACCTGTTGGGACTTGCTCGCCTGCCAGGATTCTTCCACCGAGAGGCCTCCTTCTCCTTCCCAGCTTCTGAGTGCAGCTCACGGTCCTCCATCACCAGATGGAAAGGGGGCATAAGCAGGACATTTGGAAACATAGTGCCCAACTTAGAGGGGCTGGAACTCCTGTGCCATGGACTGCCTCACATCAGCAGCCAGGGAGTGAGCCTAGGGTATGAGGGTAGGGGAAACTGGGGCCCCAGGAGGTCATGAGGTTCAGATCATCCACTTCTAGAGAGTTCTGATTCTTTCGGAGCAGCCCTGGGGAAGGCGGGGACCAGGGAGAGGAGTTTAAGGCAGAGAGGGTCCGGGCCTGGCTGTCCCCATGACAGCCCTCCTTGGGTGGGATGGGGGTGATGGCATGAGGGGCAAGCCCCTGCCCACCTCCAGGGGAGCTGCTCTGAGTGACAGAGGCCTGGCATAAGGAACCGCCTAGAAGCTGGGTGGCATTGCAGGATGGTTCTTAAAGTCTGTAACCCAAATGCCTCAGACCTAAAATTCCAACAACTGCTGGGGGTAGGGACAGGGAACTAGGGTGCTTCTGAAAGCCCCCTCCCTGCCACCAAACCTCTGCCCCCACCCCCTTACAAGCACTCTATAAATGTGATCTGAACATCTGTGACTCACTCACACACACCCCTGCAGCTTTGTGGTGAGGACACAGCTAATCATAGCTGGTGTTTGGGGAGGAAGAAGGATTTTGCCACAAGTTCCATGGCAGACTGTCTCCCTCCTTCTCCAAGATAGCCAAGCGGTTCCAAGCAGTTCTCCCTGAGAACTGGTCCTGCCTCGAAGAAGAGCACCTCCAGAAAGGCCATTAAGGTCAAGAGTAGTTCCCTGATTTCTGATCACAGGTCACACCAGGAAGACTGGAGCTGGAATCCCTAAGATCCACTACTAGTGATGCTTGCTCTGGTATCATGTAGAATGTTTTAATTAGAGCTGAAAGAGATCCAATTACAAGATATCTAGTTGTATCCTTCACTCTAGATGAGGATACTGAGGTCTAGAGAAAGTGAAATGACTTTTCCAAAATCATATGAGGTCTTAGAGGCAGAGCCAAAGTCCTGACTCCAGGTTCAGTATTCCCTCTGTGCATTCTTCTAGGTCTATTTAGAGTCCCCGAGAAACAGTAACAGCAATACCAGCTACCGTTCAATGAGCATCTAATATATGCCAGTCAGTAGATTGGGTGGTTTATGTACGTTACATCAAGCCGGGAATACAGCTGAGAGGTTCAAGCATCAGAGAGAGGGAATCGCTGGGGCACATGTTGGCAAATTCACAGCCATCCAGGCTACACTGTTTTGTCAATTGATTGAGCACTTTATGCCAGCCGGTCCTCCACTAGGTCCTGGGAACGCAGAGGCAAAATAGGACAGGGTCCCTGAGAGAACACAGGATCCACGATTCAGGAGAGTTACAAAGGGTCGGGAACAGAGAAAAAGGTGTCCTGGGGAGATGAAGAAGGCTTCGAGACACAGTGTAGCAGGGTTTTGAAGGGACAGTAGGAGTTTGCCGGGGGGTGGTGGTGGATGGGAGAGATGAGGTGCATGCAGAGAAAATAGCATGTGGAAGAGCTGTAGAGTAAAAGTGCCACGTGTGTTTGGCAACAGTAAATAGTTGGACACAGAGGACCGAGGGATGAAGGGGAAGGTGGGAAATGACCCCCTAGAGGTGGGTTGAGGCAGCCTGAGGAAGGCCTTCCTGCCAGGCCAACGAGGGCACCACTCAAGAGCTTTAGCTGTGGGTGTCTGCTTTGGAAGGACTCTGAGACACTCATTCCCAGCTGAGACAGACATACTTTGCCTCTGATTCGGCCTGTCTCTTCCCCATACACACACACTCCCCATTGGCCCAGGCACCTGTGAGTGTGTTTGTCCACCTGGAGTGCTAATTGGACCCTCCTGGGAGTCTGACACCAAACCACCAGCCGTGGCCACAACCGCAGCTCTTCGCCTCTGCACAGAAGGTTCTCGGTGCTCCCCTGGTGTTCCCCTCATTACGGGTGTTAGTGGAGTCTTTACCCTGTGATTCTGCTTAGTCAGGCTTTGTCACATGGCCTGTTCAGTAGGGCTTGTGTGGAATCCCCAGCTTTCCCAGCTGGACCTGGACCCACGACAAACCCTTTCCTGCCCTGGTTCCAGCTCCTCGCCCACCTCTACCCGAGCTCTGCCCCGTCAGAACGACCCCCACCCAGGTGTTTCCAATCTTCCTTTTAGAACAACATGCTTTACCTGCTCTCTCCCGGGCTGGTCTTCGGCCCACCCTGCTCTGGGTGCCTGGACACAGGGTCATTCTTTGTTCTTCTAAAATTGAGAAAAGGAGATCCTTCCACCTCCCCCCATATATATTTTTATTTTTAAACTCAAGAAAATAATCCTAAAGGCAGCTTCTTGAAAGAGAAGACAGAAAACACATTTTGGAGCCTTACAGCCTTGAACCCTGGGCTGTGTGACCTTTGGCAAGTCACTTTACTTCTCTGGGCTCCAGTTTCCTCATCTTTAAAATGGCGACATCAGCCCTCACTGTGCAGGGACTAAAAGAGAGAACAGGCAGGGTGCCAATCCAGGAAGGGACTGAGTTCAGCTGAGAGAACCAAGCAGGAAAGGACACATTCCTTTGCTTCCTCTTAGAATGGGTACCTTTAGCTCCCAGGACCTTTAAAAAAAAAAATAACAACCCATAACAAAAAGGAATGCATTCAGTCAGTGCTTCGAGCTGTTGCAAGTGACTCAGCAGTGAAATGGGATGGTGCCCACCCTCCGAAAGGCTCCCGAGCCTCTGCCAGGAAAGGAAGATATGACCTTCCTGTTCCAAAGGGAATGAGGGCTGGAGCCAAAGCCACCCTCCGAAGCCCGGCAGACAGGTGGCTCTCAGGCTGACCTTTGCCAGGCCCGTAAGCCTCACAGTTTCATTGTTCCACCCCGGCTGCAGAGCTGGTTGGTAGAGTTGGCTTAGAGAAGGCTATTTTGTATTTGGCTTTTGGAATGACTAATGAATGAGCTGTCTCCACTGCAGGAGAATTATGCCACTTAAGCAAAACCTAGCCGGGCTGGTCGGCTCTGAGATAGCTAATAGGAAATGCCTGTCAGAACACTGACGCTTCAAAGCCAAATATATTCTCACTGTGTTTTGTGTTTGCTAAGTTTACTTTATGCAAAATATAACTCCACTGAAAATACGTGGATGGCAGGGAGTTCGCTCCTGTCATCTAGAAGAAATGGTGATGATGAGGAGGTGGGCAGCTCCCAGTTAACCCAACTGGCGCTGTCAGGCTGTGGAATAGCCAGGTCCTTTGATTGGCCAAAGAGCATCGTAGAAAGTCTGTGTCACTAATGGGCTCATAGCAACTCCAGTCCTCAAGGCAGAGGCAGTGCCCTCCCACCAGGCTTCCAGACAATGGGAAAAGAGAGGAAACGGGCAACGGTGAGCACAGCGCCTCCGCCTGCCATCTCGTCAAGTGTCGCAGGGGCCAACGAGGGCTCACATGGGCACATTTGAACTTTGGGTCTTACTCGCCGATCCCCACTCTGTATAGGTGAGGCACAACGTCCTCCAACCAGGAAGCAACCAAGAAGAGTCAGTGATCTCCAGAAACCCGAACTCGGTGGCCGCGCCTTAGTAACTGAGTTGACGCTGAAGCAACATAATTGGTGGGAAGAGCCCCGGATGGGAGTCAGGGAGTTTCTGCCCTTCTCCCTGCATGACCTTGTGGGAAACATTCCCTCTTTTCAGGCCTTGGCTTCACCATCTATAAAGAGAGAGATTGGACCCTCTCAGCAACTGTTTAGGGTCACACTGACACAACACCGTCTGTCATACATGACACAATGGAGGTAGGAGTGTGGTAATAGGACCCACTTCTCAATTCCTCGGCCCTCTCTCTCCCTCCCCCTCCCTCTCTCAAGGGCTGCCTTGGTCTGCCGTGAAGAACTGGGTGTAAAGATAGGATCATCTTTATAGAGGTACTTGAGATTTCTCAATACGTGAAGTGAGAAAGACCCCCTGACCAGGGACATTAGCGTGTGGACTTGCACTGCTGACAAGGAGCAAAGAGATAGGGATGCCTACAGCCTTTGCCCTGGAAGCACCCCACTCCCATAGGGCCAGTCGCCAGGCCAGCTGGCGGCCACTCAGCCCCATTTCCCAAACCCCCTCCCCGTCTGAGGGTCTGGGCTTCCTTGGGGAAGGCGTGTGGGCTTACTCCTTGGCAACGGCAGTGAGAGCTGGGCCTAAGGAGCCTCGGGCTTCCCAGAAGGGCCTGAGGACAGGTAGCACGGAGCACCTACAGTGTCCCGGCAGGGCGGGATGCCGACTGGACTCAGACACAGCTCTGCCCTTGAAGGGCTCCCTGTTTCATGGCGAGATGGCCACCTAGGAGGGAACTGAGACTGGCACAGGGTTAATGACATGACACTGACTTGAAGCACCGTGCAAGCTCAGAGAAGCAAAGCCCTTGGGCCCACTGCTGAGGGTCTCGGAGCCTTCCTTGGTCCTTATCTATAAAATGGGGATATGATTACCTGCCTTAGAGGTCCAGAGACTATGTGAATGCCTGGCACATTTTAATCACTGGATAATAGGGAGCTATCACTCTGTTTATTGCCAGGGCTTAATGAAGAGCTTCTCCACAGAATGGGTTCCAGGTGAGCAGAGACTCGACCTATTCCCTTAGCCCTTGGGACCAAGCCTGGCATGTCTGGACCTCCAGGCTGGTTCTTCCTAGGCTGACAATCCTCCATCCATTTACCCTAGTTTGCCTTTTCTTTATGTGCAAAGAACATTGAAAAGCCAAGCTGACAGTCCTCAGAGTAGGCTTCAGAGCACAGGAAGCTCTGGTGGGTGGGGAGAGGGGAGGGCATCTGCTGCAGTGTGGGGATCAAGGAGAACAGCAAGAACCAGGCACGAAAGGTGTGTGGCATCAGGTTTGGAAAGCAGGGGTAGCTGGGAGGTCTCAGTGACCCCACCCAATGTCCTGTACATGGGTCTTCAGCACAGATTAGTTGAGTAATTGATTCTACTCTAAGTGAGGCAGAGTCCAAGTCGGGAGATGTTGAGAAAGAAAGGCTGCATAATGTCTCATCAAGTGGGATGAGAGGTGACTGAATGGGCAAGGGTTGTGAGGCAGGACTCCCTGGGGTTCAGAGGGAGATGAGGAACAGGAGTCAATACACGTAGTCTCAGGTAGGCATCAAATGGCAAAACAGGCCATTCAGCAGGTCAGCAGGTCAGCAGGTCAGCAGGTCAGCAGGGAGGGAGCCAGCAAGGAGCATCTCCACAGTGCCCAGAAAGCCCTGAGCCAGCTCAGCCAAGCACAGGGACTGGCTCCAAAATGTGTGTGTGTGTGTGTGGGGGGGGGTCCCAGGGCCACAACAAAGAGGTTGTCACAGGTGGACAGATTCAGGGAGCTGCATGACACCCAGGACGCGAGGCTGAGAAGCTGAGACTAACTTAGGCCACCTTAGAAAGACATGTAGGGATAAGAGCAAGTATCATAGCCCATCAAGCTGGCTGTGGTATGGGGGTAAGACCCCCGTGGGGACCTCCACGCACAGGCAAGCGCAGGCGCAGATGTAGAGGAAATGCGGTGGCGGCCAGGGTGGTCGGTGTCATGCCTGGCAACCAGAGAGGTAGGAGAATGTGGCTCAGGTCAAATTGTCTGGAAGATTAGGCCATCGGGAAGGTGAGGTAAAACAGCAGAAGTCCAGAGGCTGGAAGGCAGTGGGAACCCGGCTTTGGATGTCTGAACGTCAGCTACAAGTGGGGTGCAGTGAGGAGGGTAAAGGACTGTCAGGGCCCACTCCCAGTCAGCTGGCTTTTATAAGAGTAGTAAAGACCATGAGCTTTGGACTCAGGCAAGCCTGGTTGGAATCCCAGCTCCCTCAACCTGAGTAACCATATGGCATTGGAGGTGACACTTAATCTCTCTGTTTCTTTATCTGTAACATGGGGATGGTCATAGCTCTTACTTCATAGCTTTTGGAATGACTAATGAATTAAGTAAGGTCATTTGTGGAGCTTCTGGCCCTCGTATACAGATGCTCGCAAAATTGTAACTGTTCTTACTCTGATTATTAGCCCCTGAAATCGTCATGGTCCCAGAAAATGAGGAGGGATTTAGAAATTCGGCAGAGGCCCAGCCCCTGTGAGAAAGGGCAGTGAAGGCCAAATCACAAAGCTCCAACTGCAGGTAAACTTCTCAAATCTGTCCTCTGCCTGTCTACCTGTGAGTTCTTTAGCAAGTGACTTAGCCTCCTCAAACCTTGGTTTCCTTATCTGTAAAATGGAAATACTAATATTTGCCTTTTGAGGTTTTTGTGACAATGAAATGAGATAATGTATCTGGAGTGCCCAATTCAAAAGATGCTTAGAAAGTGGCTACTCTATGCATGAGGCTGACAGGTGAAGAAGCTGAGATGAGAGACTCAGGGGGGCACTTAGGGGCCCAGGACTCACCCCACCTGAACCCCAGATCTTGGGTCTGTCACAGCAGAAGTATATTTTCCCTGCAGAAGCAGAAGTTGCCAGAGCTTTGCGAGCGCCGTGGCAATGTCCCCTGCAAACACACTGGCATACTCTGATGGGGTCCCATCTGCCTGGGCAGGATTGGGTCAGGAACCAGGTAAATCATGTCTGATGATGGAGGACAGCAGTGGCTCCAGCTGGCAGGGACCCAAGAAAAGAGAATGAGGGAGGGGCTGTTGGAGAAAAAGGTATTTTTCATTGGACCACTGAGTAAATAAGTGAGCACTTATTGTTCACTTTCTGTGAGCTAAGTCCTATTGACACTATGGCGAACAAGGCTGCTGTGGTCTCTGCACCCCCAAAACTGAGCTTAGTGGGGAGCAATGAAAGGGGAGCTTTAGGAACATCGCTCAGTGGCTACATGCTGGGTGGAATGAAGCAGGGAGGAAAGGAGGTTGGGGTCTATCTGGGATGCTTGGTGTGACCTGGCAGGAAGGGGCGAAAGCTGAGGTGGTGGCCGAGGACACAGGCTGTGTCGTGGAGGAAACAGCGCAGGGCGTGCGTCAGACGGACCCTGCTCTGCCTCCTGCCAGCTATTGCTCTCTGGACAAAACGGGCTTTTTGTGTCTTCAGTTCCCTTCTCTATAAAATGGGAATAATAGTCCCTGCCTCGCAGGGGTTTTAGTGACTGTTAGATTAGGTGATACATAGAAATCCTGGCTCTCGGTAAGTGTTCAGTAAAGGAGGGCTATTGTTCATAAGAATATTGGTAATAAGGTGAAGCTAGGAGATACTAAGGAATAAGTGACAAGACTTGGTGACTGAGGTAGGAAATGTTTTCATTGACACCCGGGCAACTGTAATGTGATTGAGTCTCTTTTATGGGTCAGAATTGGAATTCCTTGCTGGGAAAGAAGGTTTGGACTTGGGGTAAAGTGAGGAGTCCAGTCCCAGCTAAAAAAGAATTCTGAAGTCACATCAAGCCAAGACATACATTTCAGTTTAGGAAAAAAAGTGCTTGAGTTCAGTCTCTGGGTTAAACGTTTCCACCTTGATTTTCTCCTAGATTCCCTCAGACAGCAATCGGAAGGGATCCCCCAGAGCCCCAGAACCACACAGCCAGCTTTGAACCGCGCCCCCCGCCACCCCCCAGTCCTTGGGCCAGGTCAAACTCTGGGAGAAAGATCCTGGACCAAAAGTGTAGTGTGGAAGGATGCTCAGTGAACATCTTTCCTTCTGTAGCCAGAACAAACCCTCAATAAACATGCTGCCTTTTGTTGCTGGCTTTTTTTAAGTGGCAGTCTCATTGTAAGAAAGGGACTTACAGGACAAGGCCCGGGCTAGGAACAAAGGAAACTCTCCCGCAATCTTTCTTGCCAAGAAAGAGCTGAAATTCTCAGCTACGTCTTTGAGCCAACATTCTCAGGGAGAAGTCCCAGAAGACTGTCCATCAGGTGAGAAAATGTAGGTAAAATGTAATGTGTAAATGATGAACCAGAAAATCAGCCAGCAAGCCTGCACTCAGCTATGTCTTAATGAGGCAAACTCCAAAGAAGCTTTTCCTTTAATCTAGCATTTGAAATGAAACGCTGCTAAGAAGCCCCCCACCTCACCCACCCCACCCTTATGTGTTGCCATGACTACATAAGTCCTCAGAACATGAAAGAACTACCTCAGCATTTCCCTGTAAAACAAAAGAAAATTATTCCAGGTTTCTGGGCAGAACAACTCCAAGGAATGGGACCTGTTACTGGAGAGTAGGTTCTTCAGAGTTGCTAGTGATGAAATATGAGCCTACGGGGACGGACTGGGCCTTCAGAAAAGCCAGGGAAGGAAACTGGGGATGACAGGACCCCAGCGCTCGCCCCAGCTTGCAGAACTGTACTCTGCCGTCATTGCTGGCTCTCTCCCCTCAGCTGGGCCTCATTTGCCCCTGCAATGAAGCACGTTAAAAGAAAACACACCCTCTCTCCATATGGGAAGGGGCAGGGGGTTGGAGCGGAGCAGGTCCTGCCTCAGGGGACCCCAGGGTGGCAGCAAAAGGGGCCTTCTGCTCTCTAGTCTGCTTTGCTCTTGTAACAGCCCAGGTGAAGTCACCTTGTGGCATGACTAGGAAACCCCTCCACAGCCCCCTTGAAAGCCTGAGGCCCTGCCAAAGAGAGCCCATCTAAGTCTTCTCCTGGACCCAGAAAGCAAAGCTGGGGAGGTAACAGCGGGCCAGCCAACTTCCTCCCTTCATACTCCATCCCCTGCCTGAGCTTCAGGCCAAAAACCAGTGCATTGCCCTTGATACTTTGCTCTCCGTCATCTTCGACATCCAACCCTTCATCACATTTTGAATCTCTGCCCTAGAAATTTCTAAAATCCATCCACTTCTTTCTGTCCACACCGCTACTGTCCTGACTGAGGCCTTACCATGTCTACATATCTCTAGACCATCTGCACACCTGGACTGGACTGGCCATTTTCAAACACAAATCTGGTCATGTCACCTCCTGCCTACAATCCTTCAATGCTCCCTTTTCCTTCAGGATAAATTTTCAAATTCCTTAGAAAAACATGCAAGGCCTTTCAAGATAGACAACTTTCAACCCGATTCACTCCAAGCCCCAGCCATAAAGAATGCATCCCCACAATTTACATGTTCTTCCATACCTCCCGGCCTTCACCCAGTTCTTCGCCACTGGGAATGCCTTCTCTAACCCAGTGTGCTGGGGAGATCTACTTGCCCCCACCCCCAGATCCACTCTCTCCCCTGCTCTGTGCCCCAAGGCCTGCCCCATAAAGATCCCATACACAAACTCCAATGCCCTCTGGCTTCTGGTTGGGTTTGGCCAATGGGGAGCACCAGTAGAGATTGAAGGATAGGCGAGAATACAGCCAGTGTATTTGTTCCCTCCCTGTAGGGCTGTGTCAGGCTGATTGGTGCCAGGCAGAGGGTAATTTCTTCTTTGAAGGCTAGGCTTTCTCTCTTTCCAGAGTACAATAGCCCCCTTCCCCGTTTCCTCTGGCCGAAGGATGGCGAGAGCCCTGCTGCTGCTAGCCCTGGGTACTTGTGGGGTTCCCCTGCTCCCACACCTTTGCAAATAACCCTTTTGTGCATAAACCCTCTTCAAATTAGTCTAACTTGTATGTCATATTATTTCCTGTTGGGGCCCTAACTGATACAGTCATCCATAACCTTTTCTTGGGATTAAGCTCAAGCAACACCTCCTCCAGGAAGGCTTCCCTCTTCTCCCCAGTCTGGATCAGCTATTCCTCCCCTTGGATCCCAGAGCTTCTGTATATTCCTTTGTCACAGCTTTCTCCATACTTTATTGTAAAAGCCAGTCCTCCGTCCTAAATCTGTGTCTCTGGAGGGTGGGGTCCATGTGTTGTTGTTTATCCCTGTACCCCAATATCTGGCACACGCAACCTCAGAAAACATTGCTGAATGAGAGAAAAAGAAGCAGTAGCTCAGAGTGAGACCCTACCAAAGACCCACAGGAGACCCAGTGCAGCCCTTTGGGAACTACCTACTGTAGGAGCCGGTGTCCCCTGGGTCAGACTTAGACCACAGACCAAAGGGCACGAAGAAAGGCAGTTATTTAAAGCACACCCCCATCTCCAAGGCCTAGGCTCCTGTCAGCCAGCATGAGGAAAGAGTGAGGGAGATGTGCTGGTTCCTGTTTCAACAGCTGTTGAAGAAAGAGTGGCCTCGCTCAGCCCTGGAGAGACAATGGAAGTTGAGCTGGGAGCCCTGTGATGCTGGTGTTAACCCCTGAGAAACTCCTATCAGTTTACTAAAGTAAATTACTAAAAGCCCAGGGGCCGTTCTGAAGGACCCAGCATAGTCTCCCCTAAACACTACCAAATGATTCATTTAACCAACAGGCACCCCCTCCTCTAGGGTGGTGGTGGTTTACTGGGGGTCTGCTTCATGCAGACTTTTGACTTATTCTATTGACATTCTATCCAAAGGGGAAAAGTCGGGTTTGTTTCTTCCAGTCTGAGTCTCTGGTGGGCCCAGTAGGAGGCCTGGAAGGGCCAGAAGATGGGCTTTCCAGGTAGAAAGGCCCTGGCACCAGGACAAATCATGGCAGATGGGGCAAACATAGTGAGTGGAAGGCAGAATAGTGACCTGGCATAGTGAGAGTGCTCTAGAATCCTGGTTCCCCCCTTTTCTAGTACGTGACATTGAGCAAGTTATCTCATATCTCTGTGACTCAGTTTCCTCCTGTGCTAACTAGTGGTCACAAGAGGCCCTAGCTCATAGTGGTGTTATAAAAATTAGATGAAACAGAAATTCCTCCAAGAGGCTGCCTAGAGTAGTAGCTCCCAATCTTATCAGACCCAATCCTTCTTTTTTATAGCAACTATTTTTATAAGACCACCTTTACTACTCTGAAATGAAAATTATAGATAATATAACTCTCTTACATGTATAATTTTTTTATGGAATCAATATACTGCTCTAACTGTAGAATAAAGAACTAAAAGGAAATGATTTAGAATAAAATAATATGCACTTTAATCTATAAATGTTTGAGCATAATTACACTAGAAGATATAAGGCAATTGTACCTACTTATAATGAATAAGTTTGAATTTAAGAGAAGTAAAACAATATTGATTGGAACGTTATGGGTACTTTTTTATATTTGATGTTCTGAAGCAAGACTAAGTAAGTACTATATATTCATAGAGATGTATACTAATGCAGATGAATAGAGGTGTGTTATCTTGGCAGCTCAAATACCATGAGCATTTTGCTATTGGTATTGTGGTTTTCTGAAATGGTGAACAACAACTTCTGATAAAGATAAAATACAGTATTCTCTAGATTTATAGGATGGTAGTACTCATGAAAAATTCAGTGTATATTAAAACTGTGCAAAAAGTACTTTGTGTTGTATACAAAATGGAATTAGGTTCTAAGCTGAGACCAATAGAAAGAGATTTTCTCCCTATATGAATGTCTGGTGGGGCATACAATGTCACACGAACTGCAGGATAAAACATTGTACAAAAGTGCCCCACCTAAAGCAAGAAGTCTGACTCTCTCTGTCTCCCACAAGTACTGTCCCTGCTACCAAGTTAAGAAACGTAAGTACACCACAGATTTCTAAAATTCCTCTAGGGGCAGCACTGACTCCATTGAGGATCAGTGGGCCAGAGTTTATGGGGTTATCCAGTTGATAAGGAATGCAGGATGACAGCCCTACAAACCTCCAGGAACAGGGACCAAACAGACAGCTTTAGGGAAATCTATCAGCACATTGCACTCTGGCTCCAGTGTTTTGTTGAGCCCCATTACTTTCTTGTTTGGTCGGGGCTGTAGGGTAAGGCCATTCCCCGATGCGAAGGACATGAGGTCTCTTTTGAAGAGTGTGAAGAAATCAGCACCAAAACAAGCAGAGCTACGTCACATAGACATCCATGTAGAGAAAAAATCTAAGCAAACTGACAAATTCTTGTATTTTTCTCTCCCTGGACAACTGTTGGGACTTCTTTGAAAAGTAGATCCTCAGCACTCTGTAAATAACCCTCAAATTGTTCTCCTATGGCTCCATCGAGAATCAACACCAAAGAGTATTTCACAATGTTATGACATTTTGCCTCTCAACTGAATATATTTAACGAAAAACGAATGTCTTTTGCAGATGTAAACCACACTTCTAGCAAGACCAGTCAAGGCATTGAGGTGAGTTGATCTTTGCTCACCTCTTTCCTGCATGTGTGCAGCCTTAATCATCCGGAAAATCTTACTTGAATCTGAGGTTCTATTTCTCACAAAAAGGAAACTGGAATTCAGATGGTGGCATCAGACACAAGGGGAACTCTTGTCACCTTCTTGAATTCATTCTTTTAGTGGATCCTTCTGAAATTTCAAGAAGGCAGCTGTCCAGGCTTCTGCCCCAAGGATGGGGCTGCTGTGATGGTACTGACCACATAAGCCCCCACACCAGGATAAGGCAGGCCCTGAGCCCTCATGATCAAGTCACATCTTGTAAACGAGATTATGGGGAGTCACGTTACTCTTTCTGTTTGTTTCTATTTTGTTATCCCCAACTTGTGGTAAAGGTTCCTCTGAAGGATCCAGTTTCAGCTTCCATGTGTGTGTGTGTGTGTGTGTGTTGGAGGGTGGGGATACTGAAAAATGTCAATGGTGAGAAATTCCAAGGGAAAAGTCCAGTTACCTTTTTCCACAGAGATTCTCCCTTCATTGCCAAGTTTGGAGGAGCTGGTTTTAATACTTCATTAGGAATGGTGGTAACTCTTCCCCACAGGGTCTCAGGGAACCAGAGAGGTCCTAGTTTTAAATAAATGAGGTGAGACACCTAGGAGGAGACTCAAGCCCATGGGCTAAGCCCATAATCAGGTTATCAAAACTTGTGAATGAGATCAAGGCTGATCCTGTGACAGAGACTTCATGTTGGAACCCATCCTATGGGCTGTGTAGAGCACACTTATATCTATTTTGCCAGGTGGCAAAGTGGGTCCACCAATAGGTGATGGCAGTGAGCCTGCTTTTCAGAGGAAGTGCTTCCATCCCTAGATAGAATGGATCCACCAAAGCTGGGAACCAAGCAGGCTTGACATGTAGCATCTACATGTGGAGGACAGAGAAAGGACCAAAAGAAAAAGAGAACAAATATACAAAGAAAATAGAAATAAAAACAAAAGGCATTTTCTCAAGGTTTGTTTCTCATGACTTCCTGCTCTGCTTAGGAGTCAAAGCCCCAGTTGTCCCAGGAAGCCCCCAGTTGTCCCAGTGGCAGGAGGCTTGCCTGGGAGGGGACTGGGGCAGCTCTGTCTTTTGAAGAGAAACTGCCAACATTATTTCTGAATGTCCAAAGGAATGTGACCTCCAGGGCAACAGAGACCTGAGACTTGGAGCTGCTCTCTTTAGCAAGCCCAGCAGCCTTCTAAACATCCCTGACATCTCTACCATCTGGCCTTCTGCAGCACACAGCGACCTCCCCAACTTGGGGCACATTTTGGGAGAGAACCAGAGGGGGAGGGAGATCGACCGCTGAGCATGAATGCAGATCTCACGAAGCCAGTGTACTCAGCAAATGATTCTCAGCCCTGCATGCATGTTTGAATCACCTGCAGAGCTTAAACATGCCCAAGCCTGGGCCCCACCACCAGAGATTCTGATTTAATTGGCCTGGGTTAGGGCCCAGGCATGGATATACTTTAAAAACTCCCCAGGTGATTCTAATGTGCAGCCAGAGTTGAGAACCACTACTTTATACAACAGGAGAGGCCCTCAGGACCTCACTCAGATCCCACTTACTCCTAATTTATATATACTTCTAACAATCCAGTTGTCTGGTTTGCTAGCTGGTATAAGATTTAAAGCAGCATATTTTGAAGGGGGAGAGAAAGGCTACTAATGAAAAGACACTAAAAGGAGCAAGACATAATAAATGAGAGTCTAATCACAAGTGTAAAAATAGAAAACCTATAAAAAGCAAGCACAGCATTCAACCCCTTCCCTCTTCAGCATATCTTATTTACAGTAAGGGCCTGCAGGGATCACTAAATGGGGTTGGGAGAGGGAGAGTTACTGACTGACCATGACATGTAATGCATATATTGACAGGTGCTACAAACATTACCTCATTTATTTCTCATCATAGCTCTGAGATAAGTATTATTACCCCATTTTATAGATAAGGAAACCAAGACTTGAGGAGGATCACGGGCTTGCTCAAAGTTGCACAAGCACTGAGCTACAATGCTGGGATGTGAATGTCAAATGTTGGTTGGTTTGACTCAAAAGCCCACCTATGTTGGAAAATGCTGTATCTGCCTGTTAGGTACCATAGTTGATATTTCTAATGATGACCTAAAGCCTAAAGGTGGATTACACCTCAGTATCCAGCTGTTTAAGTTGTTCATTTTAGGAACAGTTACACACATGTACACAAGTATATGCTCTTTAACAGTGATGAAAGAACGGGGTATCCATTTGGGAAATAAATAAATAAATAATACAAGTTATTTCCCAGCTCACACCATTCATCAGAATGAACACCAGATGGATAATGATAAAAATGAAACCATAAAGGTACTAGAAGAAAATATAAGTGGATATTTTATAATCTTAGGATGGGAAAGGGCTTTCTAAACATGTCAACAAAAGCAGAAACCATAGAGGAAAAGATTGATAGATTTGACTACACAAAAAATTAAAAACTTCTGTACATCAAAAAACCACCATAAATTGAAAAAATATTCAACCTCTCTAGCATTCAAAGAAAGGCAAATTAAAACAGCAAGAAGAGACCACTTTTTTTGTTGTTGATCAGATTGGCAATGATTAAAAAGAATGATAATCCTGAGAGCTGGCATGGGTAAGGGGAAATCAGCACTCATACCATGTTGCAGGGAGTGTAAATTGGTACAGTCTTTCTGGAAGGCATTTTGGCAATATGTATGAAAAAAACCTAAGAAGGCATATACCTTTTGACCCAGTAATTGTATATATAAAAATTTTATCCAAAGTAAAAAATTGATCCACTAGACATGCATGTGCATGTAAAATATGTGAGAGGGTTTTATTTACTGAGGCACTCTTTGGAATAACTGAAAAATTGGAAGCAACCTAGATGTTTAACAAAAATAAATTAGTCAAATAAATTATGCTATATGCATAAGAAGCAATATGATGCAGCTACCAAAAACCATGCTGTATAGAAAAACAGGCCAATAGAAGAGAATAAAGCCCAGAAACAGACCCAAATACACACAAATACACACACACACACACACACACACACATACATATTTGTGTATACATATATATAGGAATTTGGTATATGATCAATCAGTGAGGCAAAGACAGACTTTTTAAAGAATGATGTTCAGCTAACTGGGAAAAGATAAAGTTTGAACCAGTATTTCACAGAGTATACCAGGATAAATGTCAACTGGATCAAAGATTTAAATGCACAAAAGAAAACCGTAACATTCCCCAAATAATAGCAGAACTCCTTTGTAATCTTGGAGTAGTGAAGCCCTCTTTAACTGATTCAAGAATCCAGAAGTCATGAAATAAAAGACTGATGAATATATCTATATAAAGATCCTAAAACTCCAGCATGGTGAGATCACCATAAGCAAAGTAGAAAATAAGAAGAATTTTAAAAAAGTAAATGACAAATTGCAAGGAAAGAATCACAATTCATTTCACAAAGGGTCAATCACTTTAATACATAATTATTTTCTATAAATCAAGGATATCAATAACCCAATAGAAAAAAAAAATACCCATTTTCAGAAAAAAGAAATCCAGATGGCTTTAAGCACATGAATGTTCAACCTCCTCAATAAAAAGAGTGCAAATTATAGTTGCAATGATATGCCCATTTTTCACCTATCAGATTTGCACATATCCAAAATACACTTGATTGGGGAAGTTGCAGGGAAACAGGCACCCTCATACATTGCTGACAGGAATACAAAATGGTATACCCCTATGAAGGACAACTTGGCCTTTTCCATGAATGTTATTAACATATTTACTCCTTAACTCATCAATCCCACCCTCGGATTTCTTTCCTGCAAATATATTTGCACACATACAGAAATGACAGCACTGTTTATAATTGTGAACATCTGGAAATAACCCAAATGTCCAATGATATGGAATTGGTTAGATATTAAGGTCCATTCATACCATAAAATATCAGGAACCTATCTATGGACTAATATGAAAAAGTCTTCACTATATACTATTAAGCTATTTGATAAAAGCAAGGTACCTAATAATGTAGACAGTGTGTTAACTTCTGTATAAGAAATGATGGGGCATATATAGTTGCATTACTTGTATTTTCAAAAAGGAGCACTGTAACTGCTAAAAGCAGTGACCTATGAGAGAGAAAATTTTAAAAACCAGGTGAAGGGGACATGGGTGTAAGCAAGAATAATTATTGTATACGTTTTTATATTGTTTTGATTTTTGAACTATGTGAAAATATTATCTATTTTGAAAACAAAATTACATTAATACCTTACAGAGTTGATTCATTTGTTGACACATAAGATTTTCAAAATGGACTTAGTGCATAAAGTAGGTCACAAAAATATGTACATAGAATAATTTAATTTTGTTTTTTTAAAAATCATATACATGGTCATATTCCTATCTATATATTGGGGAATAAAAAAATCTAGAAAGACACACTTTAAAATAATAACAGTGATTATCTCCAGTCAGGGAGTGGGGGTTGGGGTTATTTAATTTTAATTGTTTTTCTTTTTATCTGTATTTTCTAACTTTTGTGCAATGACCATATTTTATTTCTCTAATTACAAAGTAAAGAGGAAAAAAAAACTTACCTTAAGCCTCAAAGAAAAATAATCACCCAGGAAAGATTTGCAAAATGACAAAGAATTTAACATCCCTAATATTTAAAGAACTCTTGCAAAAAATAATAGAAATAAGAATGGTCCAGGAAAAATGCAAATGAATAATAGGATAAATAAATGTTTGTACAGTTATACAATGTATTATTAGAAAGCAATAAAATAATATTAAACATGTTTAATGACAATGATAGTCATATGTCCTAAGAAGGAAAAGTGGGTTGGCAAATAGTCTTATTTTAATAAAAATGTATCTACACCAAACTTACACACTTTATTCAGTGCATGTATGTGTGTATAGATATAAATCTAGACACAAAATAAAATTTTAAGGATAAGCTCTGAAAGGTAAACAGATATGACATGCGGATGGTAGGATTACAGGAGCTTCATTTTTTTCTTCTCTTCTATTTTTCTACAATGAAATGGTTATTTGTATAACATAAAATAAAAGAAATTTTTTTTCCAAGATTGCCTTGTGAAATATTTAAGTATTACAAGTAATTTTATTACATTAAAAACAATCTAAATCTATAATAGTAGGCTTTAAAGGTGACATAGGGTCTGTGACATTTTCAATCACAAATCATTACATTATAGAAAAGTATTTATTAGTGTGAGAGAGTCACAGTACGTAAATAAATATATTATGCACATATAAGCAGTATATACAAGATAACGCCATTAAAAAATAAAAATGAATATGCTTAGAAAAATTCAGGGAGGCTACACACCAAGGTACCATATTTTGCCATGTATAATGTGCACCCATGTTTTGGGCTCGTACTTTAAGGGAAAAAGTCTTCTAACATTTTAATTCAAAATTTTATTTGTTTATATTTAGTTACTTGTTTTTGGTATTATAAAGAAATTTTAGCATTTATTTTTTAACATAACTCATATATGAAATATAAAATTGAAAGCAACAAAGAAACAAAAACTCATGGACACAGTCAGTAGTTTAGTGGTTACCTGAGGGTAAGGGGGAGAGGGGTTAGAGAGGTGGGAGGGGGAGTCAAATATATGGTGATGGAAAGGAACTGACTCTGGGTGGTGAGCAGTACATAATACATAAACAATGTATTATAGAACTGTACACTTAGGACATATGAGTATGTAATCTTTACTAACCAATGTCACTCCAATAAATTTAACAATTAAAAAACCCCAATTAATGTATTCCAGGGTATTATTTTGCATACGGATATAGTTATTATTTTCTAGAGTTACACTTTTAACTCATAAGCATAAATAAAAGAATTAAAAATATTTACATAGATACAGAATTAGTACTACCCATGTAAAATATGCATCCTTATTTTTCCCTCACAAATTTGGGCAAAAAAGTAAGCATTTTGCACAACAAAATATGGTATTTGTTAACTATGGTTACCTCTGGGTGGCAGAATTAAAGGTGTTTTTTTTGTTTGTTTCTTTTTGATCATCAGGATGTTCTCAATGCTGTACAATAAACAATCCTTTCTAAAACGAGAAAAAAAATAAAGCATTAAGGAATTGTTTAATGCTTTAAATAACTGATGCTTCAAGAGACAAATTCTAAACTACATAACTAAAAAATGTCCCCCATCCAAAAGGACAGTCTGGCTAACTAAAGTGGGCTATCTCCATCTACTGATGACAAGGAGAAGTAAAGCTATACCTTGGTCCTAAACTGAGTTGCCTTATTCCCTCCTGCCTCCCTCCGAGTTTCTCTGGACCACAGCGTGTCAGCTACCATGGCAACATGACAATATCCTGCCATCTCATGTCTGCCCCCCACCTTCTCAAGAGAATCATTGGCCCAACCACTTGCCTTCCAACCATTAAGCTAATAAACCTGCTGGGCTGTAAGGTAGTTGGCAGGCAGTGCGGTGGGTGAGGTGGCCAGGGCATGAAGATTGTCTGGGACAAACCTGTCCCAGCCCAGGCCCAGGCCCTCCCTTGGCTGCTTCTGGTACAGCCTTTCCAGCCATCCTATCTAATCCTAGTTCTTCCCAAAGGAAGGAGTGGGGCATCTGTCAGGTGGCTTCCTTTAAAAAGCCTGGACAGAGAGGTGGGTTCTGAGGTCCATGCAGCCCCCCAGGCCCTTCGTGTCTCCTGGGAGTGTACTGTCAACAGTCTCCTACCCTCAGTACCTGCCCTATCCAACCCATCTTCCCAGCCCTTGCTACACTTCTTGAAATATACCTAAATATTTCACCTGGAATCAAACCTTTTATCCAAAATTAGCATGTACTTCCCAAACTTTCTGGCTGAACTACACCATGGGCAGACAAAAAAAATGCCTTCAGTCCCCTCAAGCTGCATAGCCTGAGGCTCTGGCCAGCATACCTCAAGCTCTCTTTGAAGTCTCTTCTGTTTTCTCTTAAAAATTCATACAACTTTTGCATCCTATTCCATGATATATCTGAATTTCCTTTAATATAAAGATGTTTATAATTATTCATCTCAAGGAAAACTGATGCTCTTGAAAGAAATATTGTTTATCCAGCAGCTCAAGTATCCTCCTCGGAGAAGTTCCTATAGCATAAAATCCAAACTCCTGACAGGCGAGATGCTTAACAACGTGGCCCTCACAAACCTTTCTGCCTTCCTCCCACTACTCCTTTGCATGCTCTCCAGTTGCTGGGCCACCTGGACTTCTGTAATTTCCTACTATGCCAGGTTTTTCCCAGCCCTGTACTTTGCTTCCCGTGGACCCCACTCTCTCCCTGATGACAACCCACCATCCCTAAAGGCCTCAAGGGGGTTCAAACACCACCTTGCACATTAAACCTCTTCTGATGGCCCCTGACAGATACGATGTGAAAGGTAGCATGATGTGGTGAAGATGGCCGGTGCTTTGGAATCAGAAGGCTGGTATTTAAATCCTGACTCCAGTTGTTGGCACTGGACAAATGACCTAACTTCTTAGATCTTATTTGTAAAATAGGGGATAGTTAGGCTTCTCTCACAGGCCTGTCACAGGGACTCAGTAAGATTCAAGCAATAGCACAGTGCCCAGTTCACACTTCCTTCTACTCCTCCAAACTCCTATAGCGCTTTACTTACACCACGCACGTAAAGAGCATACGTTTACATCGTTCTTTTTCATAATGGCTTATTTCCCCCAAACAGATAACTGTTTCCCAAAGTACCAAAGAAGCTTCTTGTATTACCCCCCAACCCCGATAATCCCGTGGCTTGAACGATTTTGTTTATTAGATCAAACACATTTATGAAATAGCAGCCTGCTTTACCAAGTTCTCTATTCTACCAAGCTTTTTGAATGCCGCGAGTGGTCGCAGGCTTTCCTCCTCTGCCTAACTTTAGGGACTGGGAGTTGGGAACCACCCACGGAGACCATAAACACCTTGAGACTGCAGCTCCGTCTTCACACTTCCCATAGCACCTTACTTGGCGCCCTGCACTTAGAACACGCCTAGTAACTGCTTGTGGCATAAACAAAAAGTTTCACAGAGGGCAGGGGGGAAAGCCCTGTCTAAATTAGCCAGTTGGGTGTGCAGAAAGGGGTCATTGTTACGGGAGGAGGAGCTGGAGCAAGTCTTTCTCCCCTCACCCACCAGAGCAGCACCCCCAGTTACACCAGCTGGCCTCCAACTTGAGTGTGTGAGCTGATTAAAAAGCACCCTCTCTTCAGTGTCTGGAAACTCCTGCAAGGAAAGTTTGCTGCCCAAAGTTGGCTTTTGACTAGAGCCTTAATAAGAGGCCTCAGCAGGCTGTGGCTAGAGAGACAATGTCACTTAGACGAGCAGCTTGAAGCAGCAGTTAGGAGAAGAATTATTTTAATGAATACATTTCCTTTCAATTGTATGGGAATATCAAGATCCCATTAGAATAGGGAAGCAATTAGAACTAATAAAGATGAATGCACAGTGCTCCGTGCGTGTGGAATAACAAGCAGCCAACAAAGGGACTCCGGAGAGCCTGCTCTAATCCAAATGAACTGGTTGCCGGTAGAGGGGAAACAGCCCTGTTCAGCTGCTCAAAGTCCCTGTGTCACACGCATTCTGATCACGGCCACCGAACGGCGTGAGTTGGGTTTTTGAGATGGGGGTGGTGGGACCCCCTCACCCATCCCGCTCTGGCCTGGCCTGGCCTCACAGGGATAGAGATGGGTTGTTGGCAGCCCCTTGGCGACAGCCATTCAGACCAGGACCCTGGCTCCTAGCCAGCCTCGCGCCTGCCCCTTGCACTGGGCCTCATTGTGTCCAGGTGGCAAATGCCTTCTCGCCAACTCTCTTTCGAGGTTTAGAGAGGGGCTGGGACAGTGGAGAAGGGAGAAAGAGGCCCTGTGCCCCCTGCATCTCTCCCCTCCCCCGCTGGCCAGGCTCTGCTCCTCCTCTGGGTTGGGTATTATATTACAGACACGGTGGGTCACAGGCAGCCCAACACAGAAGTACTGTTGCTTACACAATTGCTCTTCAAACAGTAACAAACAATTTTAATTACCCAAGTCAGATTGAATCATCCGCCTAGCCATCCTGTCTCAATACCAGCCGAACACACAGGACCCATGGCATCACGCTCTGCAGATTCTGCTGTGACAAACCTGGGCTCCATTTTGCCCCTAGCCCAGGAATATGGGACAAAGCTCTTCCTCTGATCCCTTCTTTGAGCCAGATCAGCGGCATGGCTGTCAAGACTGCAAGGAGAAATAGGGAAAACACAAAGACTATGCAGACTGGGGCTCCCTCAGATCTGGGGTGAGACGTTACTCAGCACCTGTATGGAGAAGGCCCTCAAGAGTTTGGAGGACCCTATTGCCAAGTTTACAAGGAATCCAACAAGATAATCCTGGCTCCCCAGCCAAACATTCACTGGCCTTAGATGGAGTGTCAAGACTTGACATTTCTTTATTTAATGTTTTTTGGCCAGACGGTTTTTTCAACCAGGAATGTGTAAGCTCATTCCAAAATGTCTGCATGAGAGGCCAATCACACTCATTACTGAGATTTTTCTACCACTTCTCTTTAAAATAAAAGAAGTCTATATTTGTTTCTTAATGGTGGAGCACTTTAAAAGTATGTTTGCATTTATGATCTTGAACCTCAACATAACTCTGAGAGAAGGCAAAGCAAATACTGTCGGACCTTAAAGGTGAGGAAACAGTGGCTCAGAGAGGTCATCTCCTGTGTAAGATCACACAATGAGTGTGTGAGGAAGGGCACCAGAACTCAGGTCTTCTGACCTAGTTCAGTGCTTTGTTCTAGGACACGCCTTTTCTACACCCACACTGCTGGACACTTCAAGGGTAATTCATTCTGTTCTTCTGCTTTTCCAGTGTGACTCCCTTATCCCTTTCCACATGCTAAACTGTGCTAAGCACTGTGGGCTTTCAAAGACTCTAGTTGAGGCTATAAGAATCTTCCCTCGAGAAAGCTTCAATCTAATAATCATTGAAGTATTTGTTTTGCTGCTCTTCCCCCACTAAAAAGATAGACATTTCCTCCCTTTTAATAGCTTAGGTAAGGACTGCTTTATTTTCTTTAAATTAAATTTATTGGGGGTGACATTAGTTAATAACATTATATAATTTCAGGTGTCCAGTATAATAATTAGACACCTGTATATTCTACTGAGTGCTCACCACCCAGAGTCAGAAATGTATTGAGAATCGCACAGTAAGAATTGAGAAGGAAAGCCAGAGATACCATGTACTGAAGACCCATGCAGCAGAGAAACTCAAGTTGGCAAACAACGAAATCATGCACATCCCCAGCAAAGCCCAAGCAGAGGCCTTGGCCTTCCAGGTGAGCCTGCGAAAAGAGGTTGATGCACATCCACTTGCTGGAGAAGACCACTGAGCGGAAGACTAAAGGAAACTATCTGGATGACCTGTCTTTCCAAGACAGAGAAGATCTGACACTGAAGTCCCTGTCCAGTGACCATCCTCCATCCATCTGACTGTTAGAAGTTTCATGTTCTTTTTTTTTTTTCCTTAACCTCAACTCATTGTAAAACTAGATTCCTTTAAAGTTTCCATTAAGATTAAAACAAAAACAAAAACATGATGATTGAAACATTGGACATTGGCTCTGGAGGTCCCAGGCCTTTATGATACTGTTAGCCTAATATGCTTGTTCTGCTCCTTATTCTCTACCCCTTCTTAAGGTGAGGTAAAACCTTATGCCTGGTAACCCTAGTGTGTCTTGTGAATTTCAGTGACAATCTGAACCTGAAAGCCACTCCAATGGTCTTGAAAAGTATAATGAGATTTGCAGTTAAAATTATCTGGCCTTGGTTTGGCATTGCCATTTATTCACTGGGTAACTTTAGGCAAATTACTAAATTTCACTGAGCTTCTGTTTTCTTTTATAAAATAAGGACAAAAATATATACCCCATATAGTTTGATTCATTTTTAAAAATCTTTTTTACATGGTGATGATAGTTAATAATACTGCAATGTACATTTGAAAGTTGCCAGGAGAGTAGATCTGTAAAGTTCTCATCACAAGAAAAAAATAATTTTATAACTTTGTATGGTGATGGATGTTAACTAGACTTATTATGGTAATCATTTTACAATACACATGGTCTGACAATTAAGTTCGAGAACTTGCCATTGTGCACTTACGTTAGCAGTACTGTAAAAACAACTCAGTAAGGTCTCATAACCTTGGTCTATCTGTGTCTCACAGCTGTGTTTGTGCCAATGTGTGGCGGTGTCTTGCTGAGTGGCATTCATTATTGTTGTTCTGTGTTTTTGTGTAGTTGCAAGAATATCGGAGCTTGAATTAGAGCAATGAACAAACATTAAATTTCTTGTTAAACTTGGCAAGAGTGGAAGTGAAATCAGGGACATGTTTGTCCAAGTTTATGGGGATAATGCCATGAAGAAAACAGCAGTGTACAAATGGATTAAACGTTTTTCTGAGGGGAGAGAAAGTGTCACTGATGAAGAGAGGTCAGGGCAGCCAGTAACAAGCAGAACTGACAAAATAATTGCAAAAATTCATGGAATTGTGTGTCAAAATCATCAGCTGACTGTAAGAAGCATAGCAGACCAAATAAATATCACTAAAGGAAGATAGAAAAATCTTAACTGAAAATCTTGGCATCAGAAAGGTGTGTCCAAAAATGGTCCCAAAGGAGCTCACCGATGAACAAAAGCAAAGGAGAGCTGAAGTTTGCTAAGACTTTTTGGAGAGGCAAGATGCTGTTTTGGACTGTGTTATCCTGGTGATGAAACATGAGTGTATCAATATGACCCTGGAACAAAGTGTCAAAGTGCAGAATGGAAGTCAGCCAGTTCTCCACAACCAAAAAAGTTCTGTCAGTCCAAATCAAGACTCAAAATGAAAAAAAAAAAAGTCAAAACGATGTTGCTAACTTCTTTTTAATATCAGAGGGATTGTTCATTATGAATTTGTACCAACTGGACAGTCAACCAAGGTTATACTTGGAAGTGCTGAAAAGGCTGCGTGAAAAACCTAGATGAAAATGACCTGAACTTTTCACCAACAACTCATGGCTCTTGAGTCACAACAATGCACCAGCTCACATGGCACTGTCTGTGGGGGAGTTTTAGCCAGTACACAAATAACTGTATTGGAACACCCTCCCTACTCACCTGATCTGGCCCCCAATGACTTTTTTCTTTACCTGAAGATAAAGGAAATACTGAATGGAAGACATTTGGATGGCGTTCAGGACATCAAAAGTAATAGCAAGACAGCTCTGATGACCATTCCAGAAAAAAAGTTCCAATTGTGCTTTGAACAGTTGAGTAGGTGCTGGCATCAGTGCACAGCTTCCCAAGGGGAGTTCTTCGAAGGTGACCATAGTGATATTCAGCAATGAGGTATGTACCACTTTTTCTAGGATGAGTTCGCAAACTTAATTGTCTTACCTTGTATACACATATAGAAGCATTATGTTGTATACCTGAAACTAATATTATATCAATTATACCTCAATAAAAAACTTTATTTTCATAATTTTTTAGGCATACTAATATACTGCGAGATGCATAGGTATTAAGGACACAGTTTGATAAGCTTTTGACAAATCTATACCCACATCTAAACCAAGATACAGAACATTCCCATCACCCCCAGAAAGTTCATGAGTACCCCCTTCCTGTCAACCCCAGTCTACTGTTCTAATGTTCAGCACCATAGTTTAGTTTAATTTACCTTGAACACCAGATTAAATGGAATCATACCATATGAAGTATTTTGTATCTTCTTTCTCTCAACATATCTACCTGACTCATCCATGTTTTATCAGTAGTTTGTTCCTTTTTTGATGAGCAGTTGTACATTATTCATTCAGTTTTTAAAATTGCCATATATTACTGCTAATTTGTTCTTCAAAATTCTTTCCATTCAATATATCTCCTGTATGCTCCTTTTCATGCATATATATCCTGCATAGCTTCTTGGCAATGCTTAATATGAAAAAAGCAAATGGACTACTTTATCTCTAGTGCTATCCTTTTAGGTAGGAGTGGTTCTCTCTACCTTCAGGAGAAACAACCAGCCAATCCAGCATGGTGGTCATGAGTACAGTCTTCAGAACAGACAGATGTAGGCTCTCATTTCTGGGCTAGCACTTAACAGATGAGTAGTTTAAGACAGGTGATTTAACCTCTCTGTGACTGTTTTCCCATTGTAAAGTGAGGATAATAATACCTTCCTAATAGGGATTTGTGAGGACTAAATTATACCGCACATAAAATGTCTGACACAATGGAAACTAATAATAGCTTCAAGCTAGACTATAATAAACATCTTCCTGCTTCATTCACACATTTGCAGATTTTGTAAGTCATATAGTATAAATGGTATATATATAATACATTTCAAAAGTTTTTAAAATGAAGAGTTCATGATTATATCTAGACAAGTCTAATCATTAGGTATTTACTTAAAATAAATGTTATTTCCTATGTAAAAAGGTAAAGGCTTCCATTATTTATTCAATGACAATTATATACTGAATGCCAGCACTGAGGGGCTCTTCAAAAATGTTAAAGACATGGCCCTAGCTTTTTAGGATGTTTGTTTTTGGAGGGTAATAAGATAAGCACAAAAATAATTATAATGCAAAGTATGGTCAATAATAATAATTAACATTTATTAATACACTGGTTAAAAGCATATGGTTCTAGTCTCAGTCATGTGATTTTCAGAAAGTTACTTAACCTCTTTGTGTTACTTCACTTGTGAAATGGGGATAATAATAGCCCTTATCTAGCAGAGCTGTGATGAGAAGTAGATGAGTTCATGTAAATGCCTAGCACAGTTAATCACCATATTAAAAATATGCAATGATAGTTAACATCTATTGAACAATCAGTATCTGCCAAGCACTCTATTAAATGGTAACTTCATGTAACCTCTGCAATGTTGTTTCTACTGTTATACTCATTTTACTCATAAGGTAACTGAGAGGCAGGGAGTTTAGGTAACTTGCCCAAGATTACAGTAAATAGCAAATACCATAGGAAGGACATATCTACAGAATAGGGATGATGATAATAGTACTTAGCTTAGTAAGAATTAAATAAATTAACATTTGAAAAGTGGTTAGAACAGAGCCTAGCACATAAGGTTTATATAAGTGGATGTTAAATAAATATAAATTGCTATGGTGATTCAGAGGTGGCAGTAAATAACTTTACATGGAGACTAAGGAAGATTTTGGAAAGGTGACATTTAAGCTGAACCCTTAAATGTCGGGGGGGGGGGTGGGCAAGAAGTGGGAGAAAGCTCAGAGTAACAAAGAGAAAAAACGGGAGTAGTCATATTTGACAAGGTAAAAAAAACCTCCCTTTCCTCCAACCAGTCACTGTTTCTGCCAGCTGTACGTCAATATATCTACCTCACCATTTTTATTTCGCTCCTGTAGAATCTGCTATCCTTACTCCTTCTCATCTATTTTACAGTATTTATGGAGTGACTCAACGTGGCAGGCACGTTCTGGGCCAAGGGATACTCCAATGAACAAGACAAGGTAAATAATACCCAACCTGGATTCCCAGCTTTGGGTCTACCCTAATCCAATTCATTCTCCACACTGCCAGGGACACTGTGAAGACCGAGACCGGACCAGACAGACACTCCCGTGCCGAAATCCCCTTGTAGTCTTTTCCCATCATGTTCAGAATAAATTTCAATCTCCCTAGCTAGCATCCTGTTCAAGGCCCTTCACTAGTCGGCCCGCACACCCTTAACTCCCAGCTGTCACCTCCATGCACTCTGCACTTGAGCCACAGTAAAACGCTGAAAATCCTAGACACACACTTATATGAATAAGCACCTGCTGAAAGGACGTGCCTCGAATCCATCCCTAGTTCATCCTTGTGCACTGAAACATTCTCCACTCTGCCTGCTTGAATATGAAAAGCCCGGTACCGCCCCTCCAGCTCTTGCGCCTAAAAAGCGATGTGTGTACATTGCCCCTATAGGTCTGACGTCCAGAGAAGACAACGCGTACGCGCAAACCCAGAGGGAGCCGGAAGAGGCGGGGCTTCGCGCTGCCCCGGCCACCAACTCGCCTGAGTTGGCCGGAAGTGGCCCCGCGGCGCCGACGGAGGCTGCGCAGTGGCCGCGCCGCGCGGCCGTGGTGCGGTCGTCGTTGCGGTGGCTGTCCCGAGTTGTCTGCTTTGCTGTCCCGCAGCCATCCAGTCCCGTCTGTCAGCGCTCCTGGTCTTCCTCCCCCCGCCCCCGCTGCTGTCCAACCCCTCCGCCGGGGATTGTGCAGCGGCTTGCACGCCCCTCAGCCGATTACGCGCTCTGCACCTGGCTGCCCGAAAACATGTTGCAGAGACGTGAGACGGCAGTCTCCCCATCCCTCAGCTGCGGGGGAGAAGGATGGCGGCCATGACGGTGAGACCCTGCCCGCCTCGCAATTGGAGGCCCCGAGTCTCCTCCTGCAGGAGAGCCCCAAGGAGGACCTTGGCGCCATGAGGGAGGAGGGGTCTGCAGAACACCCCCACCCCAAAAGGCGCAAGGGCCTTGGCCCGGCGCAGGGCCAACTGCCGTCTGGATCGGACGGTGGCGGAGTGGGTGCAGGACAAAAAGAAGAGGCCCGTCCCTCGCTCCGAAATGGTGAAATACGTTATCGGAGACTTGAAGGCTCTCTTTCCTGAGTTCATCGCTAGGGCCGCAGAACATCTGCGTCTGTCTTCGGTTTCGAGCTGAAACAGCTTGGCCGCAAGCACCACACTTAATCCCGGTCAACAAACCAAAGCCTCTTAAGGAGAAAGAGGAGGAGATGGCCCTAGATTGGGTCTCTTAATGATGATCTTGGGCCTTATCTACATGACAGGTAATAGCACAGAGAGGCACAGGTCTGGGAGATCCGGTGTCGGCTGGGGACTGTATCCCTTCCTTGTTGGGTCCCCAAAGAGGCTTATGGAATATTTCGTGCAGCAGCGGTACCTCAGTTACAGACGGGTGCCTCACACCAACCCACCGGAATGTGAATTCTCTTGGGATCCCCGAGGCAACCTGGAAACCAGCAAGATGAAAATGCTGGGGTTCGCGGCCAAGCTACATAACAAAGAACCCCAGCACTGGGCAATGCAGTACCGTGAGGCCCTGGCAGACGAGGCTCACAGGGCCAGAACTGAAGCCAGTAGGAGGGCTAGAGTCAGGACCAGAACCAATGCTAGGGCCGCCCTCCACCCCTGATGAGGGCTGATGAAAAGGGGGTCAGCCTGAGAGGGAGTGGAGTGGGGGTCGGGGTGTGGAAGCTACTTTTGAGTCCTAAGTAGTGTAAATGGAAGAGGGTCGTAATTTCTTGAGTTGTATTTGTGTAATTAGGATTTAAGTTTTGTATCTTGTTATGTTTTGTTATATTTAATGTACTGTTAAATTGATATTTTATAAATGAGATTGCTCTTCTTGTGGGGTTTTGTTGTAGAGTTTTGCTGGTTTTGTAAAATGATTTGGAAAAGATTGTATTTTATTCTGTGATCTTGAACAAATTATGCAACTTTGTAGTTCTGTACTTTAATGGTTTGAAGGAACCCTTTAGTATGATGACCTGGTACCAGGAAAAAAAATAGCTGATTGGAGTCTAGCTTCCCAACATGTTTTGCCTATTGTATAAAGAAAAACGACTGACGTGTATCTCTGTTTGCTTAGCTATTATAATATCTAGAAAAAATGCAATAAGTTACAAGTACACTCTGGTACACTAAATAAACATTTGTTGAACATCATCTTTAGTGTGGTGCACTCTTTGGGCCATTTGGGGATAGAATGTTGAACAAGATAAAGGTACTACTTTTCAGAACTGAACTGTAAGTAAATGAACCAGAAATTACTGTGCAGTGAGTTGAAGGCTATAGAGGGACACCTAACCCAGCTGGAGTGTTTGGGTGAGGCTTTAATCAGACTTTGGGAGAAGGGTAAAAAGATGGGGCTGGTAGGAGGGGAAGGAAAAGAGAAAGAAGATGTTGGCGGTGGGAGATGGTATTAAAAATGACTTAAGATCACAGAGGTTCCTCAGTAACATGGGAAGAAGACTTGATAACATGGCAGATCTGGAAAACACTATCTTTGCTAGTGCTCTTGTGTCAGGGCAATTTATTACAGTACAGAACAATGGTGACTGTTAGCATTTGGTCTTCTCCATCTCTCCCTTACCTCTACAAGTTTCCCTCTTTTACCAGAGCCCTCAGAGACCAAATATTGTAACGATTCTGGAACAGTAGTGTGGGTGGGGAGGGGACATACGGCATCCCCTACTACCAAGAAGTTAGACTTCAAGATCTCTCCCCAGCACTGGGAAGCCTGTGTGTCCTCATCCATGTTTGTACCTGCAGCTTTCCACCTGTCTCCTCCCACCTGCTACCTCCTACTGGGAGAAGATTTGTAAGGCATTCTCACATTCTTGACTACCATGAAGGGTTACCTCCATAAGCAGTTCAGACCTCTGCAATGCCTACCACCTTCACTTGGGGGATAAATGGGTCCATAAAATAATAGGGAACCTAGAGGAGTGGTAACCAAACCAGCGATGGTTTTGAGAGAATTATGAAACTATCCTCCTACAGCTGTCATATATGAAAGAGCTGCTTTCTTTTCTCTTTACTGCCAGTTTTTTTCTACATCCAGGTGTGTCCAAAAAACATTTCTGAGTACATTAAGGTTAGCATGGAATAGAAACACTTTGAAACACAGGCCCAGGTATCCAAGAAATCATTGAAACCAAAAACTTTAAGCTATGGGCGAAAAATTTACTGATTAAAAATATGACTTCTGGGCAGTTTATAATTCATTAAATAAATGAAAATATTGAGTGCCTAGTATATATCAAGAACTTTGCTGGGTTCTAAAGGTTAAAAAGGGAAGACTGGCTTTATCCTTAAAGAACGATAACAATAATTTCTCACATTTGTATTTTCTCACAGCTAAGAGGTCAGCAGTGTGTGCACCTGAAGGTCAAATTACTTGGTGATTTGCCTATGGTCACTTGGTCAGCAAAAGAGCATCAAGACTAGAACCCAAGTCCCTTGCCCCCCAGTCCAGTGGGTTTGACTCTAACACATTGTTCCCGTTCCTGGCTTCCAATGTGGTGTGTGTGGTTTTAGTTATCCTAACTCCAGGAAACAAGCGGGGCATGTGTAAGTCCCTCCAGTCCTTACGGCAGTGAGGTAGAGTAGAACTACTCCCCGTTTTACCGTGGTAGGCAAACACAGGACTAACAGGACCATTTATTAAACATCTACTATAGGCCAAAGGCATTTTCTTCCCCACTTTTCACAACCACATTGCAAAGTTATTACTAAATACCTCCATTTTACCGACTTTAATGGTGGTAATACTTGCCATTTATTCGATACCTAAGATGAGCCAGCTTTTTTATGCTTTACATATGTTTCAGTGGTTTTTATAACAATCTCACAGGATAGATATTATCTGTTCCATTTTGCACTAAGCAAACTGAGACTTGGAGAAGCTATAAAAGTCTCAGTGCATAACAAAACAAGGATTGGAACTGAAGTCTGACTGAGTCAAAAGCCTGCACTTTCCACAATTTCACATTTCCTTCATGTTGGGGCTCCTTCCAGACTTGGGTCATCTGTCTTTAGACTCATGTTCTTTCTTCAAACATTGCTGTGTCTCTGGAGATACAAACAAGGATGTGTAGCCAAGGTAGTTATGACAAGACACTGGCCTGCAGGAGGGTCGAAAGGAGGCTAAAATAAAGTTGGAGAATTATCTATATACTCTCTCTCCCGTGTTCACAGAGTGCCGGCTGCTTGGAGAATGTGTATTTTTGCTCAAACTCAGCATGTTTTGCCCTTAAAGGCAAGGTTGCCTCAGTCTTCTTTAGTCTGCTCTCTCCACTAAGCCTCAAATTAATTTTCATGCCATGGAACAATCAAATAACAGTTGTGGACCTGCAAATATGATTCCCAGTGTTGTTTCCAGATGGTACAAAGGGCTGGCAGAGTACATACCCTTGCCTCAGGATGAAAGACCTCCCATGTCACAGATGCCATCATCAGCTTCTCAGAAATTCTCAAAGTAGGGCTTCTGGGCCCATGTGTAGAGCAGACATTGGCCATGATGAGGGCAAGAGATGAACTCTGTAGTATATGGTCATTCACACGAGGTAGAAGGACGTCCTGCTCCCCCATGTCCCCCTTAAGGCACAAATAGAAGTATATCTAAAAGAGTACTGGGTGAAACACTCTGAGTGGAAAGAGCAAGCAAGGCATTGCTATTGGGGGAGTGGTGGCAGAAGGACTGCTCCAAATCATACTTATTACACTACAACTAGAAAGCAAAGCCAGAAAAAGGAAATTTCCTTGAAATCTATGAATCATGTCTTGGACAGTAGGAAGGTCTCAGTTCAGCCACAGGCTTAGCAGAGATCTTGACACCAGAATTGGGATTTTCAACCCACTGGAACTTGGCAAATGAGTGTTTCCAAAACAGGCTCAGGTTGATTACAGCCCCGACATCTAGCAGGCACATAGTGCTCCAGAGGTGACAGTTCACTTACAGCCCCTGCAAATCAGGCCTCAATTCACAGGCTCAATCACAGTTTCCACTAGAGATAATTATACTTCATGCCTTGGTCATGGTGGCAATTGAGGCTTGTGCAAATTATTCCTCAAATTGTGCGACCCTGCAGAGATGGCAACAATTACCTCCCAGCAGAAACATAGTGTACTGACTAAGGAGGTTAGGTGTTCTGAAAAGTGTCCTAATCAAGGCCTTTTAAAAGTCGTGATTGTGTGACCTTGAACAAGGTATACAAATTCTGAGAACTGAAGCTCTAGAAGAGCTTAGTGGGTGATTGGAGTGGTCACCAGCTACAATCCACACCCCACACCCCATCCTACCAGCTGATTGCAGACCCTGCCCAGTTCCCAAGCCAATCATGACCAATAACAATAGCAGCCAGCCTTTATTAAGCCTTATATGGTAGGCATGGGGCTAAGTATGATAACCACACTGTCTTATGCATCTGTACCATGTTCGCATGAAGCAGGTTCTACATTTGCCAATATTACAATATTACAAGGCAACCACAAGGAAAAGAATAGTTCATTTCTGTCAATGTGTAAGTTAAATGACTTGCCCAAGTTCATGACATAGCTAGTGAGCAGCAGATCCAGAACTTGAACCTAACTTTTCCTGCTTCTTGCTGGTATTCCACCCTAGGGGGTCTTCAGAAAGTGCTTAGGGAGCAACCAATCTCCCTTTGGGAAAAGGGGCAAGAGAGGAGGAAAGAAAACTTCTTGTTTTGCTCATTCACACCATAACCTAGAGCACGCAAGCTAGAGAGTAGAGGCAGTGAGGAGGAGTGGGGCAAGCTGGCTTCTCTGGTTGTAGGGTTAGAGGCCTTTTGACACAAGAAGGGACCTGAATCGAGAGAGGCTCATTTCTGAGGATCGATACCTCTGAGCAGCAGCTCTGTGGTCCCTGCAGTGGTCCTTGCAGTAGGGGAATCAGCACAGGGAAAGCAGCAGCCTCTGCTTGTGCTTATTCAGGAGGCCTGCAGGGTGTCGAGCCCAGTGAGGGACAGCCACAGTACTCCAACCACCAGGACAAGAGGGGACCTCCTGGAAGGGAAGCTCCAGGCCCCTTGAGATCCTACTCTCTGCTGTTAGCTAATCTCTCTAAGCTCTGGTTTTCTCATCTTTAAAACAGAGATAATGCTACCTACCTTAAAACACGTGGAGACTGAATGAGGAAATTGCTAAGCACCTACCACAGTATCTGGTACTTGGTAACTATTGTTATTATAATGTATTCACTCATTCAACAAATATTTAGCAAGCATCTTCTATACATACGTACTCCTACTAGATGGTGAGATTACAGCAGAGAACAAAACAGACAAAAATCCTCACTTTCATAAAGCTTACATATTAGTGTAAGAAGATAGATCATGAAGACGTCTAATGCATAGCATGTTGGATGGAGAGCTGTGTCATAGGGAGAAATGCAGCAGGAAAGGGGGAAACAGTACGGGGATGGTGTGCAGTTGTAAGTAGCCTGACCAGAGAAAGCCTTGCTGGGAGGTGACATTGGAGTCAAAACTGAAAGTGATAAGCAGGGACCATGAGGGAGGAGTGGGTGCTGGCAGATAAAACAGCAAGTATGAAGGCCCAGGGTGGGAGCAGGCCAGGCAGGTTCTGAGAAATAGGTTGTGAAAACAGAGTGAGTGGAACGGGAGGGCTCGAGCTGGAGGCGAGTTCCTTATCTTGAAAGAGCTAGCAGAGCTGGTGCAAGTACCTAAACCAATGGATAAACATGGATCTGCACCCAGGAGTTAACTGTGGAAGGTCAGCAGGGAACCAAAGGCAGTGCACAGCTTCCACTGGGCCCTGAAGGGGAGGGAAAGAGAAAATACTCTTTATTCATAGCTTTTGTTTTTCTCATTACAAATGCTTATAGTGGAAAATGTGCAAAGTTTCATAAAAGTATGAAGAAGAAACTGGACTCTCTAAAATACTGGCAGCCAGGACAACCATGGTTAATGAGGTAATATGCATTTAGACTTCACCTGCCTAGGGTATAAATGATTTGTTGCTGCTTTAACAAGGAATTGCAATGGCACCGAGCCCCACTCCATACACTATCTCCTTTATATATTTCTGGGAGCTCCCAGTGATGTCACAAGTCCATCTCTCCACAGTAGTCACCATATGGAGTTCATGGAGACCTCCGCTGAAGATGCACCTTGTGGGGTCCCCAGTATCCATGGCTGCCTCCTCTATGGCCCAGGGTTCTGGAGGGGTGCTCTATTTTGTACAGAGATGGACAGAGTGTCCTTCTCCCCAGCTCTGTGCCAAGACATGCCACCTGGGTCCCAAAGCAATAATACTAGGTCCTCTCCAACCTCCTCAGGAAGGTTGTGATCTCTTATAAGCAACTCTCCAAACTTCAGCTGAAGATAATCACCTCCATGGTGACCAGTCTAGCCTCCCTTCCTCCACAGTTCCTCTCCTGAAACCTTAGATGAAAAAAGGAACCAAAGGGCAGTCCCTGTCTCCGAAGGCATGGCTCTTTACATTGCTGAACCAGAAGAGCCAACATTTGCATTCAGGCTGAGAGTTTTAGGTTTGTGTTGATTTTCCCAAAACAAAACAAGAGTCTGACCCCAAGGTGAACTAAATTATCTACCTCTAATAAACTGCAAGCAACTATAGCTCCCTCCCCTCCACTTTTCCCACTTCTCCTCATCCCATTTTCAAAATATGAGGGTATTATATATAGTGTTGGAGATGGCTAGAATTTAGGTAAAAGGGTGAAATGGGAGAAAGGACTCCAGCAAATATAAGGTAGCAGGAATGCATACAGTGTCATGGGAACCACAGGGACCAGCTCTGTTGGAGCAGAGTGTGTGGAGGGGAGGAGAAGGTGCTGTGTGTGGAGAAGCTGGGGGCAGTGGCTGAGGGACAGCAGTGAGGACATGGTGGTGCTTTAGGAGGTGGACTGGCCAGCTGCACAGAGGGAGGCTGGAGCAGGGAGGCCAAGTGGGAAAACTTGGTAATAGTCTGAACAAGACTGGAGGACAGCATGACCAGGGGAGTAGGGGCAGCTCCAGGAATGGCAGTAGGAAAGGGCCAGTTGGAGGAATAACTTGAAATGATTTGATAACCGATTAGCGAAACAGAGGGACATGTGAGGAATGACTCAGCAATTTCAAGCTGGAGTGACTGGCAGAAAGCTGGAGTCATTCATCAGAACAGCTGGATGCCCAGCGGAGAGTGGTTTGGGGTCACGAAGAAGGACAGGGCTTAAGGCACATTGAGTCTCAGTTACTCAGTTAGACATCTGACAGGCACTTAGAGATGGAGCAGAGAAGGGACACTGAGGCTAAAGGTAGACCCTCTGGGCTTTCTTTTGGGGAGAGTTTAGAGGGAGGAGAGCAGGAACCTGACCCATCTCTCTTCTTGCTGTGTGGGAGAAAGCAAGAATCTTAGAAGTCCCATGCAAGTTACCCAGAAGTGCAGTCCTGCTCCCACAATTGCCTTTGGGGACTGACTCCGTGTCCATCTTCTAGGTTTACTTATACAAATGATCTAGGGGAAGAGAATAAGGTCTCAGAAGGGACTGGTATGGCCAGGGAGTCATGAAACTGGGAAAAGAAAGCTGTACGGTCTTGCAGGTCAGTATCAGCGAAAGGGTAACCAAGATCCTTTGTGTGCACTGAAACAGAACTGCAAACAGCAGCCACACCACACTGGAAGGGCTCACGACAGACCTAAGCCAAGGCTTCAACGGGCCAACTCATGGGATTTGAGACTTAGCAGCTTTTCTCTCCCTTCTTTATAGTGGACCTTCTCTGGTTTGGAACTTTCCAAGGCCACACCATCACCTTTAATCAGACCTGAGGTATGGCCACAGCACAAGATGGGTATATCCTGAAGATGAGAGAACTCACACGCATTGAGACCTCTCTGACACGTGGGGCATCTCACCCAGGCACAAACACTTGCTTGGTATACACATGTAGAAATATCTCTTCCAATTACATAGGAGACATAAAGAAAAAAACATCATTTGGCATCTATCATATACCAGGAAGCTTTCCTAGTATTTTCACAGTTAGTCTCACAACAATTGTGAGAGAAAGAGATTATTTTCCCATTTTACAGAAAATGAAGTCTCAGAAAAGTTAAATATTTTGCCCAGGATCATGTCTAGAAAATAGTAAATGGTTCCTGACTCTAGTCAGCCTGTGCATTCACATATGTTCTTCACATATGTGTGTGCAACAGACTCGTACACACAAACAAGTGTCCATCTCCTCCAGACACGCAAAATCTTCATGGAGTGTAAGCTTCTCAAGGGCAGCGATCTTCATTTTGTTTACTGATCCTAGTCACCTAGAACAGTGTCTGGTGCATATCACACACTCAGTAACTATTTTATGGTGGTTGTTAGTGAATTGAATGAATACACACATACAACACTCACCTACACACATACACCTCCACACAGACACACACTCAATCACTCATGCAACTTCACACACACTTATAAACGCATCAAATTCACTGCCTGGAGGGAGCGCCCAAGTGAGGAGGACCCAGCTCTCAAGGTTGCCCCACTGGCCTTCTCCTGGAGGGGTGACCTCTGCCTCCTGAGCCCCACTGCTGGTCCCCCTAGTCCTGCAGGCAACAGGCCTCTCCCCAGCCTCAGCACAGCTCACTTCCTTCTTTCCTTAGCTTAGTCAAAACAAAGAATTTTTCTAAAAGGTCTTTACTAAGAGAAAAACAAGAGGAAAATAAATCAAGAAACTGCAAGCTTTTGAGGGGATGAGTTGACGGAGCCGGATTCCTCTCCTCAGCCACGCCCTGGCGTCTGGCCGCAGCCTGGCTCGCTGGTGCGAGATCGGCTCACGGAGCCCAGGCTCTGCTTGGATGCTCCGCCAGCAGCTCCGCTGCACCGTCCGAGGAAGGAGGGGGTTGGCACAGCTGCTCAATCTGGGCCAGACGCTGCTGCTTCTGCTTTCAGGGCATAGACCCTTCTGCCACTCTGGCCTTGAGCTAACTGCGATTTTACACACTTTTGCCATCTGCTGTGCTGGTCTAGCCCAAATCACTCAATAGGACTGTGTCAGTCCCTTGCTTAAAACTTTAATTCCTTTCTACAGCCCCAAGACTCGGCCTGGGGTGCTTCTGCCCACTTCTCAGCCTCATCCCACTCCACCCTTTCATGTAGTCTCTAGCTGCATTTGCAAGGCAGTTCTGCTTGATGTACCCGAACTCAGGATTCCAAGAATCTATTCACCCAGACACCTCAAATGACTCCAGATGAGCCCCTGGACCAACATCAGCATCACCAAGGCCTTTGGATTAAAGTTAAATTCCTGAGCCCACCCAAGACCTGCTGAATCAGAATCTGTGGGTGAGGCCCAGAAGCCAGCACTTTTCACAAGCTTCTCAGGCGACTCTCAGACTCTAAAGTCCAAGAAGCACCACCCTAAATCTGCTAAATTTCATATACTCCCATACATACATAATAATAATAACAGCTAAAACATTTATTGAGCACTTACTATGTGCCAGGAAGTAATTTCATGTATGAACTCAGTTTACCCTGTCAACAGCACTGTGAGGGAGACATGTTATCCTCCTCACTGCACAGTAAGTTGTCCAAGTTTACACAACCATTGGTGGTCAAGAATCAAACCCAGGCCCTGTGACTGCTAAGCCTGTATGCAACCACTACACTCTCTCTAGCACACACACACATGTACTCCCACACTGACTCCCACACCGACCACACATTGAACCACTAACCCCTCAGGACTGCTGATAAAAGAGGAGATGGAGGGCCAGGGTATTTCTGAAGGCACCTCTTTTCTCTCTCACCCCAAGCCTGGCATAGGCAGATCTGAGCCGAGGGAGTCGGCAGCTACAGCCAGCAGGGCCAGGGGCTTGGCCGCTGCAGCTCAAGGATTTTGGCAGCACCCATGGGCACTGAGGCTCAGCCCTGCCTGCTGCAGTGAGCATGCCCACTACAAGCCTCAAATGCTGGGGGCCTTGGACCCTGCCCACTGGCCTCTACTACCCAATGTGTCCTGGCTCCCTGGGACATGAGCCCCTGACAGGGCCCTTTTGGAATGCTGCAGCCAGAGAGCAGATGTGCTTACAGCTCTCTCCAAAAACTCCTCTTCTTAGGAATCCTGCCACGGGGAAAGGCAGGGGGGAGGGCGAAGCGGGGAAGGGATTGGAAAAACCACCAAAATACCATAATGCAGAAAAGTGATCCAAATACAAAGCAGCAACTGTGTATCTGGAAGGAATAAACTGAGGAGGAGAGGCGCAGAGTTGTGCGGCGTGGCCATGAGGCTGCAAACCTTGGCCGCCTGGGGCTGGGGGCTGCACAGCAGTTGCCAACTGGCCACGGGGCTGCTCCGGCCAGGGGCTGGGGTACAGAAAGAGCTGAGTCTGGGCTGACTCATGGGCATAGGAGTGAATCTCAACCAGCAGCATCCCCCTTCCCAGGGCTCCAGACATTGTGTTCTTCAGACCCCAGAAGCCCCGACACCTCAAGATCTACCTGGAGGGTCCTTCCTACTGTTCTCCACCTGAAGGGCCTGCTTAGGACGGTGGAAAGAGACAGAATTGTGCCCAGATTTGCTGGTATTGTGAGCACAGAGAGAGAGGACTTTCTCAGAGTAGAGTTGGGATGTTCTGACTGTGGAGGAAAAGAGGTGGGAGAGATTTATTTTGAGGCCACAATATGGAGAATCAAAGCAGGTTCTCACCTAGCTCCCTTCTGATGAGTAGTGTGTCCTTGGGCAACTCACTTATTCTCACTGAGCCCAAATCTCCTCACTGTAAAATGGGCTAAAATCAAGCTTTCTCCGTGTACCTCAGGGTCAAACAAGACTGGTAGGATGGAAAGGTTCTCAACGCCTGGGTTCAACACAGAAAGCAAGGTGGTAGGATGTTACAGGGTATGTAGTTGAAGAGTTGGGTTTGAGACATACTTGCTGGCCACGTGACCTTGTAGGACACACTTTGCTTCTCTGTGCTCAAGAGAACCAAAGCCTAGATAGTGAAAAGCTTTTCAAAAGCTTTTGTAAGCAGTAGCTGCCAGCAGCTCCCACTTCCAGGCCACATACCAGGTACAAAACAGAGTATTTTCACATATTGTGCGTATGTTTCTGTGAGGCACATATTATTATTCCCATTTCACAGATGGAAAAATAGGCTCAGGGAAGTCATGGACCTTCTAAAACTGGCAGATGCAGGAGTTAAACCAGGTCTGTCTGACTACTGAACCTATGCCCTCTCTCCCATTGCAGCCCAGTGGGCAAGGATGAGACATGTCCTAGTTGGTGAGTTGAGGGCAGGGACAAAGTCCCAGCAGAGGAGACAGGTCGGGGTTATCTGGCAGCAGCGGAGAGGGACTCTGTCTGGGCTCGACCAGTGCAGGAGGCTTGGTGGAGTGAAGTACATCTAGAGCCCCCAGCACCCCATGACAGCCTGGAGGCCAGGTGCCCGGGGTTTGCAAAGGCACTGTAATCCACCATGAGAAAGACTGCCACGCAGGTCCAGGAAACAAAGCAAGAGGCATGGCTGCTGCTAAGTAGGTCAGGAGAACATCAAACTGTTGAGGAAGATAGGTGAGGAGCTGGGAACATGCTGGATTGTCAACAGATAAAAGGAGGCTCAGACAGGTCACTGGATGGCTCAGGAATAAACCCCATAGCCATTGCTGGGGCCTCTCTTTACAGCAAACGCTCTGTGAGGCCATGAGGGCTTCTGGATGGACAGGTTATCAAGGCCTGGGCTTGAGCCTAGACAGCAGTGGTATCTCACAGAATACGGAATTGAAGAATCGAGTTTGATACCTACTTACTGGCCATGTGACCTTGGAGTAGACCTCTATGCACTCAATAGAGCCAAAGCCTGGAAAAGAGCACAGCAAAAATGCTTTCCGTCCATGTCCGTCCAACAGCTCCTCTCTTCATGCCTCTGTCTCTGTCACCCCTCTGTGAAGCCTGCCATTCTGGCAGTGAGTAAGCCACACCCTTCCTAGCATCTGTGGCCCCTGCATATGCCTCATCTGTGCCTTTCTGACAGTTTTGACCTCTCCACTGTAATGACCAGCATGTATGTCTGCCACCCCATCAGAATGATGGGCTTCTCAAGGGCACTCAGCATGGTGTCTGAGAGAGAGGCTAGTGAGTGTTTGAGAAATGCAGGAGGGACTAGGTGAACAAACACTCATCAGGGGGCTTCCTAAAGCAGGTAGTGGTCAATCTGCGTCTTACAGGAGTGTATTTGGATAGCACTTTTTCCACAAAGGAATCAAAGTCCCTCTTTCCCCCTAATACTTAAGTTAGCCATACCAGGTCCCCAAATGCTGGAAGAACTCTCGCAACAATGTTTATTCATTCATTCTACAAACCTTTACTGAGCATATACCATGTGCCTGGCTAGAAAGCAAAAGCTAAGAAAATGTGGCTGACCTCTGCCCTCAAATGTGTCACTGAAGTGGTGGGAATGGGGTACAGATAATCATAAGGAATTACTATAATCTATGACCATCCAGAGAGTTCTATGGAAGCCCATTAAAGAGATACCCAAGCTGTCCAGGAGGGAGCAAGGAGAGACTGGGTTGCCCTGTGTGGCTGTACAGGTTGTACCCTGCACAAGCTAGGGGACTCTGGAGGTGTACAATGCAGGGGCCCAGCCCTTCCAGGCCAGCAGCATCTGGAGCCCTGTTGCATCTCACCCTAACTCCCAAAACCCTAGTCCATTAACCTGGTCTCAGTGAGTCTTTTTCCACCTTTGGCTCTTCTCTTGTCTGAGAATTCCTTTGTCCAGGCTTCCAGAGGTTTCTTCAGAAAAACTCCCCAGGATCCCCTGCTAGCCCCTTTCTCCTGCCAGCTCCATAAAACAAGCCGGCTCTTCTCAGAGAATTAGACTTTTGGGAAGTGTGATTCACGGGGAAAGAACTCTTTCCACATCTTTCTAACTTTTGATGTGACCCTAAAAAAACCTGTGGCTAATACAGAGTGATCTAAATCACACAAAGCTCATAAACACAAGAACCACACTGCATCGGGCAATGAAAAAGGCCTCTGGCTAGCCAGCTTCTGCCACCAGCTGGAAGAATGCTCCCCTTTTCCACCCGACACCAACACGTCCCCACAAGCCCTCCACTCTGTTGGCAGCTCCTGCAGGGGCAGCATTCCAGGGTACAATGGCTAGGAGAGGGGACTTGCTAAGGCCCCCGATGGTCCACTAGTCTTGCCTGGACCCAGCAGCTCTGTCCCTCCAATTATGATAGAAAAGACCTTAGTTGTTGGGCAAGGGAGAGAAAGACATCTAAAATACAGCCTTCTTGATGGAAAGAACAGCTGGGACCAGAAAAATGTGAATATTATAGGTGACATGTCTACAGAGGTCATGCCCACTGTGGGCTCCAGCAGCTATGGGCCTGGATCAGACTAACATTTCTGGAACTTCTTCCTGCAAAGCAAAACAATATAAATGAAGTCTTATTTTCCCCCATGAAAACAAAGTTTTGGGGGGACTAATCTATAAGCAACAAATATAACGAACTAAAAACCACATATATGTTCTCTACATAGTGCGAGGGGGCCCCCCAAACAACAGTAATTATCTTTTTTTGATATGAGAGGAATTGTGTACTCAGAATTTGTTCCTCCAGGTCAAACGGTCAACCAAAGTTTTTATCTGGAAGTTTTGAGAAGGTTGCATCACGATTTGCAGAAGAAACATCATGATTTGTGGAAGAAACGTCCCAAGTAGTGGCAAAAAGATGACTGGTTCTTCCACCATGACAACGCGCCGGCCCACACTGCGCGGGGTGTCCAGCAGCATGACCCTCATGCCCCACCCCCCTGTTCACTCGGTCTCACCCCGAGTGACTATTTTTTGTTTCCCCAGATGAAAGAAGTCCTCGAAGGGAAACATTTTTGCCAATGTGGAAAAGGTGAAATAAGAACCAACAGAAACACTTACAGGCATCAAAATCGACGTGTTCAAAACTGTTTTGAGCAGTGGGGAAAGCATCTCGTTAGGTGTATGGCATCCAATGGAGAGGACTCTGAAGGTGCTTGAAGTTTGAATATGTAAAGTAAAGACATGATTTTTATAAATAAATTCTGGGGTTTTTGGGGTCCTCCCTCATCTACCTCTTTCTAAAGCAAGATATAGAAGAAGCAGGACAAGGAGGTAACTAATGATAACATAAATGAAACATCTCAGAGCGCCTGGCTTATGGTAGGTAATCAATAAATGATCACTGTTATTGCAATGCCTGATTTTACTATTTGAGCACTCCCTGAGACAAGCATTGAGCAGAGAAGGGAGAGGGGTCATAGTTTCCAGGAACTAGTCTGAGGCCCTGCCTGTGTGCCCGCCCACCCGGGGAGCGCCCTGGGACCTCTGGGCTAGGGTTTCACTTTAGGAAGCTGGCTGACAGCGCGCGCACGGACATTTGGACTCCTGCTGCTTATGCTGAAAATAGGACCACCACACAGCTGGCCACAGAGGCTAAGGGACAGGCAGTGGCCAAACTAAACTGATGGTTGGCTTCAGGACACTGAGTCCATGACTTCCCTCCCTCCCTCGTCCCCCATAACATCACATAACCACAGCAACTTGGAAGTCAAAGGTTCTTGAAACAAGTTTCTGTCACTGGGTTTGGCCTCACAGGTGGTGGGATTCTGGACCACCACACTCTGTGCAGGCCACCTGGGACACAGAGGCTGGGCGGGCTGCCAGCAGCTCTCTCCTGGTCTTAGCCAGCCTGCCCCAAGCCCTTCCATTCTGGCAGGTAGGTGACTTGGGGACTTGATTCAGACACACAGCAAGTGGGAGAAAGGGTTCCCTTCTCCCCTCTGAGCACTGTGGGGGATCTTACTCACTGGAAAGACTTTGCACAGATGTCTCCTTCCCCCAGTTGCCAAGGGGTACACCAGAAAGGAGTAGTGAGTTCTCTTCCCCAAGGTCGTGGCTGCCTTATGGGAAGGACTAAGTCATATACTGGTGGGGGCCACCTGACAGGCCCCCGGGGTGGAGGCAGCTAGCCCTTCTACACTTGCAATGCCACCCATGGCACTGGGGCATCTGCCTTCTTAGTTTGTTCATTTCACAGCCGGAACCTGGGGAAACGGCCTCCTCTCCCACTCTGTTGTCCCCACCTCCATTTTAATCAGATTCCCACTTTGTCTGCTGAAGGAAGAAGGGAAAGGACCTCCCCAGGTGTGTGCAGGGGCTCAAAACAACGGGAGGACCCCCAGGAGGCTTGCCACTGAGGCTGTGTTTACCCTGCAGGATCTGTAGCCAGGAAGCATCCCTTTATTACTTTCCTGTGGGCATCGTTTACTCTTTTGAGCCTCAGTGGCCTCATTTGTGAAACAATTAATAACAATATCACCCCCATAGTTTGTTTGTTGAGGAGTAGATAAGAGGAGGTGTGAAAAACTGCAGAGTGCTGCACGATAATAATAATTAATAATAAGTATAGTATTATTATTACAGTGCTGCAAGTCCTGTGAAACAGCCCTGTCCCTCAAAAATACCTCCAAAGCCTGTGTATGTTTTTTGAGGAAACACCACCAGAACCTTATACATTGGAGTCTCTGTCTCCTGAAGGGCCCTGCAGCGGGGCATGGCCAGGGCAGGAGGGCCAGGGTGAGGTCAGCCCTCTCATCATTGCCATCTAACCTCCAGCAAGAGGGCAGTGGTTATACTCCCCCAGGAAAGACTGAGGTTCTCTCTCCATGGATTACCTCACCCCACCCACCTCATCCCCAAGCCAAGCAGACATAAAGAAAGGGAGAAGTAGGGAGGGCTAAGTCGCCAGCCTGAAGTCACAGGACCATCCCAGACCAGCCTCGGAGGCAAGGCCAGAAGAGCAAAGCCCCAAACGGGCTGATCCCTAAAGTCAAATCCAGGGTCCTCCCCCAGCCCCTGGGGCTCAGCTCAGGATGGCCCAGGGAGACAGAAGCACCAAAAACAGCTATTCGCTGAGCCTGTGCTAAGTGCTTTATGCCCATTTTCTCTCGTTAGATCCTGATCACAGCCCGGCCAGACAGGGTCATTGTGTGGTTTTTTTCAGGTGAGGCTCTGATCACATGTCATTTCCCCAAGGTTTCTCATTTAGTTAGTGGCAGAACTGGACAGGATTGGAACTAGGGTCTGATTGGGTCCAAAGTTCAGAACCATTCTACCCACTGCCAGCTTGTCAATGGGCTGGCCCACAGTGGCAGGGTGGGCTGAACTAGTTTCTGGGTGGAGTCCCCAGTGACACACAGGACAAAAGAGAGTCTAAGAGGAAGGAGAAAATCTTTTACTTTCAGTAACTGTACTTCGCACACCCACCAGCACTGAGGGCTGCCCTGCTCTTGTGCCTGGCTAGGACAAATGTCAAGGGTGGCCTTCTCCAGTGCTTGGCTCCAAACTTGGGAAAGGCCATGGGAAGGCCCAGAAAGAGGGCTCCCCACTTCCCTTCCTGCTGCCTGCAGAACAACAGGGACCTGGTTATGAAGGCCAAAGGATCCTGCTCGTGGGGAGGAGGAGGCAGCCCTTAAGCCTTCCACTCCCATACTGGCTGTGGAAAAATGCCTGCGTCCTCAGGGCAGGGGCTGGCCGGCTCTCCAGGTGCCCTGCTGAGCTTCCCACCCGGTTCTTTGCAAAGGAGTAGCGGTGAGGTGGCTGAACTGAGGCAAAACATGAAGGACTGCAGATGATACCTTCTGGTTTTGTTGGGATGGATCATCCCAGAGGAATTTGCCTTTCCCTTTAGCCTAATGGCCATATAGACATATTATAGAAGATTTGGCAAAGAGAAGAAAAAGAATTATCTGTTGTTGTACCACCATAACACAACCACTGGTAATATTCTCATGTAGTTCCTTCCCAGTTTTCTCATCTCTTCTTTATTAAAAAAAATGTTTTGGGGGAGTACCCTGGTGGTGCAGTGGCTTAAGCCTTTGGCGCTGGCGCTGTCAGCGCTGCGGCCTGGGTTCGATTCCCAGTCAGGGAGCTACCCACATACAAAAAAACAAACAAACGAAAAAAATGTTTTCGTAATGATTTTAATTATACCATTTCCAGAATGCAGATCCAGATTTTCTCACCACTTGTCATGGCATCATAATCATCTTTCCGTGTCATGGTGCATTTCACCTGTTCTCCTTTTGGATGGTTGCAAGTGAGTCCATCATGTGGGTGGAGGCAAAGGCTTTCACCCTCTAATTTAAGAATGCTTGTATTATTTGAAGTCTTAGACATATAGAAAACTTGAATCACATTTAGTCAAGCCTTTAATAAACTAACTATTTTGAAAAGAATAAAGTTATAGGGACTCAGAGCTGTCCCAGAAAATCTGGGCAGCTCTTGGTTGCAGCAGGCTGGGGAGGGGGCCTGAGAGTGGGGGACGTACAGCTGGGATGGGGTTGGGGCACCTGCCACCAACCAAGGAGTCACAAAAAGCAATTCCCTTGCCTTCTTGGCCTTATGGGACCTGGGTTCTCAGCATTGCTCCTGGGCCAGTGAGTTGCCAGGAGAGACTAATTAGGGGAAGGTTAGATTGAAACCAATGTCTGCTGTTCTTCGCAGAGCCTTCCTTCCAGGGGAGGTATCCCTGGAAGCCCTGACTCACTCCTTGGAGTACAGCACAGACCCCAATTCTTACCTATCCCCAGGTGGATCTCCAGCTAATGAGCCTCTCCTTGGGGTGCTCTCAAACAGATGCTCAAGGTATATTAGGTACTTATCAGGAGGCTACTGAATGCATCATTTGAGTCCTGTTGTAAACAGGAAAAGACAGTCCCTGCCCCTGGAAGCTTATAGTCTAGTTACTGAAGAATTTAAAACAAAGACAGTATAGTCTAGTGGTCAGTGGAGTCAGACTTGGCAGGGTTGAGTGCTTTCCCCTGGCTCCTCTCCACTTACTAAACAAGTTACTTTAACCTTTCTAAGCCAGCTTCCTCATCTGCAGAATGGGGTTAATCTAATTCACCTTGCAGAGTTGTGGTAAGGATTAGAAGCAATATATGTAAAGTGCCAGACATTTGTTAGGCTTTCGGAAATGTTGATTATAATTAAAGTAGCACAAAACACATGTAAAATGCTAAAAAGACACCACATAAAGCGAGGCAGTCAGAGCATTGAGGGGTGGAGGAGCAAATGGTTCTTCTGGAGAAGGGAGTTCTCAATCCTGGCCAAGCATTAGAATCAGTTGGGAGTTTAGACATTATGCTGATGCCCAGGTCCCACTCAGACCAGTTGAACCAGCATGAGGCCCAGGCCTGAGCGTATTTTTTAAAAGCTGCCCAAGTGAATCCTGGTGCATCCTGAATTGAGAACTATTTCTCTAGGAGGTGTTTTGAACTGTGAGTTAGAAAAGACGCCAACATGTAGTGAGTTAGTTTGTATATGCTAGTGCTTTCACAACTGTTAGCTCCTCTGAGTTCTCCCAACAATCATCTGAAGCAGATACTTTTCATTCTTTTTGAAACGAAAGGAAGCAGAGATTTAGAAAGGTCACTGAAATCTGCCCACCACCCAGCCTAGACACTCACTGTTTTCCTGCTTAATGCTCTAGGGTAGTGCTGTTCATTAGAAATATAATGTGAACCACAAATGGGAGCCATAGGTATAATTTTTAATTTTTCTATAGTAGCCATATTAAAAAAATTAAAAAGGAACAGGTGAAATTAATTTTAAAAATATATTTTATTTAACCCAATATACCAATAATATTACCATTTCAACATGTAATCAGTGTAAAAGTTCATGAGATATTTTACATTATTTTTTCTAGACTGAGTCTTCGAAGTCTGGTTTGTATTTTACACTTACAACACATCTCAATTTTGACTGGCCACAAGAGCTCAACAGCCTCATGTGGCTAGTGGCAATGGTATTGGACTAGCTAAAATGACAGCTGACTTGGAATCCTGCTGTGCAGATAATAAGAGGAAGCAGGAAAGTCCATGGGTTGGGGGTGAGGAGTTTCAGAATTAGCCAAGAGATACTTAAGTGAGTGTCCTGTGACCTGGTGCCCAGGATGGCACTCTGGTGGCTAGGGAGTTTGGAGGCCACCCACAAGCCAGAACAAGAGTCCAATTGGATAGCCACATCCAAAAGAATAAAATTGGACCCATATCTTACACCATACAAAAAAACCAACTCAAAATGTATTAAACACTTAAACATAAAGCATGAATACATAAAACTCCTAGAATAAAATGTGGAGTAAAATCTCCTTGACATTAGTCTTGGCAATTACTTTTTGGATCTGATACCAAAAGCACAGGTAACAAAAATAAACAAGTGAGACTACATCAAACTAAAAAGTTTCTGCACAACAAAAGAAACAATGAGCAAAATGAAAAGGCAATCTATGGAATAGGAGAAAATATTTGCAAACCATATATGCAAAATATATAAGGAATTCCTGCAATTCAATAAGCAAAAAATCAAATAACCTGATTAAAAAATAGGCAAAGAACCTGAATAGACATTTTCCCAAAGACATACAAACAGATAACAGGTATATGAAAAGGTGCTCAACATCATGAATCAAGGAAATGCACGTCAAAACCACAATGAGATACTCTCCCACATCTGTTAGGATATCTATTTTCAAAAATACAAGAAATAATAGGAGTTCCAGGCAAGATAGCAGAATAGGTAAATGCTTTGCTTGCCATCTCCCATGGCCACATTAAAATTACAACTAAATTATACAACAATGAACCCCAAGAATCATCTGAAGAGTAGCTGAACAGAACTCCTATAACTAAGGATATGAAGAAGAGGCCATGTGAGACTATAAATTCAGAAGATAAATAATCTCAAAAAAAAAAAATACAAGTGGTAACAGGTGTTGGTAAGGATGTGGAGAAAAGAAAACCCTTGTACACATGGTGGAAATGTAAATTGGTGCAGCCGCTATAGAAAACAGTGTGGAAATTCCTCAACAAAATAAAAATAGAGCTACATTTTGATCCAGCAATCTCACTTCCCAGTGTATATCCAAAGGAAATGAAATGACTATGTCGAAGAGATATCTTCATTCCCCTGTTTGCTGCAGCATATTCTCAATAGCCAAAATATAGAAACCTCAGTGTCTGTCAGTGGATGAATGGACAAAGATGTTACACACACACACACACACACACACACACACACACTTGAATATTATTCAGCCATTAAAAAAAGGAAATCCTGTCATTTGCAATAACATGACTAAAACTAGAGGGCATTATGCTAAGAGAAATAAGTCAGATAAAGAAAGACAAATATTGTATGATATCACTTAGAGGTGGAATCTTAAAAAAAGAAAAACACAAGTGGAACTCAGAAACAGAGTAGAATGATGATGATTGCCAGAAGGGGAAATGGAGAGATGGGTCAAAGAGCACAAACATTCAGTTATAAGACGATTAAGTTCTCAGGACCTAATCTACAGCATGGTGACACAGTATCATATACTCAAAATTTGCTAAGAGAGTAAATCTTATGTATTCCCACTAAAAATGGTAAGTATATTACATGAAGATGTGTTAATTAACTTGCTTGTGGTAATCATTTCAATATACATATATATATCAAATCATCAGGTTGCTGGATATACACTTAATATATATGCAATGTCATTAGTCAATTATACCTCAATAAAGCTGGGGGTGAGGGAGTCCCATACCCATGAGGGACTAATAAGAGACCGAGAAAGAAACCCCGCAGGGAACCAGGCCAATAAGTAGGGCTGGAAGCCTTAGCACCTGCCCTCACCCCTGCTGGAAGAGACCCCAGCCAGAGCTGCAAGTGTGAATTTACCTAGTTGGGAGAGGGCTGTTTTATGGTTCTTTTGGCTCCGCACTCAAGGAAGCAGACTTGCACCAGATCCCCCCCTGCCTATTCCCCCCACCACCCCTGCAGCCCATAAAGGGTAATGGAGCTGAAGTTAAAATAGTTACATGAAACCCATCTCATTTGAAAGGGCACCTGCTTTAAAGGCCAAATTTCCTGAGCCCAGGTTTATACATTAAGCTAGAGAAAGACCTAATTAATTCAGACCCCACTCACTCTGAATTTGGGATAAATTCTGCCTCTGGCTGGTCTTTCCCTCTGCACTATCTATGAAGAAACAGTTTGTTAAGCAAATAAATAGTGCAGGACAGATTACAGAGACAGGTCTGGCTTACTTAAAACCATTTCTAAGAACTTTAAAAATCGCTTTAGCAGTCCCATTCACAGAAAGTTAATGAGATCATTACAGCTGGTCCTTATCTATTTATTTCAACATTTTGGTTTCCCAAGCACCTTCATACACATTTTCTGATGTGACCTTTGGGTGCAGATCACGTTACTTTTTAGTCTCCAGCAACTAACTTAAGGCCTGGCACATAGTAGGTACTTCATGGTTGCTAAAAGAATGAAGGTAGGCATGGCAAATACATTAGTCCCATATTACAGGTGAGAAAATAAGGCTCAGAGTTGTATGTAACATATCCTGAGGTGCCAATACAGCTGGACCAGCCACATGACTAGAAACTGGTGAAACGGCGGTTCGAACCATTCCTTGCTCTCTGGGATCTTTCCACTGTATTACAGTTAGCAGGACTGCACCAGTTTATTAGCTCAGTTTGAGGAACAGTCTGTTCTTGGGAACGACAACAACGAAAACCCCAGCTTTTCTTTTGTCAAGAGTCTTTCCCCCAGGAAAGCGAATGGGTGAGTTCTGGAAGCAGTGCAGGTCCGCCCCGCCCCCAGCCACCGGCCCCTTCTCTGAGGCGCACAGCAGGCCTCTGAGAGCAGCCTGACCCCGACTCAGGTCAGGGCCAGCAGAGGTGCGCTTCCGCCCTGGGGAAAAAGACCTGGAAGCCCTGGGACTGCTCCAGACTCATCTGGGCTTGGCTCCTCCAGGGCTTGCTTCCCAAAGCACAGGCCTCCCCAGGAAGGAAAGTCTCTATCCACTGGGTCTCCCTGCCCTGACTGGGGGTGCTGTGAAGGGGGAGAGAGTGTAGTTATCTCTCCCTGGCCTTTGTTCTGGAGCCTCTGCTAGCTTGGAACACTGCGCAGGGAAAATTCCCTGGCCGTGAGATCGCAGGCTGCAGGGTCCCCGGGGAAGGCCGGGCCTGGGGCTCTTTCGTGCCGCAGCTGGAAAGAGGGGTTGGGTTTCAGTGAGCAGGGCCGGGGAAGGCAGCCTGCCTTCCGGGCGGTGAGGGAGCTGGCCTTGCGAGCCAGTGGTGCCGACAGCTTCCTGTCGAGAGCTGGGGGCCCACGTGACTGCTCCCCACTCCGTGGATTAGGGGGTGAAAGGCCCAAGGGGGAGGGAGAGCAGAAGGGGAGCCCAGGCACTCTCTGGCCTGGCCGAGGGAGTGGGAAGCAGAACACCAAATCCTTTTTTTGCTAAATGAATTCTGCTAGCTCCTTGTCACACGGTCCAGCAAGCTGCCTCTGTCTGGGGAGGGGGTTGCGGTGAGCCTTGGCACTCATTGGGGCCATGAGCTGTTTGTGAAAGTCCCCTCCCCCAAACCTGGCCACACACACACATCGCCACAGTGCCTGACAGAGAGGGAATGCAGTAGCCACAGACCTGCTTGCTGAAGAGGCTCCTGCTGTGACAGGGAACAGGCGGGTGACTAGAGGGAGGGCAGTGCACACAGCTCTGACTCTCAAGCCCCTGCTCCAGCCAGGACCTCAGACCAAGTGCAGCCTCCACTAAAGCCTTCAGCCCTAAAGAGGCCCCAAGTATCAGGCCTTGTCTAGAGATGCCTTGTTCTGTACAATAAGCTTCTATTGAGCTCCTACTGTATATGCAAGTTGGCACAGAGACAAGCAGGATTCAGAATTGCCTTAAGATAGACTTGAGATGACAAGGTTCGAGTGTGACAGGGTATAGTGAGACACAGAGGAGGGTATGCAGCTCAACCTTGGGACTCAGACAGAACTTTCTGGAGAGATGGTGACTCAGAGGAGGAAAAGGCCAGTTAGGGAGGGGAGATCAGTTCAGAAGGAGCTCCCTGAGGACTTGACTTAGTGGCAGTGGATTCCTGGGAGTTTTCAAATCCCACCTGGTTTGCAGATTACCTTTCTCCCTCCGCCCCTGCCCTGCCGCCACTTCCCAGAGATAGCCTAGAACCCATAGGTCTGTGGGAGGCGGAGAAGATTAGTGAACCGGCAGCACCTACCGCTTCCCAGTTGGCACAGGCCTCATGGAATCAGGGTATTTCAGGTCAGCTGAGCTTACTTCCCCTCCACTGTCCACACTCCCTGTGATGGATGCATTGGATGGCGGAGAGAGAGAAGGGCCTGCCACTTAGGCCACCAGCCCTCCACCACCCTCCAAAGATGACCAGGAGCCCCAAGACAAAAGCCCATGCCTCCCAACACCTCACCAACATCTGAGAGTGCGTACCGTTAATGGCCACGTCCTCGGGCTTTCTAGGGAAGCTTTTTCCACCCTGTAGATGATTTTTGTTCCAAGTTATATGTCTATTGTCTACACAGTTCAGCATCCCATGGAGTAGAACACTACGATTTCCCTTCCACTGAAGGTGCTATGAAAAACTCCCAGTCTGAGGGGGTTGGGTGGAAAGGCTATGTGTGCTGTGGGCACCTCAGTCTGATGGGCTCCTCTGTCCAAGATACCTGTTTGTGACACTCAGAGCTGGCTCAGCACCAAGGCCCTGGGAGTTCCTGGAAGTGGCCTGGGACTCTGAGGGAGCCCGGGCTCTGGAACTCTCACTGGGAGTTCTGGTTCCAAGAACAGAGCCATCCCTGCACGGAATTCTATAGGCCTGGAATACCGCCAGAAGAGGGGGTTGATGGAAATGCACCCCTCTCCAACCAGGCTACCAGCTGCCACCTGATCTGAGGGCTCTGAGGAGCATAAGGGAAGCTGGTGCTTGGACGTCCAGCAGAGAGAGTGGGAGTGGGGGGTGGAGTGGGTAGAAAAGGAGGAAAACTGTTGTCCACTCACCTTGAAGAGAGTCTGAACACTCCTCCCTGCTTTTCACCAGCACGTTCTGCCTCTGGGGATTTTCTCCAGCACCCTTTTTTTCTCTCTCTGCTGACAAGATCTCGGTTCTCTCTTGATTAGTTTAAGAACTGTCTAGATGCAGTGGGCAGGGGTCTGGGTGCTTTAGGACTCTGATAATTATCCTTCTGGGTCTCCTCCTGGATGTCCACTGAAAGCCTGGTACAAAGCTCCCCACTCTCCAAGAAGTCTCATTCATGCTTCTTTCCTTGTTTCCCCTTTCCTTCTAACCTCCCCTTTCTCCTTTCTCTGTCCTGCAGCCCCTGTCCCTCCAGCACATTCTCCCTGTGGATCTCTGAGTCTTCTTCCCTCATACTGTACATGTTCCTTATCCCTATCCATCAGCCAACAAGCATTAAGGCAAACCACCTCACTGCCCTGGACCTCAGTTTCCCTGTTTATTAAATGACGGGAGCAGTGTGTGTGGATGAGAAGTCGGATGCTCTTTGCCACTCCAAGATCCAAAATACCGACATACCGACATCCTGATGCCTGGACTGCCCACTATGTATGCTAGGCCCTGATCCCTCAACCCAGGGCCAGTCCGGAGCTGGGAAGCAATCAAATTCAGATTCAGATGACCACAGGGCAGGTGACAGGGTGGAGCACAGCTGAATGAGGACACACCAAGGGGAAGTCGTGCAGCAGGGGAATGAGACGCACCTTTCACCCTCTCCCTTGACTAGTTCAAATACTCTTGAGCTCTGAAAAATTCCTGAACATTTCTGAGCCAAGAATCCCCAAAGGAGCAGCTCAGTGTCTGGGGTTACAGAGACTTTGTTACTTCAGCAAAGCACACTACACGCCATTTACTGGTTTAATTTAATTATTTATGATAACACTTCAGAGTAAAAACTACACTTGTCAAAATAAAGGGGACTTTGTGCTGCAATGACCCAAATTTTATTGTTGCATTACTTAATGCACCGAAACCTGGTAATCGGCACCAGACCTCCGCACAACTTGGGTGAACCAGGGCTGCGTGAGGAGGGCTGAAATGGATTACTGCTTCCTGGGGGAATTGTTTTAAGCGATTCTCAGAAAAAGGCATTTCGAGTCCATCCTCCCACCCTAATCGCATCACCTTCTTTCCCCCGAGTAAGCTGGCTTTGAGACAGATGTGACTGTTGGCCATTTCCTGTTCACCCTGGGACCACCTCTCTGCCTTTGCATGTGCGATTCCCCTCCACCTATGAGTCCTAAACCCAAATAAGTCCTAAACCCGCTGAACAACAGAATCCCCTGATGAGCTTCTAAAAGAATTCAGACTCCTGGGACCCAGCCTGAAGAACCCCACTGAGCTTAAATGTTATCTCTATGTCTTCATCCCTGACTTCCAGACCCTGTCAGGCACTTCCTCCTCAGTGGTTTCCTTTGCTCCTTTTCCTGACAGCTTCTAGTTTTTGAATGGATGGTCCTTAAGAAGAGGGTCTTTATCTTTTACCTCTGTATTCAGGGGAGCAGAGAATCTGCCCAACAGGGAGCTCAATAAAAGGAGGCTGGTTGAGCATTGGGCAGTATTTTGAGCAACTAAGAGTTTGTGAAAGTTATACAGGCCCAGCCCAGGGCACCAACTCTTATCCTCACCCAGCACTGGGCCCCTCTCCTTCCCACCTGATACTTGCAGGACCACATTCTTCCATTGGCAGAAATGGCCTTTTTAGCCAAAAGGTCATTGAGGATATGAAATTTCTGGTTACGCTGAGTGATGGGCTTTGGGAGATGTAAATGAACAGCAGAGTATCATGGTTATATAATCTGGCCTCGCCATTCTCAGCAAATCTGACAAGACCAGCTTCAGGGCCCTTTCCCTGAGACCCAAGGCCAGCAGGTTCTCTCAGTCCCTCCATCATTCATAGCAGTGACAGTGGTGTGGTAGCACAGGTGACCCTCGAGTGAATCTAGCAATGGATGCCCAAAACGAGAATGGCCCCATCTATTCATTCCATTTATTCATCCATGCACACAGTCCTGTATCGCTAAGTCAGGAGAAGGATCCAAAACAAACAAAAAAAGGGCTGGTGTCTGTTATTAGGGGCTGGCAATCTAGTTGGGAAGAGAGAGAGTAGTTGTAATTCCAAAGCTCCAATCTTGGTCCCCATCTTCAACTATTCCATCTGAAATAAGGTAATTACTACATTGTCAATGCTTACATTTCAAAAACACGTTCCATATGGGCTGGAGTTCCTTTCAGGGAGGAAAGGATTCCTCAGTTCTGCCATCTCTCTAAAACCGATCTGGACCAGATGAGTTCTGAGGCCCCTTCCTGCTCCAGTCCAGGTAGGTTTGCTTAGGAGGAACTCCTAGTAGTAGAATTTCTGGGGCCCAAATTCTGCACATTGATGGCTTCCTGGAAGTTTTTGCTAAGGAATCAGGAATTTCCAAGGAAGACTTCAATAGCCGTAGAGTCAGAGAGACCTTGGGAACCAGCCAAACCAATGGCTCTCGATGCTGTCTGTACATTAGAATTACTCAAGGGCTTTGGGATTGAGGGGTGGGGTGGTGGTGGCAGTTTCTGAAACCCAATTGGATCAGAACTCTGGGAATGGAGTCTGGGCATTACTAGTATTTTTTAAAAAGCTCCTCTGGTGACCCCAGTGTGAAGCTAGGGCTGAGAACCACTGACCTGACAAACTGGCCCACTTTATGTTTGAGGGATCTGAGGCCAGAGAAGCATAACCTGAGCAGAGCACATGCAAGAGCAGCAGAGAACAGATGTCAAGTCGCCAAAGCCCCTGCTCTCCCAGGAGCCCTGCCTGCTTCTCCACTTTCCTGCGGAGGGTCAGCTCTCTCTCACAACTCACCTCCTCAGACATCCAGGCCCTGCTGTCCTTGGAGACCTTGCTCTGTCCCTACTCTAGCAGTGCCTAGAGCTGCCTGGCCCATGACATGTCTTTTCACAGTGCTCATAAGTGCAGGTGCAGGTGGTGGCAGGTGAGGCTGGGGCCTTCAATCCAGGGGCTTTAGCCAGAGTCAGTTAGGACTGTTTGTCTTAAACAAACAGGGCTTGTTCCAGGAAGACGTTTGTCTGTATGGGGCAGCAGCGTCATTCATCATGGTGGCTCCGGGGCTGGGGGCAAGAAGTCAGCCTTCCAGGGCCCTGGCCTACAGGGAGAGTTTGGGGGCTGCTCCCCGAGGCCCAGCCCGGAGAAGATGTCAGAAAAGCCAATGAGCGACCAGACAGCTGCAGCTTGTTAAAGAGCGCCTGAGGCCCATTGTAACTGAGACCTTTAAATATACATCATAGTCAAATAAACAGCATCCTCCTGCCCAATGGTCAGTCTCTCCAGTGCCAGGCAGGTCCAGCCCAGCCCAGCCCACCGTGCAGCCTTTCCCTTGCCCTTCATGCCTCCCTCCTTCCTTGACTAGAAATGAGCAGATTATAACTGAGAAAGATGGGTACAGCCAGGTTTTCTGATCACCCCTCTCTTGCCTCCTAAATAGAAACAGCGGTAGCCCTATCATAGACCCTATCATGCTACTGAGGTCCCCATGGATTTCAAAAAATCAGGATGGCACTGTAGGTCCCTGGAGAAGCTCCATAGGCCACATCCTTTACCGGTCAGAACCTTCTGGAGACACTGAGCCCTACCCTGGAATGCCTGGCCCCTAGTTCTCTACTCCTACTCCTCCTTCATAACCCACCTCAGAGAGCACCACCTCTGGGAAGCCTTACAGACTTGCCTAGGCAGAGCTTGCGGCCTGTGTTCTGCTCGGAATGAATGTGTGGATCAAGCCTCTGGGAGTGCCCTAAGCCCAGGTGAATCTAGGGGCCTACGTCCTCTACCACACTGAGCTCCTTGAGAGTGGGGATCCATTTTTAGTCAGGTCTGAATCCCCCACAGACTAGCATGGTGCATGACACCTGGAGGGCTTCGGTAAGTCTGTGCAGAACGGACCCCTGTGCACACTCACCCCCTCATTAAGGCTCTCTTCCATTCTTCAGGTTATGCTAGGTGCCCAAGGTGACACGTGGTAAAGTGGGCTCTGCACCAGGTGACTATTGCCCTGCAGCAAGGGGTGCTAGCAGGAAGGGGCCCAGGTAGGCAGTCACAGGCCTGTTCGCAGGGTGGTATCTGTTAGAGAGAGGTATTTTTAGGCACATTAGGGAAGGGACCCTGTCCATGAAAAGTCTAATTTAAGAGCGAAAAAACAGAAGTAGGAAGGCGAGACAGGCCTATGAAATGGAGGGCAACACTGCTCCTTCCCAGAGCATGTCCCCTTACCACAGGGGCCTCTGCCGTTTACCTGTGTCCTGTCGCTCATCACAGGGGACCTCCCCTCCCCACAGCACTCATACTTCCTCACAAATACCATAGAAATGCCATGTGTGGTGTTGAGGCTCCAAGGCCCTGCCATGATCAGTAGAGGCAACCCTGTCTCTAAGCCCACTGGATGAAGGGAGGAGCCAGAGGGGAGAAGAGAGACCTGAGACCAAGCAAACAGAATGGGTCTCCGTGGGCCCACAGGGAGAAGCTTGGGCCAGCCCAACCACCTTGTGACAGCCCTACTGAGCTAGGCCAGGTAGCAAGCCTTACTGATCGGTAGACATTCCGAACAAGTGTGTGTGTGTGTATGTGTGTGTGTGTGTGTGTGTGTGTGTGTGTAACAACACCTACTAAATATTCATTAGTTTTTACAGGCATTATGCTGTAATGTGTGTACATATATACACACATATGTATACACACACACACATGTGTGTGTGTGACACGTGTGTGTGTGTGTGTGTGTGTGCATTTAAATTCCTGGGGAGGATAGTATAATTTAATTTATTTTTTGAATAAAGAAATTTGACACTTACCCATGGTTATATAGCTTGTAAATTATAGAGCCAAGAAATGGGATTTGAACCCTGGTCTCCCCAACCCTCAAAATTTGTTACCTCAGGTGACAAATAGGCCAAAGATCATGATCTTGTGCTGACCATGGGAAAAGCAGCACATACCAAATGCAGCAGGCAGGTCAGACACCCTCTAGTTAAAATTGGTTGTAAGCCAATCTTTCCTAGGGATGATACAGAGATAGTCAGTGCTGCTGACTATATATACTCGTGTGTGTGTGTGTGTGTGTGTGTGTGTGTATGTGTACCAGGGCTGGTATAGCTAGGCATCACCACCTGAGGATACCCCGGATTACCAACCACTCCTCCAGGAGATAAGCAGAATAAGCACCTCATACATATCTACTATCCTTGGCTTCTTCCCCCCCAGCCAAGCCAGGCACCCTGCTTGACCTTGACCCTAGGTCAGCCACTTCAGTGTGGGACAGTCCTCCCTATGTGGGTCAGCTTGCAGTGAGTCAGCAATGCCGATATCTACCCCAAACACTCCTTTCCGTGTCTGGGTCCCGGCCGCAGAGCCCTGCAGAAGTGAAGTACGTGGAGTTTACGGTCATACTGCCCCACTGATGGCCTCTCTTCTCTTCCCTCTGTTCCCCCACAACACTGGATACTTCAGGGCATGAGCTGGCTCCAATGTCACTCAGAAAACTCTACAGGGTCTAGCACAGTACCTGGTACACAGGGTCAATGGGTAGATTTGGGCACATTGTTTTCGCTATGGAGACACTCTGCAGAGGATCTAGGCAGGGGTGGAAACCCCCACAGAGATGCTGACCACTTACTATGCCCTGCACCTTGAGTGGTGTCTTCCCGGGAAGTGGAGGGGGGCTCTTTCTCTACCCCACATGAAGGTGCTGTGCACATGCCAACCGTCCTGCTGGTGCTGAAGGCCTACCTCGTGGAACAAATGAATAAATGAATACTTCCAACCTGCTTTCTAAACCCAGCCCTAGTAGAGCAGGGCAGACCCTCCTGACCCCGTCCCCTTCTCCACCACACTTCTCTTCCTCTCTCTGCCCTTCCCACTCGCTCTGTGCTCTGAGGGGAAGGCTTGTTCCACTTGTCCAAAACTATCCCCTTTGGGCCCCCGCAGTTCTCCCTGCCAGGAGTTCTTGCCCTCCTCCTTCTCTCTACTTCCTCCCCTTCTCCTCCTACTCCCCCTCCTTTCATAATTCTTTTTGTTTTTGATTTTAACAATTGTGGTAAATTACACGTAACATAAAAATTGACCATGTGAAACCTTTTCGTGTCTACAGGTCAGTGGCATGAAGTAATTCACATTGTTGTACAGCCATCACCAGAATGCTTTTCATTTTCCAAACAAACCCTGTGCCCATTAAACTCTAACTCCTCCTCCTCCCTCCCCGCAGCCCCTGGCAGCCACCTCCTACTTTCTGTCTCTAGGAGTGACTACTCCAGGCACCTCGTGTGATCGGAATCATACAGCATGTGCTCTTTTGTGACAGGCTTATTTCACTTAACGTAACATCTTGAGGGTTCATCCGTGTTGTAATGTGTTTCGGAATTTCTTTCCTTTTTAAAGCTGAATAATATTCCACTGTACGTATATACAACATTTTGTTTCTTCAGTCATCCTTCAGTAGACACTTGGGTTGCTTCCAGTTTTTGTCGATTATGAAAGATGCTGCTGTGAACATGGGTGTCCCCTACTTCTTGGCATCTTCTTTATCGTTCCCTTTATTTGTTGCTTCCCCTCTAATTGGAAATCCACATAATACTCAGCAGCCACAAAGCCTGGAGTTTTCAAGACAATCCCATTTCATACAATTTTTTCTGTTGTCCCTGCAAGCTACAAAAGAGTCCCAGAAATTCCAATCAATTTTCTCCTTCTGTGTTTTATATCTAAAAGAGGCACAAAAGTCCTTTATTGTAAGATCTTGATGTTTTTATTCAGGAAATTTCATTACTTTTTAAAGTTCCTCCCCCATTAAATAAAGAGCAAACATCTCTGGGCGGCCTTCCTGCCTCCAGGTATCATCTCTGCCCTTCCACGCGCTGCCAAGGCTCCCTGGGTGTTCCACACACTTCCTCTGCTCCCTCACCCCCTGCCACTTCCTTAATGCCCTGCAATCTGGCTTGGCGGTACAACGCTACTGAATCTGCTCTTGCCAAGGTCACCAGTGACTCCTTTTCTAAACAAGTCTCAATTGTTCTGATTCTTGATGATCAAATAAATGCTTCACTGTAGAAAAATTGACAAGTGTAGAGTAGTGCATGGGAGCAAAAACAGATCATCCGTACATAATCACACCACCCTGAGGTGACCTCTGTGAGCATTTGGGCATACTTCCTTCTAGTCTTTCTTCATTATTCCAATCATTCTCTTACTTTTCAGCATCCTCATCTTTCCTCACTTAATGCTCTTGAATATTTACTTCTTAAAACGCCCTCCTCCAGCCTGCTTCTCTGGTTTCTGCTCCAGTCCTACCACCCATTTCTGTTGTGAGCTCAGTGGGTCTTGCTCAGTGGCTGAGTTGAGGTTTCCATAGGGGTACCGGGATCCTTCCTGAAAGCCAAGTAGTAACCCAGGGCACTACCAGAAGTCAGGAGTAGAGATCAGATCATGAATGCAGGCCACCAAACCCCTACATGGAGTGCCCACACCCACTTCTCTGCCCAAGAAACTCATATCATCCTTCTAACTCATTCAGATCTCACTTCTTCTGTAAGGTCATCCCTGATGCCCACTGTCTCCCCCAGCAAGGCCGTCACATTATCCTCTGGTCTGCCCTGATTCCCCTCAGTGTGCTTCTACTAGGTAGAAATAGCCACCTTGACTTACCGTGATCTACCTACCTGACTGGGTCACTCTCCAGACTGGGAACTCCTTAAGGGCAGGGACACTCTATTATTGATCTTCATGTTTCCTGAATTCAATGGAAAGCCCACTGGCCAGTCTGAGGCCCAGAGAGGAGAACTGGCTCATCCAAAGTCACACAGCCTGTGGGACCCCTCGTCCCGAGTTCTTTGGAGAGCACCATGGTGGAACCACGATTATGCAGCATAAGAAGAAGGGTTATAGGATGCCTGACAGGAAACCCTAGACTTCCAAATGCAAAGGAGCAACAGGGGGCTGTTAAGGAAGGTGAGAGAAAGCAGAGGCCAAGTCTGAGCTGCATCAGTGCCTGAGGCCATAGGGGGATTAGGCCTTGCTGCCCTAATTCACTGAGAGAAATTGTATATGACTCACACGAGCTTCCAAATCAGAACTTCATAATTTCCACTCTGACATTTCAAGAAGGAAGCCCTTCCTTACACATAACTCAGTCTCTCTCCTCCAACCATTTTGAGCCAGATAAATAGGGAAGGCCTGGGGTGCTCCCTGCTACACAAAATGGCAGAGAGTTCAGAGAGGGGTGCACAAATATTAGGAGATCAGGGAAGAGTTATAGAAGAAGAGATATCTGAGCTCAGTCCTAGATGATGGGCAGGATTCGACATGTAAAAAAGAAAAACTTGGTTTTAATGCAGGAAGGAAACAGCAGGAACCAAAGCACGGAGGAGAGTAGTAGAGGGTGCCGGAAAACAACTAACCAGCCAGCAGCCTCCTGGGTAACCCTCTTACACTCTAAGAATGCTCCCAGGATGGTTCCCCACCCATCCCATAGATAAAGCAATTCCAGCAAATGTAAGATGGGGCATGGAGTGACAGAAGGACTGTGGGCTTTGAAGACAGAACAATCCAAGTTTGACAAAATCCTAATTCTGCCCTCTACTAGCTCTGTGACCGCGAGCAAGCCAGGTGACATCTCTGAGTCTATTTCCTCATCTGTAAAATAAGGATTACGATGCCCACCTTGGGATGCTGTTGTAACAATGACATGTAGTAATCTTGTGCATGTAGTAGCTGCTCCGTAAGTGGTAGGTAGCACCAACCTCATTCTTGTTACTATTTTGAGAACTACCATTCCATATATAAACAGTGCTGGGAGAACAACCCGGTCACTGGAGGGGTTCAGTCACCTTTCCCTACCCTCACCCTTTGGCCTCTTCCTCTTTTGCTGTAATGAGGTGGCATCAGAAGACCTGAGTCCTTGTTCCACGTGGCCATGTGGCCTTGAGCAAAGCATTTTAATTCAGTGTCTGCACCTGTACAATGGCGCTGGTGACTCTTACCTCCTAGGCACATTGGGAAGAGTCATGTTACATGTGTGGTAAAGCCCTTGCCGGCATACACCGGGTCCTCAGTCAAGCTTTGGAAATCCTTTCCTTCCCTGCCACGCTCCTGGAAGCCAGTGTGTGGCCCAGCGCTGGGCTGCGGGTCAGAGCTGCTGGGTGGTGGGGTGGGGTGGGGTGAGATGGGGCAGAGGCAGGACCCAGAGCTGAATGCATAAATAACTAGCCATCCCCAGCTTGCTTCAAACGTCCTAATCTCCAACCCTTTAATCATGGAGCTGCTCTTCCCTGGCCACCCTCCAGGGCCCGCCCGCCCGTCCATTCCCCATGCAGAGGAGGGATTGCTGTGAGGGAAGCTACACTGCATCTTTGCAGCCTGCCTGTTTCGCATGGCAAGCTCACTAATAGATCCCAGGAACCCAGGGGGCTGCCTCTCAGTGGACTCACCCCATACCCAGCATCCCCCACCCCATCTCACATGCTCAGCTCTGGGCTCGCCATGTCACCCCCTCTCTGACCAAGCCTACCTCTCAGCCCTGCCAGGCTGGAAAATGGGTGTGACAGGACAGTGTCCTCCTCTCCATGGTGATCACATTGCATGAACCAAAGCATCAGTCCCCAAGGCCTGACAGTTCCAAGTGTTCTCCTGGGACAATGGAAACCTAATATTAGAACGTGAGCCAGTCTCAGAAAATCCAGGACATGTGTTTGCCATGTTGATTACCAGCCCCCCTCACTCTAGGCGAACCTCTCTTTAGGCAAGGCGGAGTATTCCTTTGGGATCAAGAGTGAGAAGTATGTTGCAGCTGGGGGTGGGGAGAGGGGATTGATATGAAATCACATTTGGCAACTTGAGTCGTATTTTTAATGCACTAATGGAGCTGGCTTCTTCAAGAAAAAGAACCAGTGATTCTGTTTCATATGGGAATGAATTAATATGGGAAAGAGTTCGAATATAAGGAGCTATTTTTAGATTTCGGTATACCAAATTTGCTTAAACTGAGGCACACCGGTATTCAGTTTGCAACCCTTTCATTTGAGGTTTCCTTCTCTGAGTATCCTTGGTGTTGGAATTCAACTGCCCGTGCTGTCGTCTGCACGCCTCCCGATGGAGATGAGGTGCACGGTGGCACAGGGGAGAGGACAGCACCTGGACTTTGGCGCTACCTGGGCCTGGGTTTGAGTCTGCTCTGCCGCTTCCCAGCCAAGTACCCTTACCTATCTTTTGCCTCTGAGCCAAAATAGAGCTGGGGGGCGGGGGCCAATATTCTTCCTCAACAGATCGTGTGGGAGGATTAAATCAGGTCATGTTCATAAGTCACTGAGCATTTACTGGGGCACAGGAGAGACAAGCCCATGAGATTCCCTCCCTCCCCAGGACTCTCCCTTTAGAAGTTCTTAAAAAATAACATCTGCCAGCTTAGGGAGCACATCTGCTTGTTTCCCAGCACATCATTAGGCCCTGCTAACCTGAGCACATCCTATATTTGCGAATCATCTTAACCAGGGCTCCCCTTATCCCAGATGAGCCTCTCCCCCTGAGTGCTGAACTCCAGCATACAATGGAACTGTAAGACTACAGAAGACCAAGGAACCTTTGTGGGAACCCCTGCTGCTCACCACCTCCCTGCACCCAGACACAGCTAGCCCGCAGCACTCTCAGAAGTCACAGACTCCTAGACGCCTAGGGTTGGAAGTGTCTTTAGAGGCCTTATGCTTCCAGTTCCCTGTGGTACAAATGGGGAAACTGAGGCTGGGAGAGGCATCACTTTCTCGAGGTCACACAACTGGTAAGTGGCAGACCAGACTGAGAGCCAGATTCTAAGGAGAAACAGATTGTCATCTCTCTTGTTTTCCCTGGAGGGTGGAAGGTCTGGCTGCCCTGGGAGCCTGCATTCCATCCGGGTAAGGACTGTGTCCCTCATTAGTCCACTCGCAGAGCTCTGAGTAAGTGGTGTTGGCTGACGGCTGACAAAATTCTTTACAAAGAAAGACTTTAAAGGAACGCTGGAAGCCTCCTGGTTTTTCATCCTTGTCTTTGGGAGGCAGTGTGGTGCCAGGAAAGAATGTGGACCTGGAGCCAAGACACTTGGGTTCTGTAAAATGCAGCAAGCTCACATGTACAAGTGACCAGCGTAGCCACTTGGGTTGGGCTCAGGGCAGGTGCTGGATAGTGGAGGCCATTATCTGGAATATTGCTTGTGATTCTGCTGCTGTGTGACCTTGGGCAAGTCAACAAACCTCTCAGGGTCTCAGCTGTCTGGGGAATAGGAACAATAACATGTCTCCAGTCTACCTTCCGGGGATTTTGCAAGACTTCTCAGAGGGAGTGACACTTGAATGACGAGATGAGCTTACTCCAAGTTCAAGGATGAGACATAAATTCAAAGTTAAGATAACAGTGATCCTGGGAGGAAATTATGGATGAGAGAAGGAGGTCTCTTAGTGTGGCCACTAAAAACAAACTACTTACACACTGCTAACCCTCACTCCCCCACCCCCACTGTCACCTAAGGACTAGGCCCCCCCAAAGGGGAACTAACATTTACGGGGCTCTTACTGCTTGCTCTATATGTAGCATACCTTATTTCATCATCACCACAGCCCTGGTGGGGTAGACATTATTCCTGCAGGTGAAGGTCAACTGACTCAAGGTCATACCAGTTGATAATGAAGGGACTGGGGTTACATCCCAACATTCCCAGTTCCTGGCACTTTTCTCTGTGAGTCATAGACCTGCACATCATCCTTTCAGGTCCTTCCTGACTCCAGAGAGCCATCCTCACCCCTATCTTGCACTCAGCCTCTGTGCCAGAATCTTATACCCCTCGAAGGACTTCCAGCAAGTCAATGTCCTTGAGAAGACTCAGGAGCAGGACTTAACCTGGCTCCTTGGACACAGATGACAGGTGTTTGTGAAGCCTCTGAAATCAGGTGCAAGCCTTTGTGTGTGTGTATATATGTGTATGCCTGTGTGTGCGTGTGTCACAGCCTTTAGCTCTCATCAGATTATTTTTTATTGTTAGATTTATTGGGGTGACATTGGTTAGCAAGGATTACATAGGTTCTAGGTGCACAGTTCTACAGTGCATTGTCTATGTGCTGCATTATGGGTTCACCACCCAGTGTGAGTTCTCTTTCCATCACCATGTATTTGGCTCCCCCGCCCTCCTCACCCACCCCCTCCCTCTTTCCCGCCCCCTCCTCTCTTGCCCCCAGGTAATCACTAAACTATTGACTGTGTCCATGAGTTTTTTTTTTTCTTTGTTGCTTTCAGTTTTATATTCCACATATGAGTGAAGTCATATGGTTCTTGGTTTTTTCTGTCTGGCTTATTTCGCTTAGCTTGATCTTCTCAAGTTCTATCCATTTTGTTGCAAATGACAGTGTTTCATCTTTTCTTATGGCTGGGTAATATCCCATTGTGTCTATGTACCACAGCTTCTTTACCCAGTCATCTGTCGCAGGGCACTTTGGTTGTTTCCATGTCTTGGCCATTGTGAACAGCACTGCAGTGAACATTGCAGTACATAGTCCAGATTTTCAAGAAGGGCTATGCCCCAGGATGGTTAGGAACCCCTAGACTCCACAACTTTCTGCAGGATTCAGTTTCCTGTCCCTCAACCCTGACACTGCGGAGACCCCCTTGAACTCCAGGTGAGAGATGCAGCTTACTGAACACCTACTAGTTCTAGGCCCTGCAGCAGACCAGAAGAGGGAAGCCTATAACTTCTTCCAGACTCAGGGAACTCAAATCAGATCTTGACGACTCAATGACCTCTTGCAGGTGTTTCTTTCAGTTCCATCCTCTGGGGAGATGGAGGTCTGGACATGAAGAAGCTAGTAAACTCTTCCAGGTTAAGTAGGGTGAAGTGGGAGCAAAGGGACAGGCTAGGATTGGTGCTTCTGGATACATCCAAGGTGGGGCGTGTTGCAGGATGAGCAGCTGGCCCTAGGCTGCGGGTGCTGACAGAACTGACAGAGGATCTGCCCTTCCTGCTTGGGTTTGGGCAGATGAGGAGTGAGTGACAGCAGCAGGTCCAAGCCAAGTGGCTTAATGAGGCTCTCAGGCCTCTTCAGCCACCATGGAGGCCCCGGAAATACCAGGGCTGGGAGGGGCAATGGCGGGGACAGAGACCTAACCTCCTATCATTTGAGTCTCTGCCAGGCCATTCTTCAGCTCTGGCCACACTGGCTGCCTCTCACAGGCACCCTTCACTGCCATTAGAACCCCACCTCTCCCAGGACAAGCCCTGAGCTTCCTCTCCTATCAGGCTCTAACACCACACTCAGAAAGACCTTGTATGTTTTTCAAATTAATGCAATTAAGAGCATTAAAGTTTGCGAATGATAGAGTTTTTCATTTTCCTTTTATTTGATTAGAGAAATTCCCACCACACAGTTCCTCCAAATGAAACCCAGACCTGAGGCCCATTGTTCCGGGGGCTTCCATGAGAATGTGTTACCTTTCAATCTCATACACTAATGTGTTTAGCGTTACAGTCCCCCCCGGGCGGCTGCAGGAAGGATCTGGAGCCTTGATTAAAGCAGCCTTTGCAGGGCAGGAATGTGGGCTCCTCCGCCCGGGAGTCACAGAAGGGCTGGGTGTTTGCTCAGCAGAGCCCGGGCTCACATGGCCAGCTGGCCAGGGACTGGGCTCGAGGGCAATGGTGCCTGGCTGTAATTAGGCATCTTTCCCCCTCTCTTGCTTTTCCTCTCGGACCTCCTGCACCACCACCACCGCTTGTCTCCATGTGACAATACAATACTGTCCCGTGTGTGTGCATGAGCTCACATGCACACACACACACACACACACACACACACACCGTCACTCCTCTCCTCTTCTCTTTCTTGTCCTCCTCCATCCTTTTGCCTCTCTCCTCTCTCCCATCTTCTGTCCCCTGCCTGCTGCTGGGCTTCCCGGCAGCCTCTCCATGGTCAGCTCTGTCCAGAAGCAGCATTCAAGAAATCACACTGTTCCTCCTTTGGTCAGGCCCAAAGCTCCAAGGTAAAGAGCAGAATTAGAGCCAAAAGTGAAAAATTGATTAGACGAATATGCAAGGAGGGCCTGGGAGAGGGAGGAGGGAGGGTCATAACCCCTGTTAAAAAATGAAACTCATGCCAAATTTAAACAGGATGTTAAGTCTATACCCCTCCCCACCCCAAATCACCAAAGGCTCAGCACTGGGGGGCCCAGGTTCCTTCCTCCTTCAACTCAGACGGCTGCTCCAGGTCCCAGGGCGGCCTGACTAGGCAGTCTGTATTCTGCCAATGCTTTGGGACAGGAAACTGGAGGGACTTCCCTGCCCCAGCTACTCATGTCCTGTAGACCTTCAACAAGCCCAAGCCAGGGTCCTAGGAGACACCTCCAGGACCTGGCCTAAATTAGGCAAAATTAAAACACAATAGGGCTTGTGAGCTAGAAACTAAACTAAAAATAAGCCTGTCAATTCTCAGAGGCCTTGTTCCTGGGTCCCAACGAGTTAGGGGAAGGCCGGGAAGAGAAACGTGATCCATCTTTACCCCCACTCCAAAGCTGCCGGACCCTACTGCATTCCCAGATGCCTCAGAGTCATTCCATAAACACCCATGGAGGCCCACGCTTCAGAGAGCATCGAGGGCCTCCTTCCCCAGAGTGGTCGAAGAAGTGCAGGGCTTAAGCATCCCCAATTGTCCTAGTGACAATACTCTCTAAGAGAGATGTGTCTCCCTTAGACCATGACCTGGGCTAGCAGGGACCAACCCATACCTGCAGATAGAAAGCCCATGGCCCCACTGGACCTAAAGAGGGCCCTAACCCAGACTGAGCCTTCCCTGCAACCTCCCTTCCAGGCTTCTGCAAAGCTTCACAACTGCTTGTCCCTGTCTGTAAATCCCAAGCCATTCACGGGCCACATTTGCTTTTTAAGAAGCTTCTCTGGAGAGTGGAGGCAGAGAGGCTGATGCGAACCTGGGGCACAGGAAGACAGAGGCTGAATTAAAGCTAGGTGGAGGGTGGAGAGAAGGGGGAGGACTGAAGGGATGATGACTCAGCTGGTTTGGAACCAGATCCCCTGCCTCCCACCTGGGCTGCTGCCTCATTTATTCTACTCCATCCCTGGGGAGGAAAGTACCCCCACATGGGCTGGGAAAGTTGAGGGACTGATTTGCAAGGCTAAGTGAGGGGAGTTCACTGTCCTTTTGTTCATGCAGACACTCACTCAGGCAATACTTAGCCGATGAGATAAATCCACCTACACCTTTAAGCTGTACCTCCCCCACGCAGGGCCCAGAAGGTCTAACCCTTGGATCAGTCCCAGGGTTCTGCCGCAAACATCTGCCAGGGCCAACAGCCCCCAGGGAGCAGATACATAATGTGAACTGCATTTGGATGAAGAAGGAGTTGGAGAAGGCAGCATGAGGGGGATCTGGATTGCAGTGGAAACTGCTCAGGAATTTGGCTTCCTGTCTAAGTTGATTCTTCCTAGACAATCACCTTAACATGGGTATCTCTCTATTACCTATGCTGTGGAGAAGGTTGGGAAGGGGTGGATGATACCCAAGGTGAACAATCCAGAGATTATTTCTGATTATTCCTGTTGTGCTTTGCCAGTTGGCTTTTTCTCCCTTTGCTGGGAAACTTGCTTCCCTAAGCAGGATTTTCTTTGACTATTTTTCAAAATGTTCTCATGATTTCCAACCACAAACAATGCTTCCCCAAGATGACCAGGCTTGGCTTTATCCTGAGCTCCATTCAGACCACAAAGATGGAAAGCAGTGGGTAGGGATGACGACTCAGGGAGATGGTACTGAGGTCCAGACACCCTTACTGAGGGGCAGAATTGACAAGCCCCAGGGTGAGGAAACTACCAGGGCAGATTCTAGTCCCTGGGACCTGTGCCTGGCAACCCCATCCCTGTCAGGTCCTACAAGGACATGGCTACAGACATGTTAAGGCCTTAGTGGTGGGTTGGTAAGAAGAGGAATAAATTTGAATGATATGGAATTGGGCAGAGGAGTGGTGGCCCAGGTGACAAGCTGGCTCCCAAAGAAGATGGAGAGTAGATGCCTAATTATAATTCCTAAGGGGTTATGAAAACTTTAGTCTAATCTAAGTCAGTACTCATATTCCTGTAAAGGCTCAGAACCATATAGGGGACACTCAGAAGCCACTGGGTGTCCTCTGTGGCATCAGGAGAAGAAGGAGGATGGGCATGGTTCTCTACTCTGTGTATATCCTTTTTTGCTCACAATCCAAAAGGTTCTGCAACAAGGATCTTCTCTGAGTTTTGATATGCATGGAAATGAACCATTTTATCTCAGAACACAGGTGAAGGGGGAGAAATTAATGCAGTTAGTCTAAATCGCCATTGTTTCTTGCTTTAAAATGAGGAATCCAAACACTACTGCCATTTGCTTATTTGGATGCCAACTGATGACTGTGAAAGTGAGAAGAATAAATCCAGAAGTTTGCTGGCAGTCCCATTGCTGGGGCCTCAGTGGAGCTGCCTCAGCCATCCCTTGTGGTTCTCCAGGCACTTAGGAAGGACCAGAGCAGAGCTGGGCAGCAGCCGGATCTGGAAGGAAGTGGTCACCTTGAGAAAGAGGCCTGATACTCTTTGAGCCAAAAGCCTAGTGTCCTCAAAAAGTCCTGAGAGCGGGTATTACCATTATCCCCATTTTGCAGATTGTGGAACTGAGGCTCTGAGATTTTAGGTAACTCTTTTAGGCCATACAGCTAATCAGTGGCAGAGCCATGTATCTGATTTCTAAGCCTGTGCTCTTTACTTCTAAGTTAGGCCATACCTAATTCAGGTGCTGGTCCACCTTACCAGGCTTCTCTACTCTGCTGTCTACATGGACATTAGAGTTCAGCCCCATAAATGCACCTTGTCCTTTTTGTCTCCTAGACTGTCTCTTCTACCTGGCAGAGGTCACCCTGACCTCCAACAATGGTCTGCTACACTGATTCAGTGTACCAAACAAGACATTTTTCTCTTCTGGGCCTCCTTGACATTTTGTTTACCTTAGTGATTCTCCAAGTATATCCCTAGACCAGCAGCGTCAGCAGTGATCCCACCTCATACCTGCTGAATCAGAAGCTCTAGGCATGGGACCCATCATCTGTTTCAACAAGGTCTCCAAGTGATTCTAATGCCCATTCAAACTTGAGAACCATTGGGCTACCTCTTCTTCTCCACACCCCATCAGTCTTGGTGACAATTCCTTAAGGTTAGCTCTTGTTGTAAGTCTTTGAGACCTGAGCCAACCTCATCAGGTATATTTAATGAGATCCTGAATGGTTAATAATATAGTGGGTGAGCTTTTATTAGCCTCTGTTACTGCTTTCCACTCCACTACGTGACATCTTTTTCTGGAACAGCTAACAAAATTGACCAATGGGGACCACCACCACGACCTGTAGAACCAGCTTCAATACCCTCAACTTCTGCCTCCTCACCCCAAATTGGACTCAAGCTTCATAAAAATCACCAGGGACCATCAGTGTGCCACCCTCAAAAAGTATCTGCAGGCTTGTTGCTGGTTGGCTCCATCCAGCATCTTCCTTGAGGTGTCTCAGCATACCCCAAGCCCATAGCCCAGCCCTGGCCCAGGGGATGACCTCCCAAAACTATTTGTTCTGGAGATGCAATCAGACAATTCCTCCCTTACTGATGAAGTCTCTATCTCTGATTATGGTATTGTCTATTTCTTCCTTTAATTCTGTCAATTTTTTTTTAATTCATTTTTATTGTTAGACTTATTGGGGTAACATCTGTTAGCAAGGATTACATAGGTTTCAGGCATACAATTCTACAGTGCATTGCCAACTTGATATATAGTAAGTTCACCTTATTTTTTTTTAATTCATTTTTATTGTTAGACTTATTGGGGTGACATCTGTTAGCAAGGATTACACAGGTTTCAGGCATACAGTTCTACAGTGCATTGTCAACTTGTTGTATAATAAGTTCACCACCTAATGTGACTTCTCTTTCCATCACCTTATATTTAGCTTCCCCTCCCTCCTCTCCCACCCCCTCCCTAATTCTGTCCATTTTTGCTTCATGAGTTTGAAGCACTGTTACCAGTTAGTTGCATAAATGGTTATGAGTATATTTTCTTCCTGATGAATTGACCCATTCACCATTATAAAATGTTCCTCTTTGTCCCTTTGTCTAAAAGTATATTTCATCTGACATTAATATAGCCTCTCCAGCTTTTAAATTTATATCATTTTTCATCCATTTATCTGTGTTTCAGTATTTAAAGTACATCTCTTATAGACTGCAAATTGATAGGTTTTAAAAATTCTAACAATCTCTGCCTTCTAATTGAAATGTTTAGTCCATTAACATTTAATGTAATTATTGATATGGTTGAAATTAGTTTTATTTTCTCCCTCTGTTTTCTATTTCTATTCCTCCTCTTCTGCCTTCTTTTGGATTTTTAGAATTCCATTTAAATTTATCTATTGGATTTGTAGCTATACCTCTTTGCATTAATTTTTTAATGATTGCCCCTGGGGTTATAGTATATATCTTTAACTTTTCACAGTCTACTTAGGGTTACTATTTCAAATAAAATTTATAAACCTCATAACCAAAGAGGTTCATTATTCCCTACCCCCATCTTTTATGTTATAATTATCATATGTATTTCATCTACATACATTATAAAAGCCACAAGGCAATAGTATAATTTTTGCTTCAAATAGTCATGTGAACTTTAGAGCAATTAACAGGGCTTATTGCCAAAGGGAATCTCAAAATTAGGAGAGGCCCTTCTTAGGAAGCTGATTCAGCTCATTGTTAGAAAAGGGAATCTGGATCTTTCAATGTTCCTTTCCTGCCTTCTAGCTGAAGGTAAGTTTTGGGTCCACAGGACAGAACCACAGCCATTTCATTCTTTATCTTGTCTATAATAGTCTTCACCGAGTCTCTTGAGACCTGATCATCAGGCCCAAAGTCCATTTCACCATTTCCTGGGCATTCAGACATGAAAACCCAGACTTTCCAGAGTGAATATGTAGAGTAAGCCTCACCAGTGTCCTATCTTCCCTCTACCTCTCTCATAAGAGGCACTTTCTCTCATGTTACTACTTGTTGTGTTTTTTTCTCACCTTTTCTTATAGGTTGTAAATCCTCAAGGTAAGAAATATGGTCTTACACATAGTAGGTACTCAGACAACTTAGCTGAACAAGCAAATGAACCCCAGATGCATTTCCTGGCACCTCTAAGGACAGCTGAGCAGAGAAAGGAAGTATGCCAGGAAGAGAAGACGGTCCACATGTGTCTATCTCTGGATTGGTGGGAAATCACTTCCAGGGACAAGGGATATAGCCAAAAACATCACTGCGGATTGATGAGGGGATCGCAGGGAGCCTGGGGTTGACACTGATAAAATGTTAATGTGGGAGTTGAGAATGTGAAGGCTGCAAAGTGGAACAGGGAAGACTAGCAGGCCAGGGTGTGTGGGTGGGACCAGGATTTTTAGCACGCTCACGTGTACCTGGCGGAAGTGTGCGCCAGGCCACCCAGAGCTGCTGACACTGCAGCCTGGGAGACTGAAGCCTTTTAGAGAAACCATTAGTTTAGTGACAGGCAGAAGAATGTAAAAGCTGCCAGGGCCAGCATAAGCACAGGGCTGGTCCACAGGGTCACAGGCCACACCATAAGGGAGGCAAATGGAGGTAATTCATCTGAGTACTTCTAGAAGACACTGGCAAGTCAGGGTTCAAGGGAGTGAAAAGGAAGGCTGTTCAGAAAAGGTCCCTTTGTCCTGTAATGAAGGGGCCTGGGCATAAAGTTTCATCTAAGGCTCTGGAAGAAGAAGGGTGTCCTGGCAAGACAGGGTCTCTCAGGGGTCAGGATAAAGGAGGAGGTCATGACGGGAAGGAGGTGAAACTGGGAGTGCCTCTGAGGCCTGCCCTTGGCCCACACCAAAGTAATTAAATAACATGAGACCTGCAATACCTAATTTTATATGAAATGTGATAATCGAGTAATGGGCCAGATTTTTGCATGTGGCTTATAGAAAAGCTGAGAAGGAGGAGAGATGGAGCAGGAGCAAGCCGCAGCATGTTTCAGCCCATAAGAGCCAGTTAGCCAGTCTGCTAGACGTTGCCAGCTGGGTGAATGAAATGCCTGTTGTTTCAAGGCAGGGGGAAAATGAGTGACCGTTATTTAGAGTAAGGAATTTATATCCAACATGGTGTGAGGTTAAACAAATCTGCAAGTGAGACTTGACCTGTTATAATAACCTTAAGTGTTTTGGGCCCACACCAGAAGCGGGAGGGAAGGTAGCAGTGCTCATGAGAACCTACTGTGTGCACATCCCCATAGCAAGCTGGCTGCCAGTGGAGGGAGACACTAGAACTCACTAAAAGACTCAGAGCATTGTGGAAGTTTTTGGTTGCTGGAATTTTCCTATTTTACAATACAGAATGGCTGGCTCTTTAATGCATTAAACTTTTTTCTAACACCACATGGTATACATGATTACAAAAAGACAGTGCGAGGCCCTCTGTTAGGTTTCTAGAGATTCAAGCCAAGAAGAGTGTGAACCCCAAACCCAACCCCTCTCCCAGAAGGAAATGTCTGAGTATTGGAAAATGCACTTCTTCCAGTCCAGCTGAGCTGTAGCTTCCTTGCCTACATCCAAAGTGACTGCCATCTCTAGTTGATAAAGGGCCTGTACAAACCGGATCTTGGAAGAGCTCAAAGCAGTTTCAAATAACTCCTGAAGGCCGTATCCAAAGGGGGAATTGGAGGCCACTGCCCCAAACCCTCCTTTCCCATGATGATCTCTTGATTCATCAACAAACCTGGTGAGCTCTTTCTTGGTTGGGTAACTACCCAATTCTGCAAGGTGATGCTACTTCTCTGCCCAAGATGGGAGACAGCAGGGCTTAACCCAAGTCTTTATTAATTGGGTTACTCACCCCTGTGGGGGAATTCTGAATGCAGCAATGTCCCTGATCAGGACCAATTCGTCAGGATATCCCTTTCTGGACCCTACAATGTGAATGGTTCTGCCTGAACACCGGAAGTTTAGGCAGGTCCATCCTGCTTAAATCTCTGAAGTGGGGCTTTAAAACAAAGGAATTTTTAAATCCCCTGTAAATCACCAAATCACAGAAAGAGTCAACTACAACTTTATTAAACAAGTAAGGTAAGCATTTTGTCTAATTACAGGTGTAAGGCATGGTTGTCTTACTGGTTCTAGCAGCCCATCCCTGCTCCTCCGGCAGAGGTAGGCTGCCTCTGGACGTCAATCATCTCTCCATGTTGTCAGTTTCTGTTTTCTTCATCTGCCTGTGTTGCCTGGTGCCTGAAGACCCCATTTCTATTTTCCTAATACCTGGTGATTATATTGTAATGCTTGGCTGCAGAATTGGCACAAAGCTCAAGAGAGCTTTTCGGCTGCCAATTCTCACCTGCATCTCTCATCACATCACCCTCTGCTGGCCTGTACTCCTGCTCTCTCCACAATCACTCCCCCGAGCTCCTACATCCAGCATCTCTCAATGCCCACTCTCAAGACTCTGGTCGGACTCAACCTCCTTCAGGCCCTGACTGCCTTATTGCCCCTGTCTATGGTGGCTCAGAAGGCTAGGCCATTGCTGCACAAAGCCTCTTTGTGACAGAGCCCTTCTGCCAAGTTGGTGGTCAGGGTTGACAGTTGTTGTTGTGACACCTGCATTCTTATTTGGACACATGCATACTTAATTTTTTGTTGTCATTATAGGAGGGCTGACAATTAGGTTCAGGAATTGCCACCATGTGCTTACGTTGACAGCACTGTACAAACAACTTGGTAAGGTGTCATAACCTTAGTATATCTGTGTCTCACAGCTGTGTTCATGTCGATGTGTGTCAGTGTCTTGCTGAGTGGTGTTCATTATTGTTGTTGTGTGTTTTTGTGTGCCATCATGAGAATGTTGGAGCTTGAATTAGAGCAACGAACAAACATTGAATTTCTTATTAAACTTGGAAAGAGTGGAAGTAAAATCAGGGACATGTTAGTCCAAGTTTATGAGGATAACGCCATGAAGAAAATGGCAGTGCACAAATGGATTAAACGTTTTTCTGAGGGGAGAGAAAGCATCACTGAGGAAGAGAGGTCAAGGTGGCCAGTAACGAGCAGAACTGATTAAAACATTGCAAAAATCCATCAAATTGTGCATCAAAATCATCAGCTGACTGGGAGCAGCATAGCAGACCTAGTAAACATCAATAGAGAAACAGGAAAATCTTAACTGAAAATCTTGGCATGAGAAAGGTGTGTGCAAAAATGGTCCTGAAGGAACTCATCGATGAACAAAAGTAAAGGAGAGTCAAAGTTTGCCAAGGTCTTTCAGAGAGGCAAGACGATGTTTTGGGTTGTGTTATCATTGATGATGAAACATGGGTGTACCAATATGACCCTGAAACAAAGCATCAACATGCACAATGAAAGTCAGCCAATTCTCTATGACCAAAAAATTTCCATCAGTCCAAATCAAGAATCAAAACAATGTTGCTAACCTTTTTTGATATCAAAGGGGTTGTTCATTATGAATTTGTACCAACTGGACAAACAGTCAACCAAGTTTACTATTTGTAAGTGCTGAAAAGGCTGCATGAAAAAATTAGATAGAAATGATCTGAACTTTTCACCAACAACTCAACCTCCTTCATGCATCATGACAATGTACCAGCTCACATGGCACTGTCTGTGGGGGAGTTTTAGCCAGTAAATAACTGTATTGCAACACTCTCCCTACTCACCTGATCTGGCCCCCAGTGACTTTTTTCTTTACCCAAAGATAAAGGAAATATTGAAAGGAAGACACTTTGATATACATTCAGGACATCAAGGGTAGTACGACAACAGCTCTGATGGCCATTCCAGAAAGAGTTTCAATATTGCTTTGAAGGGTGAACTAGGTGTTGGCATCTGTGCACAGCTTCCCAAGGGGAGTACTTTGAAGGTGAGTGTAGGGATATTTAGCAATGAGGTATGTAACACTTTTTCTAGGATGAGTTCGTAAACTTAATTGTCAGACCTCGTATATTAGCCCTGCAATCACAGTTAATGCTTGTATACATCAGTTGCTTTCTGATTTGTCTACTGGCAAAAATATTTTTTCAACATAGGATGATTTCAATGACCATCATAATTACTCTGAGCCATTAATTCACAAGTACTATCACTATTCTTAATAGTTACCCAAATATTAATAATATATTTTGTTTAATAATTAGAATTTATTATTAAAATATCATCAGTCTGGACCTCTGCTCAACTCCCTGAGAGCTTTGCCCGGCTCTTGCAATTGGCATCTGTGACAACCGGTCCCACATGAAACTCTGATCCCTGATGTAGCCAGGGCCTTTTGTTTTTTGTTTGTCGCTGAATGTTCATATTGTGACCTAGTAGCCATCACTTCCTGTGCCTCCTCCCCTTGGCTCTACTGATGTCACTCCCACACATGCACGTCACACAGGTGTCAATGGGTAACCCTGGAAAACAAAGGGGAGAATTAGAAATGCTCAGTTTTTCTGAAGGCTTCTTAGTGTGAAAACTCCATGGTTACATTATATTTTCATTGTGTATGAGGGTGGGCCATCTAGGTAGGCTTACACGCTAGCATGCCACCTAAGGTTTCTGGGTACAGAACAGTGAGGAGGAGGAGGGCCTGGGACAGGCTTTCAGAGAGTCCAAAGCACTGGCTTTGATACGCTCACATCCTTCCTGCCAGGCACTCAGGGTAGATATCCTCTCTACCTATAGGCAAGAAAACTGAGGCCTAGAGAGATTGCATGACTTGCCTCTAGTCACAGCTGAAGGGACCAGGAGAAAAATATGGGCATTATGCCTCTCCAGCCAGGGACTCTCTGTTTTCTGAAACAGAGGTAAAAGTAACTCGTATTCATTCTCTCCCTCCCTCTCTCCCTCTCTCTCCCTCTCTCTCCCTCTCTCCCTCTCTCCCTCCCTCTCTCCCTCTCTCTCTCGTTTCTGGGGAGATGTTTGGCTGGTTCCCCATTGCTGTGAGGAGTGGGAGAGGCGAACATCACACCCGCTAAGTGGATTTGGGGCAGTGACAAAGAAACTCCCTTTGCTTTCCAGCAGCTACTAATGGGAGGGGGCGGGGCTTAGCTGGGGAGGGAAGAGCGGATGGAATCACTTGCAAAACCCTAATAAATCTGCAGGCCCAGCTGTTCCTCATCTGATGATCCTGAAGGGAAAGTGTGAAATAGTAGAGATGCTGATGGGCCTGGGGGGCCCCTTCAAAGGCAACCCGGTTTTCCCTAGGACCCAGAGGAGGGGTGGAAAATGTCCGGAAACGTCTGAAGGGTGTTTGTTGGAGTTGGGAGGCCTGGGCCCCCAGAGGCCATATGCACACATGGAGTGTGCCTGGGAACGCCTGGAGCCTGGAAGTTCTGGAAGGGTGGTCAAGTCCTCGTCTCCCAGAGTGCAAGATCAAGGCTGGGAGAGGTGGGAGTTTGGATCCCAGCTCCACTATTTACTGGCTGTGTGAGCCTGAGTGGGATATTTAACCTCTCTGAACTTCATTTTTGTCACTTGTAAAACGAGGATAATAATCCTCCCTTGGGGTGGCTGTGAAGATTAAACGTGCTGATGTCTGTAAAGCTCCTGGCACGTGACAGGTGCTCAAGCCAGGTTCTTTCCCTTTCCTTCTTTTTCCTCCTTCCCCAGCCCCAGGGAATCAAGAAGTGGTTGGGCCACACTCACACTGGGGAGGAAGAGGAGGGGCACACAATCACCCCTCCCCCACCACACACACATCTCCTACTCCCCAGCCACCCCAGGCACTCGCAGTTGGGTGTGGGTGGGGTGGGTCTTGCAGAACAGTGTTCCCAGTTTCCTCAGCTCTGCAGCCTGTGTGCCCCTACCCCCACCCTCAGCAGAGAGTAGGCCACCAGGGAGGGGTGGACCTGCAGAGCCACGACCCCTCCTGACCTTGACCACTCTCAGCAGACAGAAGATGTGAATGGGGGGCAAGGGTGGGCCGAATCCTGCTTGGACTGGAAGCTTGTCCAGAGAATGAGTTGCCGCTCCCAAGGCAAAGGGCACCTTCTCTGTGGCCGAGGCCTCTGGCCTGAGTTGAAAAGCCGTTAATTGCATTCGGACAATTCCATGAGACCAGTTGTCCTCCGAGCGGACGACCCGGCCGCAAGCGCAGCCTTGAAGAGCAGGCCCAGGCTGGCCTCGGCCCGGTGGGCTCAGGGGCATCTGCTGCCCGCTGGCTGGGAGGACACCAGCCCTCGGAGCATCCCAGGCTACCTGAGCTCACACGGACCAAGCCAGGAGTCTCTGCCCAGGTGCCAGCATGTGAAAACCCTGCATTCCCCAGGGAACCTGCCCTGGCTTAAGTCAGATGGTCCTGGGTTTAAGACGTTCACCATCTGGGAACGCCATGGAGCCCCCTCTCAGCGGGTGTACCCCATCTGTAAAATGCTAACACTCCTTGAAAGGTTGTGAAGATGGCTGAGATCATCCTCTCAAGCCTACCCTATGGGCTCCATGCATGTTACACCCGTTCCTGTATTTTTCTTTTTCCTCTCTGATTTTTTCTCTTTCCTTCTCTCTTTGACTTTTTTTTTTTTTTTTTTTTTTTTTTTTTTTTTTTTTTTTTTTTTTTTTTTTTTTTGTCCAGCTCTCTCTCCTCAGCACTTTTTCAGGCTGCTTGCTTTTCTCCTTCCCACAAGTCCAACAGCAGAGTTGGGAAGGATGTAGGAAAGCCTACAGATCGTAGGGACCCTCATAGGCTGGTCGTGCTGGGGTTCAGCATGGACCCCCAGCTCCTGAGCAGATCTTGGTAGTGACCTCAGCTTTGCTTTCTCTTCTCCCTCCTTCTGGAGGCTACTGCCTGGCTCAAAAGGGGAGAGAAGTCAGGAGAGAGCAGGGTGAGATGGGGAGCAGGTGATAACCCTCCTGAAACAAAGGTCAGTAGAGGATGCAGGAAGTAAACCTCACATGACCCCTTTAAGTTGCAGTGTAGTCCAGAGCAAATCAGTCTACCTGCTCCCCCCACATCACTCCCTGCCTCATCACAGCCCAAGAAGAAAGTCCTTCCTCACAGCTAACTTATACCCTTCCTGCTGCGATTCCTGCCTACTTTCTTTGGTCCATGTGCATGATGCTATTTATCCTCATCATCCCTAGACAGGCACCTTCCAATAGGCCTTCTCCTCACTTCTGTTCAGCTCGGAGGCCCAGGGGACTGAAAGCAAACTTTAAGAGTATGTTTAAAGTTTGGCTTCTCATCACCACATTTCAGCTGAGTCCATAAAACTGCCTTATAAAGCCCACTGGCCAGCCAGCTGCCCTCAGCCTCGGGGGCCTCCTTGCGTTATGATTGGTCCTGACTCAGACACCAGCTGGATGTAGGAACTCACTGGCTTTTATGAAGAGATGTTAACGAGAAGTATCTCTTCCCTTCTGTCTTGTTCCCAGAGTTTCCACTTTTTCCCTCATTCATGTGTCCCTTCAGTCAATAACCATTTACCAAGAGCCTCCTGGAGCCAGGTCCGGGGTCAGGTCCTGGGGATGGAGGTGGTGACAGGTAAGAGCTGAGCTGAGCATGGTTCTACCTTAGAAGGGCTGTCCCTACAGGAACTCGCACCTGGGTGGCACCTCGCAGTAGCTCCAGTAGCTGGATCTCACTGCACTGTCAGTGTTTGTAAACTGCACAGTAATTGTGAAACCATGTTGGAAAAACAAATAATTACAGAGCTGGCTGATAAGAGCTGCCACGAGGTGTGTGCGGAGAGCCGGAAAGCCTGGCAGAGGGGACTCCGGCTCTGCTCAGATCTGGGAAGTCTTCCCAGAGGAGGTGCCCTTTGAGCTGTTGCTGTTGCCTGGAGGGTCCTTAAGAATTTTCAAAACAGGCAAGGTGTGGCAAGTGGAGGAAGGGATAGTAGTGATCAGGCTCTCCTTTGCTAAGGACTGGGAGTGAGGGCTGGGTAGTAGGGGCTGGGATCCTGGCAAAAAGCCACAAGAGCCACACAGGGTCACGTCTCTCCAGGGCTCAGTCTCCCTGTCTGTGAAATGGATATAGTGTTGACTAGGTAAAAGAAAAACCAGAAGTAATAACTGCTAGCATGGGTACATAGTCCTGCATCGTTTCTAGCTTTCACATGCGCTACCTCCCTCAGTCCTTACAGTAATCCTGTGAGGTTGGGAGAGCCCGTATGTTATTATCCATTTTGCAGATGAAGAAGCTGTTTTAGAGAAGTGCAATGACCTGTGGCTGGAGACACAGCTAACAAGTGGCGAATACGGATCTTGTATTGTGAAGCCAGGGGTCTTTCCGCTGGTTGGGGAAGTGCTCAGGGATGAAGGCAAGCAGTGGGGAGTGAGGGACAGGGGGAAAGACAGGTGTTCCCCCTCGGCAGGGTCTGTGACGGTGTCTGCACTCCCTTTTGCCTCAGTATGCCACCTAATAGCAGGCTGAAGACTAGAGGCAGGTGAGGGGGCGTAAGCAGGTAGTCTCAGATTTCTCTGGGAGCAGGGGAAGGAAAAGGAGGACTCCCTGAAAGTGGACTCACCTGGGGAGGGGTCCTCGGCAGAATCACATTCATAGGGGTCTTGACAAAGGAAGGGATTTAGGTGGGGTTTTGGGGGACTGAATGCCCCCTTCTGGCTTATGGTGGTGGAGAGGGTGCCCTTGCCCTTTCCCACTTACCATCCCTCATGGTGAAATGCAAGGGGCCAGTCCAAGTCTCAGCTTTGTAAGTGGAGTCCCAGGAACAAGGGAGAGAATCTGAACCCCTGGACACACCCCCATAGTCAGGTGCTCAGAATGGAGGGGGTGGAAGGAACAGGGACCACACACACAGTACACACAGGCGTGCAGCATCAGACGCACACACAGTCGTAGACGAGCAACAGCCACGCCTCATACCAGTCACCTAGACTCCCACATGCAGCCCCTCTACTCCCACCCTAAACACAAACACCCCCAAATCCTCTTACATACACCCGAACACACAGGCTCCAGTCCCTACCCCACCCATACAAGCCCATTCATCCTCACACACAAGTATGAACAACGCACAGGATGACTTAGAGTTTACAAACTGCTTATACACACAGCAAGCACAACACCCCCAGATCCACAGCCAAATCCAAACTTGTACACTCAGGTGTATGAATATGTATGGAAATAATGCTCACACACGGAGCCCAGGGGTCTGAGGTAAGGAAGGGACCCGGAGAGCTCTGGAGCCTGAGCTTAGGTGCCCAGCAGGAGTTCCCCAGGCTGGCTTCCTCAAGCTTGTCATTGTCTTGCCCTCCTCCACCCCCTCACCAGGCAGACAAGAGCTAACCGGATGGAGACCAAGTCTCTCTCCCTATCTCCAACCACCCTTTCCCTTTTACAACCCCTCCAGTACCCATCAGGGTGCCAGGGACATGCTAGGGTACTTGTAATATTACCCCCACCCTTGCCTTCCACCATGCAGAGACCCTGGGGCCAAAAAGTGTGGGGCTAAGAATGGCTGCCTGGTCCCAGGGTCCCTTCTGGTGGTGGGAGTCAGGGGTGTCACATGAAGGAGGAAACACTGCCTCAGGGCCTCCCTCCTCAGGCCTCGGATCCCCAGAGTTCCCTCTGTAAAGCAGAGTGGGTTGAGAAGGCTGGTGAGGGGAAAGGTTGTACCTGCAATTGAAAGAGGTGGCAGCTCCTGGCCAGCAGTCTCTATGTCTCTTCAAACACTCATACACACACTCGCACACCCCCCTCCCCCACTGTAATTAGAATGGTCCCTCCAGCACTGGGGGAAAGGCAGTGATTTATGAATGGGAGTTGGTGTAGAGAGATTCCAGCACCATCTGCTTGGGAACAAACAGGAAGAGCTTCAATGTGGTGCAGACTTGGGGGAGGGAACTCGGTGGTGGAAAAGGCTCATAAAAGCCATTCCGAATGGCCACAGGTGCTCCCCCAACCTCCCAGCCCCCAGGGGAGATCCACAGCCTCTGCAGGGCCCCTGGGGCACACACACTTCCCTCGCCAAGGCCAGGCTGCCTGGAGGTGGAGAAGTGGATGTGGACGGAAGAGCCTGGACCATCCGGTAGACCGAGTGCAAACATTGATAGCTACTTACAACTGGGCTTCAGTTTATTCTAATAAAATGGGGGTGATGGTAATAAACAACTAAAGAGTATTAAACATTTACCAAATGCCTGATAAAATAAATCATCTTAGCCCTGGTTTACAGATAAGGCCCTTGAGGCTCTGGAGGTTAAGAGACTGCCCCAAGTTCGCACTAGTGAGCTGCAGGGTCATAACTTGAACCTAGGTCAGCAGGGGACACTGCTCTAAACCATCTTGTCTTCACACTGCTCCCCAATATATGGGAGTTTTGGGGATTAAATGAGACAAATACTTCAAGTGCCTGGCATATGGTAGGGGCTCAATATGCCTTAATTTTCTTCTTTCTGGGTATCTAGCTCCAGAAGATTCAAAGACAGTGGGGCAGAAAGATGGTGAGAGAGATACTGTAATCAGCCCTTGGTCCTTGAACAATACAGCAGACTGCCCAGTTCTGAGTAGGTAGGAGTTATCATCTAATGTCACTTACAAAAAATGACCTGACAGCTTTAGTGACATGCCCAATTGTCACTGTGCTTCACAGTGATGAGTTTTTGGGTTGTAAGCAGAGCTCATATGTGACTATCATTTATAGACCGCCCTATGGCTGGTACGAGTTTACCTTTTCTCTTCTCCCTTTGTTAGTCCCCAATCACTTAACTACATTTCCACAACAGTAGTTCTCAACTACAAGTAAGGTTCAGAACCACCTAAATTCCAGAGGTCCTGATTCTTCCTCCCCACCTGCTACATCAGGTTCCCTGGGTGTGGTCTCTATAACCTTGAAAGGTTCTCCATGTGGTTCCCACCCCATCTCCCTGAGGATCTCCTGGTCTTTGATTTGCAAGCCCTAGCCCTTCAGATCAGAAATTTTTGAATTCATTGACACCAAGACTAGAATGCAAACTCTCTCTCATAGGGGTCATGTCTTGTTTGTCCCCATGGCTTCTTCAGATCTCTTGCCTTCGAGAATGAAGTCAAAGAAAACAGAGTCTTCGCAACCAACCTTAAGACTGGTGGAAACAAATGCCAAATGTACCAAAGAATCTTGCTATCAAAGTAATCGATATTGAGAAAGGGAGATCAGAAAAGAGGTTACAACTCCTTGGCTGCGCCTTGAAGGCTGAGCAGGATTTTGATAGCAGGTGAAGGGGCTGGGCATTTCGGACAGAGTGAGCCACCATGCTACTAGATACCATCATGTCTTAGCTTATGTCCTAACACTCTGCATCTCTTTGTATCGGCTTAATTTTCCATGTCAGTTGAAGGGTAGAAAACTCTGTATGTCTCAGGGAGATGTGGAAGGGGCAGGAAGGCCAGTGGACAGTGTGGCTTGGCCCAGAACAGTCCCATACTTTCACTGTCCCAAGCTGCAGACCAGGCCTCTATGTCCTGTACACATGGCCCATTTTTCAGAATATCCTGGGTCCACAACATGCAGAGGTCACATGCACTTATGGAGTAAAGTCTTGCCCTGTGATCTGGAGGGGAGAAAAGCACTTATCGTTGTGTATACTCAAGTGTTAAGCAGTCTTTCAGACTCAAAGAGCAATGAGGGCCTAGAAGAGAGTGATCAGGGAGCCTGCAGGAGGTGGCACCTGGCCAGGCAGGAGAGTCAGCACTCTCTCACCTCCATCTACCACCTCAATACATTACATTTCCTCTCCCACTCAAAGTTAGCCCTCCAGGTCCCACCATCCAGCCATTATAGCCCTTACCAAACCTGGCTGATATCCCATATCTGTCCAAGGGTCACCCCACATCTTTTGAGGACTCCGGCACCTGCTAATGATCTTCCTCTGTCTCCCAACTCCAGCCATCAACCTAGGTACCTTGACTATCCACAGGGACATCCCAACCCTGTCACTTTTGGTTCCTCTGTCTCCCTATCTTCGATGACCCTTGTCTCTCCACCTCAGCCACCCACATACTGCCTGGAATGTCTCCTGTAAAATCTTAAACTCCAGTATCTCCTACTTGGGCCACAACTTCTTTCCTTTCCTCCCATAAAATCTGGTCTTCTCTCACAGAAATTTCTCCAGTTCTCCCTTTCTGTCTTGCTCATTCAACTCCAGTACTGGAGTGCTGGCTTTGGCCGAGGCACGCTGCCAGGCTGTCAGCCCCTTCCTGGCTCCACTTCCTCCCCGATCGACCTGCCTGTGATTGGCCACATCATTCATTCTCCCTGGCACCCTCCATTCCCACACCCCCTCGCCCTGCCTTTCCCAGCCCCGGAGGATTCCAGTCATCTGCTTTCCCCATCATGATTCCCAGGCTACAAGAAGGCATAGGAAAATCACCCAACCGTGCAAACTGGTGCCACTCCAGATTTATGGTCCCTGACGTCAGTCCAGCCCTCCAGGCCGCTGGGCCTCTGGTGGTCAGCTCCTGTTCTAAACCTTTACCACCCCTTCAGACTTCCGGCCTTCCTCCTCCCTCATGTATAAGTGACAGAGAAAAATGGAGACTTTTCAGACCAGAGCTCCTGAACTTCCCTCTACTCCACCTCCCTGCTTATCACAGACCCAACCCCACCTATTTCCAGTACCCTGTTTGCACGCCTCAGACCACCCAGACCGTGTGACACTTCTTCCTGTCCTGGCTGCTGTGACACCACCACCCTCTTCCAGATTTCCTCTCACTTTCTGATCATCCTTTCTCTGTCTCTTTCATAACTTCTCCTCCTCTGCCCAATGCCTCTGTGTTTGGTGCCCAGGGCTCCATCCATGACTTCTTTTGGCCTTGCCCTGCTCCCCAAATTTTCTCATGTAAACCCATGGCTTCTTAATCCAATAACTCTGGTATCTGTGGCTCCCCGTCTAGGCTTGTCCCAGTGTCCTGGATGTTTACCTGTCTATCCTGTCAGTAGCACCAAAACAGCATGTCTCCAACTAGGCCTCTTAGCTCCTTCCTCAGACCTTCCCCTCCTGCCCCCCTCAGTCTCCAACGTCGTAGCATCAGCACCCACACAGCCCCTCAAGCTGGAGACCAGGCAGTTGCCTCAGCTCCTTCCCAGGCCCCTCCCCATGTCCAATCCCTACATCTTATCTATTCTGTCTCAGAGATGGGTCTCAAATCCACCCTCGCCTTCAGTTAAGCTGGTACCCTTTTTTCCAGTCCTTCTTTTGTAATAGATGAGGTCTAACTGGTCCCTAACGCGTCTCCCCTCTTCTAACTGCTCCTCGCTCCCGACTCCCTCCCACTTCGGCATTTAAGCCAAACTTCCTACAGTGGCCCGCAGAGGCCTTCACAGTCTGCTCTCCTTTCCTGCCTCTCTCCCTGACACCCTGCAACACAACTGCCTCCAGGACCAGCGGGAGCTGCCCAGAACCCCATGTGCATGCATTTGCCAGTCTCTCTCTCTGCGATGCCCTCCCTTCCTCTTCTTTGAGTGGGAAACTTCATCCTCCCAAGAACTACTTCAGAGGTCACCTTCCCAGACACCCCAGCCCCTGAGGCAGAATTCACTGTGCTGTCCTCTCTGTTCCTCTTTCCTCAGTTTACTCGGTCTGCAATACCTGTTGATTCTGGTTTGGGACTTTCATGAACAGTGCCTACCCTGAGCATTCTTGTATGTGAATCCACCTTTAGGGGTACACATAACTTGAACTTGACTACTTGGGTATTGATAGGCTTCCTCCAAAGAGGTATTTGAGAATTCCAGTTCCACATCTTTACCAACACTTGGTTTTATCAGACTTTTACACTTTAGTTAATCTGGTGAGTATACAGTCGAATCTCACTGGGATTTTAATTAGCATTTCCTTGATTACTAATCAGGTCATGGACCTTGTCATATATTGTTGGCTATTTAAATGTCTGTCTATTCAATTCCTCGGTCCAATTTTTCCACTGGGCTGTCAGTCTCCTGCATCCTCATTTGTAGGAACTTTACACATCCTGGAGATGAGCCCTTGTTGGTTATATTTATTGCAAAATTTTTTCCCACTCTGACTTCCCCTTTTATTCTCTTAATGGTGTCCTTTGAAGGACAGAACTTGATTTTAATGTATTCAAACTTATCAATCTTTTCCTTCATGGTAGCATTGTTTTTTGTGTGTTGTTTAAGAAATTTTTCCCTACCCTGAGGTTACGGAGATATTTTTCTATGTTGTCTTTACTGCTTTATTAAAAGCTTTATTGTTTTGCTTTTCACATTTAGGTCCATGCTCCATCTGGAATCCCACAGCACTGGGGACTTATTTCTATAGCACTGCTAATTCTACCTGTTTATTTGTTGGTCTCCCTAGCTAAACAAAATTTTCTTTAGGACAAAGGACAAATGTATTTTTTTTAATCTTTGTATTCAGAAGTCCTCATACAGTGTGGCACACAGTAGGCACTCTATCATGACCTTGAGTACTTGGATTGCAGAATCTAGGTGCGGCTGCTTCCAAGTAGGAAGGCCCTCTCTTCTGAAGGCTCCCAATTTCACTGATTCCTGCACCACCACCACCCTTGATAAGGTAGCATTCACGCCCCCAGCGTGTACAAGCTCCAACTGAGTGCAGGCCCTTCCAGGGATGTAGAGTTAAGGACGGTGTCGTCTTGGCCTTCATGGCACTCACCAACTGGTGTTTGACTTCCTGGCAATGCCAGAGGCCCTACACATTGATTTGGGAAGCCAGGCAGACCTGGGTTCCAATCTCAGCTCCTCCTCTTTGGTTCAAATCCCAGCTCTATCCTCTTGTGAGACCTTGGACCAGTCATTTCAGCATAATAGATTTCATCTTCCTACTTTGTTAAAGGGAGAATAAATAACCTACCGGTTGCCAGTGAGGACTAAATGAAGCAGTCCATACAAACATGCCAAGCAGGTGCTGGACACATGGTTGGTGTCCAGAGATTGTTAAGTTGAGTAAATGATGGCATGAATAAGTGAGCAAACTGGGGCAGGGGGTGCAGGAACAGCTAGAATCAGGAGGGGGCAGCAGGCAGGAGGTGGGGACTGCTAACCCGGCTGGTTCAGGCCTTCCTTGTTGTCACAGTAACTGCAGTCAGCAAATGTCTCCCAGACAGGAATCCCCTTCAGGGCTCCCTTCCCCAGCCCACTGCATTTGTTGACTCAAAACCTCCCCACTGCCAATTTAGCCTGCAGTAAGGAAGGGGGGTGAGGAGGGGGAGAGAGGTGTAGGAGGGAGTGGAACCGTACAGAAAGGGGTCTTTGTCTGAGCACTCCGTGGCATTTTAGATTTCGGTGGAGTGTTTTTTTCCTTTTTTCTTTTCTTTTCTTTTCTTTTTTTTAACCTCCTAAAGAGTGGAGTGGGTTGCACTTTGCAGTGGGAGGTATCTGAATTAGACAGCAGGGAGGACTTCCCATGGGCTCTATTTGTTGGGTGGTGGAACAATAGGATGGGTTGCCAAGGCCTTGAGGAGGCCTCTCTGTCTTGCCTCCCCCACGCCAAACCGCTCTCTCTCTCACCTGGAGCATAGGCACAGACACTGTGAGGGTCTCCAAGGGCTCGGCCCTGTGGTTCCCCAGCAGCTCCTCTCCCAGCTAAGCTCCTCTGGACCCAGTAGTGGCTGGGCCACTCTGCTTCTAGGTTTGGCTTGGGCCTCTTGCCACCAACCATTCTCTGGTTCGGGCCCCCTTTCCTGTGGCTCCTGAACAGCTCTAGATCCTGGCGGGGCAGAGCCTGGACCCAGGTTCTTTCCTGACCCACAGAGCCCTTCCACCCAGCTCTCCTTTCAAGCCTGCCTTCCACCTCCAGCTCATAGCTAAGGAAAGGAGCCAAGCTGACAGGCCCTGGCCTCCTACCACCCCCACCCCAGGCCTACCCTGGCCCCCTGAGCTGCCTGTCTTTTTAGGTGATTTCCTGGCTTCCTCTGTGTATGTGTATGTACGTGTTCATCATGCTTCTCTCAGGATCTCCCAAACGCATGTGTCTGTGTCTGTGTGCCTCTCTCTCTCTCTCTCTCTCTCTCACTCTTTCCTGGCATCTGCCTCCCTTCCTGTCCCTGACTCTTCCTGTCCTTTCTGCCTACCTTCCTTTTTGTCTCCTTTTCTATTTGTCTCTCTCTGACTTTCTCTTCCTTTCTCTGACTCCGTTTCTATCTTTGTGTGTGTGTGTGTGTCTCTCGGTCTGCCTCCGAATTGTCCGTATCTGTTTTGGTGTCTCTGTCTCTATCTCCTTCTCTCTGTCACCATGTCTCTGTCTGTCTCACTCCCTACCTGGGCCTCCTTAGTCTTTACCTCTGGCTCTCTCCTAGTCGGTATCTCTGTCTCTCTGTCTCTGCCTCTCCCACTCTGAGCCTCTCTGTCTCTCCTGGATAGCCAACAGGGCAATGTCAGAGCCAGAGCCTTCCTACTGGCCCCTACCTCTGCCATCATTGCTGGGGACAGGCTTTGCCAACAGCTGCCTTCTGTCCCCAGCCTTGCTCTGTGTGCTGGAGTCCCAGGGGCTGCAGCCCATCCTCACTCAGCACCTGCTGAGGGCTCCTATCTCCCTCCCCTCCCCCCTCTCGTGGACTTAAACTCAGTGCTCCCACCCCACCCCCACCTTCTGAAGAACCTAAGCCCTGACTGTGAGCCAGCACCACACAGAGCTCCATGTGGGTACTGTGGCAGGAACTCCACCACAACACCCCTGAGGAACTCACAGGCCAGCGGGGGTGACCCTCCACCAAGTTATAAGCAACGAGGACAATGCAGAGCAAAAGAATCTGGGGTCCAGTGAGGCCCCCAGACTGGAAAATCCCAAAGAAAGGGAGACCAGAGTCTATGTCAAAGAGAGGTTAGGCTCAAGCTGGACAGGACTGAGTCAAATGGAGAAGGCAAGAGAAGGCATTGCAGTGAGAGGACCTGAACTGGCAAAGGCAAGGAGGTAGGAGTAATTAAGGGACCCTTGAGGAGCAATGCTTTAAGGGCTAGAATTAAGGTTTGTGTAAACACTTGAGAACAGAGAGATTAAAATCTACTGTGTTGTGGTAGGTAGGGGGAGGCAAACGTTTTCATAAGGGACAATGACAGCTGAGCTGGCTTCTAATTCCCAAGGTAAAGAAGAAGGCAAAGGCATTTCAGGCTCAGGAACCGATTTGGGCCAAGGCAGAAGGCGCGGAAGGGCCTGCTGTGCTCAGGGAGGCTCTGCGGGGTGCACAGCAGAGTGAGAGGCACGGGGACGAGGAATAGAACGAGGAGCCGGGCGTGCCACCCTAAGTGACTCTATCTGCAGGCTGGCAGGGGAGTGCTTTGAGCAGGAGAGTGACATGGTCAGATTTTATTTATTTTTACTTTTTAAATCACTGGCAGCTGTTTGGAGGATGGACTGGCAGGAAGGGAGTTGGCGGGTGGGGAGGCCGGCTAAGAGCTTCTACAATAGTCCGTGCGAGGGCTCAGGGCCGGCTGGGGCTGTGCTCACGGGAGTGCTGACAAGAAAACTCTTGGGGGGCACTTTCTGAGGTAGAAGACTTGAACCTCAACTAGAAAGGGGGGCGCAGGTAGGAAGGTGGGAATGTCTGAAGTGTCCAGGTTAGGGAAACAGGGGAGGAGAAGATATTTAGAGGAGACCAAGAACTTCAGGTTTGAACTATCTGTGGGACTTCCTGGGGTGGAGGGTAGATCTCCTTCTCCTTAGCCCCCCACTTCAACTCCTGGCAGGAGCAGAGGCCTAGAGAGGGCCTAGTGGCACAGAGAGTTCCGGCAGTTGGCAGTCCCTGGGGCTGAGCAGAAGCTGAGCTGGGGTCTGATCTATTTATGGCCAGTTCCAGCTCCAAAGCAAGAAAGGGATAAGACGCGTCTTAGGAAAGGCACAGCCTGGAGCCCACTCCTGGGTCCTGCTTCCTCGGTGTTTTCTCACCCACGCCCCCTATATCTTGCCTGCACCCTACAGAGAGAGAGAGAGAGAGAGAGAGAGAGAGAGAGAGAGAGAGCGCGAGCTGGATCAGCAATGGCACCAAGTGTTTCAGGCCATCCAGCAAATATTTCCAATGTAAATTCCCTCTCTTCCATCAGTTCCCCACACAACTGCTCTCTGAGCAGCTGGAGGCAGAGTCAGAGTGGGGGGAGCAGCAAAAATAAATCCCATTTTCTGCTCCTTTTCAGTGCTGGGCTGCAATCCCCTACTGCCTCCCCTCCCTCTCCACAGATGGGGGATTAGACTGGCCTCGGGTTCGGCTCTGTCTCGTGGGGAGGGTGATGGGCAGGGCAGGGAAGGGACTGAGTGGGGAGGGGGGAGTGTTCAGTGACAAGGCTAAGAATAACAGCTTCCATCAGGCCTGACACCCTCTCCCACTTGCCATGGCTTAAGTTGTTCCGTGTGTGTAGGAGACAGACAGACAGATACAGGGTGTCTGCATGGGACCGTGTGTATTTGTGCATGAGACAAACACCAACGCTGGGGTGGGGTGGGGGGGGCAAGCTGACAGGTACATGGTGTGGATGTGACTGGGAGAGACTGGAGACAGAGCAGCCCAGTGTGACAGTGAGATAGTGAGAGAGAGCACACACGTGCCTGCACACGCTGTGTGTGTGTGTGTGTGTGTGTGTGTGTGTGTGTGTTAGAGGGGGTGGCCATGCTGTTGTGAAAGAAGCTGCTAATGTGTGGGAGAGAAGACCAGACTGGCAGAGGGAGGCTAGGTCTGAGTGTGCGGTCATCTTCAGGCCAGCGTGGGGGTGGCAGGGGAGGGCCTGGCAGTAGGCCTCACTGTGCCTGGAACCACTCACCAGGCATGCTCACACATCACAGTTCAGACGCTGTCCAAGGGGCAACTGAGGAGGGAATACATGTGTGCACATGGCTGTGTTTGAGGGGATGGAGTCTGCGTTGCATATAAGGGAGTGTCTTATCCGAGTATGTTAGTGTCTATATACCTATATGTCTGTATGAGGGTGTGTGTTATAGAGAGTATCTCTTCGTATATAAGTTTATGTACATGTCTATTTCTGGGTATGTAGATAGTCTTTTTATGAGTCTTTGTGAATGAAGGTATGTCTGTCTGTGTATGTGAATGTATGTATGTGAGTGTGTGTATAGATGTGTACGTCTATGTGTGAGCATGTGAGTGTGCGCGTGTGTGTACATGGATGATGAGGTGGGATCCTCACGACCTCAGCCTGCCCCACTGCCCTCATTGCCTCCAGCTCCCAGCAGATGGTAAGGGGATTGTGCACGTAGGTCTTTCTCTGTCTCGGCATTTCTAGCATAGAGTGAGCTAAAAATCAGGACCGGGGCAAAAGGCTGCTGTGCTTCTTGCCTTTTCCAGGATGGAGCAGGAAGAAGTGTCAGAACTTGCTTGTCTGTGATGACTGCCCCCACCCACCTCTGTTTCAGACATTAGCTGGCAATGCAGCCATGCCTCAGTTTACTGAAACTGTGTATTGGGGGTGGGGCATACTATTGGAATCACAAATGCCATGAGAGGTCCTCACAACAGACTTATGGTGCATTCTTTGTCAAGCCAGTGCTGCATGTATCATGCGGCGCCCCAGCTTCGTCAAAGTAGCTGTCTGGGAGGATGGCTTCTTCTTGAGACTTGCACAGTCTGGGCCCCAGACCTTGACTTCAACAGCCAGGAAGGTCCACCTAGCCAGGTATCAATCCATCTACAGCATCACCTAGAGGGGTTCTTTAATGCAGGACTTTATGAAGCCAACTAAACGGTTCGTTGAGAATGACTAAACTCAACCTTGGAAAGAAAATCATAAACATTTTACTACCTAGCTAAGCCAAGCATGATTACATATGGAAACTATGGACGCTACTCAGTGGGATTTTGATATTAATTTCCAATTTCCTCTTTACTGAGGAACTGATGAAAACCCAGTCTCTGTGCTATCCAGGCTAGAATCAACATCTTCATACGCCCTACCCCATCCATGCAAACTGCTGCTTCTCACCACCGCTCCCTCCACTCCAGTTCCACGCTAGCTGCTCCGGAGTTTTGCCCCAACCCTCAGCCTCCAGAGGTGTACTCACTCAGGGTTTATTTAAGCACAGGGTCCGCAGTTGGTTGTATTCAGGAGAGCTGCCTCAGCCGGCCTCCTGCTGTCACGGGGCGTACCTCCCTCCCTGGTCTCCCCGCAGAGCCTCTTCGTGCTCTGTCTTTTTCCTAGTGTGCACGTTTGCGCATTCTGGCCTGGCCTTCCCACTCCACAGAGGGGGCCACTTTCTGTCCCAGTGGAATAAAGGGAGCTGTATGTTATTCCCTGCTTTGAGCAGGAAGCAGAGAACACCTTCCCCATCAGTCAGGATCAAGGCCCCTGGGAGCTTCCCGTGTCTATCCTCAGTGTCCCCTCTGACAGAGGAAGCCACCATCCCATGTGCAACATCAAGGAAATGCCACTTAGCCTTCACAGGGCATGGAACTAGGAGCTTTCAGAGGGGAATGACTCGGGGGAGGGCCCCAGAGCAGGGTTTGGAGACAGGCACACCTCAGCATGGCCCTCAGCCCTGCCACTCTGTGACTCTGGGCAAGTCAGTTATTCTGTCTTTAAAAGGGGTACATTCATACCTTTCTTGAATGGTATGAGAACGAAATGCAATAACAGATTCATATATAAAGCCCCTGCACCTAGGAGGCTTTCAGTACAGGCACACCTCGGAGATATCGAGGGTTCGATTCTAGATCACCACAATAAAGTGAGTCGTAATCCTTTTGTTGGTGGAGCATCTTGCCTTCAATTTGTAAAAAAATGCACCATCTGTGAAGCACAATAAAGCAAAGCACCATAAAATGAGGTATGCCTATAAATGGTATTTATCAGTATTACAACTCTACCGACCAAAGGGGCTTGGAGAACGTCCAGTGTTTACCAGACTTTGGCTGTGCAACAGAGTCACCTGGGAGCTGCTTAAAATGCAGATCCCTGGGCCCAGGGCCTTGCCACATCGGGTCAGGCCTCAGGCCCTCCATCTGCCCCAGCTTCAGAGTGCCAGGGTGACTACACCCTGGGCCTCCCACCCACCCCTTTCTTTCATTTCAGAGCTACTAAGGTGCAAACATGTGCCGGCTCCTGGGGTCACCATCCCAGGTAAGCACCGGATTGAGTCTGACATCGTCTTTGCCGGAGAGCACCCTGGTGGCTGCTTTGGTTTTGATTACAGGCCTCCTGGCACCGGGTAGCCATGGCCTGTTCACCTGAACTGCCGACACAAGGCACAGATGCTAATTACACGGGTAAGTACTTGCAGATTTCCCAGGAACAACAAAGATAATTTGTTTGCTGCATGGCTTGTTAGGAGGGAGGCTGGGTGGCTTGCAGATTAGGCCCCTGGCCTTTCACCTCCTCCTGCCCTTGCCTGCTGCTTCTCCCAGCTGTGCTGATTAGCAGTGGGAGAAATTAAGATCTCCTCAGTCCCCACCCCCACAGGCTAGAGGGTGGGTGGCGGGGGCAGGGTGCAATGGGGCTCTGTGAGGTGAGGCAGGCTGAGGACATCTAGCAGGGGTCACTTCTGCCCAGCCTGGCGCATGTGGAGACAGAGCAGACAATTAGCAGGAAAGCAGGGCTGTCCTCTGAGTCTCCCCTTTGGACATGCACAGCATGATTGCCACTGCTGGTGAGCAGGCTGAGTGAGGCAAAGGAGGGAAAAGGGATCACACACAAAGAATGGAAGAGCTGGAGAGAAAACTTCCTAGGGCTCCCACAAAAAGTGGCAAGGTGGTGGCTGCCACAGGGAGGAGCACCCCTGCTCTTGGCCTTGTCTGTTACGGAGTGGATGGGAGTGGCACCCTATCCAGCTGAGAACAGGGTTGTGCCAGATCCGCGGGTCTGAATGGCATTGTGTAAGGGGAAAGTTGCCGCGGAAATTAGCCAGACCCCATCTGCCTAAGTGCAATGTGAGTGGCCCCATGAGAAGTCAGGCATTGGGGCTACAAGGGCTGTAATAGGCCTCTCTCCTTGCTTCCTTCTGCCCTGGGGAACAGGAAGACTGGTGTAACTCTTATTAATATTGGTACCCCTTATACTTGGACGTGTTGTAATGGTTTTTATACACTAACCGTCACTGTTTACGCATGACCTACTACGTGCCACACGATGAAATAGGTGCTGTGCCTATGATTAGACCTGCAAGGGAGAGGTCATTAGGTCCCTATCACAGATACTCAGCAAGATCAACTACCTTGACCGAGGTCACACAGTAAGATTCAGAACAAAGATATGCTTCCCCTGGCCTTCGGTGACAAGCTGTCCCCTGATGGGCTCCTTCCTGATGGGCTGCTGGGGTCCAGTCAGAATCAGAACGCAGACGTCTGCCCTCCAAGCATATGGCTCTCTCACATGGTGTGGGGAGGAGACTGGGGCAGGGAGGATGAGTTGTGTGTCCACTACAGTAGGTGAGATGCCGAGCACTTACGGGGGTTCCAGCTTTATTATGGGATGGTGGAAAGGCCATCGAAATAACCTAGCTATGCTTCAGTGAGAACAGTTTTCCTGGACCTCACACCCCTCCTCCCCTCTATCTCTGCCCCTCCCTTAGGTTGTGGGTGGCTTTGAAGGTAGATGGAAACTCTGTCTATGGGGAGTGGGAACCTGGTCTCCCCCAGTGTAGAGGACGGTCTGGAGTGGGTAGTTACACAGGGAAGTCTAGGGTTGGGTTGGGTACAAGACCTGCACAGCTCGAAAGTTGTGTGTTGGGTAGGGACAGGGTGGGATAGTTAGTGACTAAAATGACAATGCCAAAACTTTGATCATCTGCTCTCTGTGGCCCCTGGATTTGCTTTCACCCTACATTCATTTACCTCCTTTCATTCTGGTTTCATTAATCTTCATGCCTCTACATTCCCTTTAAATATTGGGAAAATTTGTTCAAGGCAAGTAACTTCCACCCAGGGCCACCCCCCTTCCACCTCTCCACTTTTGTCTCTGGGCCTAAGATTTCAACCTCTTGGCTGTTAAGAAGGAAATCTGTCCTGATATCATTAGAGTGTCCAAGACAGCCCTGTTTGCACGTATTTCTGTTCCTTTCAACTAAGGTGATTCATTAAACCTCTAGTGGAGTTCATTTTTTTCCTAGATAAGAATTTTCAAATAAATACATTCATCCGTGAAAAGAATCATTTGACAGAGCACATGTCCTAATTTTGGCTTGGGGCATGTACCCCTCAAGTTGTCAGCTGGGAATGTCTGTACAGGAGAGACCCGGGGCTGGTTTTTGCAGGCTTTGTGCAAGGTGAGCGGGCTGAGTTGACTCTGGCCACTTGGAGGGATGCAGGGAGTCCTGGCTCTACCCCAGGGGTCTAGGGACAGCACACCAGCTCTGGAGGTCTCAGCAGGCCTTGCATGTCTCATGGCCCAGAAGGGAGGCTCCTTCTTTCCCTTGGGGGCCTGTTGCGGAATGTGGTGAACACCAGCCTCACTGCACACTGTGTCGGCAGCTGTAGTTTCCATTCTGAGTGACTGGGGAAGAGTGTGCGTCACCCCCGGCACCAGGTCTCCATGCTGCTGCTGGAATGTACCTTGATAGACACTCAGCATGCTGAGTCTATCCCTGGTTCTGTGTCCCATGAGGATTTGGAGCTCTTTGTTGCTCTTCCTTGAGCCTCAGTTATCTTCAAATGGAGTGTTTCCTAGGGGGTACCTATCATGTTACCAAATTTGCAGTGCTAAATCTTGCCAGCAATCCCAAACATCCCTATTTTACAGATGAGAAGATTGTTGCTCAGAGAGATTAAATGACTTGACTAAGACCATACGACTGGTGAGGAAACAACCCAGAAATGAACCCAAGACTCGGGATTCTGTTCAGATATCAAATGGGTATATCCTAAACACAAGGTCCCGGCCTGGTGGCTGCTCCTGAAAGAAACAAACAGGGCTCAGGGACTATAGGAGCAGGGCTCAGACTTTGAGGTCTGCTGGGGGCATGCAGAGCTAGGAAAGGGCTATTATCCAGACTATGGGTAGGCAAGCAGAGATGTAATGGGCTGCAGAGATCCCAGGCACCAGTTCCAAGGGCCAAGATGAAACTCTAGTGTAACAGGACTAGAATCTAAATCTCAGGTGCTATCTGAGGAAGACAGTGCATGGCAGTGGAGTCTTATGTCTGTTAGGAAGCCCTGGACTGCCAGAAACAGAAAATCTGACTACCGATTATTTAATCAAATGAGGTGTTGTTTCTCCCACAAAACAAGAAATTAGAGGTAGGTGGTTGGTGGTACTGATTCAGCTACTCAAATGGTACTATCAAGGACCCAGGTTCTTTTTGTCTTACCTTTCTGCCACCCTCACTATGTTGGCTTTTTGCCCTCATGCTTGTCCAACCTTATGGTCTTAATGTGGCTGCTACAGCTCCAGGCATTACATCTGCATTCAAGGCAGGAAGAAGGAAGGAGAGATGGTGCCAATGACATTTCCCCCTTTAATCAGGAAATCAAAAGCCTTCAACTTGCTGGTTGAAAGATTTAACATACAGGCCAAAATGTGAAAATAAGGAAGGAAGGAGGTAAGAAAAGAAGGAAAGGGGAGAGAAGGAGGGAAGGTGAGAGGGAGGAAGGAAAGAAGGAAGCAATTCCAGAGCCTTCCCTAACATCTTTTTTGGAGAGAATGGAGTCACGTGGTCACTTTTAGCTGCAAAAGAAGCTGGGAAGCAGGTATCTGGCTTTTACCTTCTATAGTGAGAAAATAACAGGAGAGAAAGTGATTAAGAATAGCTAATGAGTTTGCCAACCAACAGAATCTGTCATAGAATTCTACATCGGGGCTATGTGGTGGCATTCAAGGGATAAATCACAGAAGTCTCTCCTGGTCAATACACTTTCACACATGCTATTTCCTGGAATTAGGACCCCTATTCCATTCCTATTGCTCCCATATTTGCCTAACAAAGCCTTCAGTGTATTCTGGAACTATACTTTTAGAAGCAATTTGGCAACATGTTTCAAGGGTCATAAAAGTGTTCATAAATTTTGACCCAGTATTTCCACTTCTGAGAATTTATTTGTTCCAAGGAAATAGCCCAAAAGGAGAAAAAAAGAAAAAAACTACATACTCAAGTGTGTTCATTACAGCTTTAGAAATAAGAAACAACAAAAAAATCCAACAGTAGGGGAATGGGTAATTAAATCATAGTACACTCAATGGATGGCATATTGCACAGCCATTAAAAGTGATCATTATAAATTCACTTTGTAATATAAAAAGGGTCATGATATAATATTAAAAAATAAGACATATAATCAAGTGCATACTTGCCTTGGTCTGTCTGGGCTGCCATAACAAAATACTATTGGCTGAAACAACTGAAACTGAAATTTATTTCTCACAGCTCTCTAGACTAGAAGTCCAAGATCAGAGTGCCAGCATGGTCCGTGCCTGGTGAAAGCTCTCTCTTTGGGTTGCAGACAGCCAACTCCCCACTATGTTCTCACATGGCCTTTTCTAGATGTGTGCACACAGACAGAGGGAGTAAGTTCTGGTGTCTCTTCCTCTTCTCATAAGGACACTAATCCCACCAAGAGCACCCCACCCTCATGAGCTTTTCTACATTTAATTATCTCCTAAAGGCCTCTTTCCAAATACCATCACTTCCAGGGTTAGGGCTTCAACATAGAAATTTTGGTGGACTACCATTCAGTCCATAGCAACACATAAAACATCTATGTACCTTGTGGACAAAGCCTTGAAGGAAATTCACAAAAGTTTTTGGCTTAGGGTGATGTGATTTTTGGTGATGGGTTTCCCCCTCTGTTATTCAAAATGTCCATAATTGTGTTACATGGTTTTTAACATAATTGGAGGGAGGAGAAGGATTAGAATAAAAATGACCCACTTTCAAGCCTCAGCTCAAATGCCACCTCCTCTAAGAAGACTTCCTTGATTTCTTCCAATCATATCTTTTCTGAAGTTCTCATTTTACTGAAAACCATGCTCTCCCGGGGCTAGGGCCATGAGCAATTCCCCTTTCTTCCTGACCCATCATAACTAGCGGCAGAAATCAAGAACCCAGGCTAGGAGCCCAGGAGGGTGCAGGGGGTAAAGGGTCGGGGATAGGGGCAGTCAGAAACCAGGAATGGGATCTAAACAACAGGTTCAGGGCACCATCAGGTGCAAGACTTAAAACTGGGGGCACAAACTGCTGGGTACTGAGTGAGAGCTGGTCTTTCTAGTCATTTTAAATGTATTATTATTATTATTTAAGTTATACATACTCACTACAAAAACATTTTTAATAGTTAAATAAAGCCCATCTTGCCTCCTACACAAGCCCACTCCCTTCCCCAGGGATTGTCAGTTTGGTATGTACCCTTCCAGAATATTCTTCCTCGTGCACATAGTTTCAAAGCATGCATCTGTGTTTACATAAATAGAGCCAGATTGTTCTGTGACTTGCCTCTCTCTGCTAAGGAGAGATTTTCATTTCAGGATGCAGAGATCTACCTCATTTGTTTGGACCTCAAAAGCCCATTACTCATGTGGATATTCAGAAAAATGTTTAGCTATTTCTCTGTTAATGAGCATTTGGGTTGTTTCTGATTGTTCGGATTTCTGCCCCTGCCACCATGGCCCCCTGTGACCGGGCCTCTTTGTGTACTTGGAGCACTTCTCCAGGCAGAGATGTGGAGCTGCTGCAGCGAAGAGTGTGGGCATTTTACATTTTCACAGGCACTGCCAGGTCACACGCTACAAACACCGTGACCAGTTCCACACTTACCGACAATGAAAAAGGTGTTTCTGGCTCTGTGCTGCTTGACTAGCTTTTCTCAGATGACTAGTGAGGCCGAGCCTGCTGTCATACGTTTATTGGCCATCTGCAGTTCCTCTGAGGTGAACTGTTTGTTCTGACTATCACTCATTTTTTCTTTTGGGTGGTTTGTAGGAATTCATTATATAATCCTGAATAGTAATCCTTTTCAACTGTCTTATGTTGCAAATACCTTTTTCCAGTCTGTCACTTATCTTTTAACAGTATTTGAGGTGTCTTTTGTCATACAGCATTTTTAGATTTGGACATAATCAAATTTAACAATGTTTTCCGTTATGGTTTTTGTGTTCTATGTCTTGCTTTAAAAAAAGCCTTTCTTGCTAACAGATGTCACCCCAATAAGTCTAACAATAAAAATGAATTTAAAAAAAAAAAAAAAAAAGTCTTTCTAACCCTAAGGTTATAAACAAATTCTCCTATATTTTCTTTTAATAGTTTCATAGCTTTGGGTTTTTGGTTTGTTTTTGTTTTGTTGTGTTTTTTGTTTGTTTGTTTGTTTTTATATTTAGCTCTCCAATCCATCTGGAATTTATTTAGTGAGTAGTGTAAAGCAGGAATCAACTTTATGTTTTTTTCACACAAATGGCCAATTATCTCTACAATATTTATTGAGAGTTTGCCTTTCCCTCTGCTTTTAAATGTTACTTTATCCTATACTGAACTCCCCTTTATGCAAGAACCCTTTAAACTCTGTTCTGTGACATTGATGCATTTGTCTTATTCCTGTGCCAGCATACCACCATTTTAATTAGCACAGCTTGTTATCTGATGGGGTAAGCCCTCCCTCATTGTACTTCTTTTTCAAATATTTCTTGACTATTTCAACACAGTTATTCTCCCAGATTAGTTTTAGAATTGGCTTGTTAATTTTTACACACACACACACACACACACACACACACACAATCCTGTAGTGATTTTGATTGCCATCAGTGTTGAATTTATAGAATTCTTTGGGCAGAACTGACATCTTCATCTTCTCTGTTTACTTTGGGCTTCTCTTATGTCTCAAGCCTAATTCTGAGGCCTGCTCCACCGCTTAGTAGCATTGTGACCTGGGGTGAGGCTCAGCCTCTCTGGGCCCTGTCTGTCATCTTTGACAAAGAAATACAATTTCTCAGAGCTGATGGAGGATTAAATGCAAGCCAGTGTTTGAAAGCACTAAATGGTGAGCTCCTAGTGGACAGGCCTCTGCCTTATTTAGCTCACTCTATGACCCAGGAGAGTAAGTTCTTTCAACAGTCCTGAAGGGAAGAGGAAAACACTATGTTTCCATTTAGGTTGATTCAGCAGGTGCAGGGTTGGGCATGGAGAGAGGCAGAGAATTAACAAATTGATCATTGTGTTAGGTACTTTACATATATCATCTCGTTTGTCCTCAGAACAAGTCTGTGAGGTAGGTACTATCACCCTCTTCATAGCTGAGAAAAATGAGACTCAGACAGGAATCTGTTCAGACTCAGATGCAAGGCTTTATAATAAGCTGCATCCCACACCCTCTGTATTGCCTAGTTTGGGGGCTTCTCCTGGTCATAAAGCCAGAGCTTCTAGAGATGGTCTGTGGTTCCCATTGAAGTCTAATGAGCCTAGAGTAGATTTAGCTGCAAGATACCCACATGAGCATTTAACACTTAGCACAGTGTCTAGCACTTGTTAGAAGCTTATTGAATTATACTGAGACAAAGTCCAAATATCATAACGTGAATGCTGCAAAGAACATAGTAACTGGTGGGCAAATTCAGAGGAAGAAAATTGCTCTGTGAACTGGGGAAATCAGGGGGAGCTCCAGGTGGAAGTGAGATTGGAACTCGGCCCTGAGAGATGGGGAGGATTTAGACAAACCTAACAGAACAGAGCATTCCAGAATCAGAGCTACCACAGCCAAGCAGGTGAGCCCAACTGGTCAGATGAGCAGTGAGTGTGGACAGAAAGGGGCATGTCTTGGTGACTGAGGGCCTGGCTAGGCTGGGCAGCATCTGCAGGCTGGAGCAAGCCTGGGAGGCCAGTAGGTCATGGACCTGGCATCTTCTAGGCCCATCTAGCTCCCCACCATGTCCTAAGGTTAAGCTTCACTTTCCACGTGCACATCTCACAGTCAGTTGCCATGGCACCAAAACACACAAACAAGTGGTGGAAAATCAGCTGGGAAGGGCAGGAAGGGGCTGCTTTCCTCATGCCATTTGCCTGCCCCACACTGCATCCCCACCCTATCTCCTCACTCTGACTGTGTCTCCCCACTCCATGTATCAGTGTGTGTATGGGTAGGCACCTGGGCATGAGTGCCTCAGCCTCTCTGAACTCAAGATAGATAGTTTCCACGTGTGCACATATTCTGGTGACAGGGTGGTCCATCTTGCTCCTATCTCCAATGGTGTTTTATATACAGGCTGCCGGGTTGAGTTTGGGGGTTTAAAAATCAAAGCACATTAGTTCAGATCCTCCAAGAAGTCATACCCTGAGATGGGATTAGATATACAGGCGATTTATTTGCTGAAACATCTCTGAAGGAAAAAGGGAAGTGAGCCAGAGGAGATGTGGAACTGTCAGACCATGATGCAGGTCTGACCCCTATAAGGGAGCGAGGGAAGGAAGGAGAGTTAGGTGGACAGTCTCAGACTGCAGCGTAGTCCTAAGGAAGTTTTGGCCAAGCCACTAGGAAGTCCTCAAGCTTAAGCTGTCCCTAGAGGAGACCTGCATCTCTCAGGAATGCGCCTATCTTAGCAACCCTGCTGTGCTCAGTGTTCAGCGGGGAGAAGCCCATGGGAAGTGTGGCCTTGGCGCCAACACACAGGAGCTGGGACCCCTGGTCAATTACACTCCCGCAGTAGGAGATAGGAGTAGCATATTTTCATGGCTGCCACCCAAAGCAGTGTGGCACTACCACCTGCTTTATACCGACATTATTTAAGCCCAAGGGAGGCCAGGTGTTGAGTTGTAAAGGGGATGCATTTGGGCAGACCTCACTGTGAGGCTCCTCTGCTTACTAACTGGGTGATCATGATCAGGGTTTTTACTAACCTGACTTTCAATTTTTCCACAAAATGGAATAACAGTACTCTTTCTGTGGGTTGCTAAGATAATCTAGGACCCAAAACCACCACCACCCCCCAGCTCCAGTGGGAGAAAACTAGACAGAACTGACTGAAGTCTGGGTCAGAGGCCAAAGGAGGAAACTCTTTCCTTCTTCCTAGGGGAGTTTGGAGAGGTTAGAAGACTGAAAAATGAGTATAGAAAGGAAAGTCCCCCTGAGGCCCAGTCATGGTAGATATGGTATGGTCACTAGAGGGGAAAATACAGATTGCTCTACACCATTTGGACATTAAGTGCTTCATAATCTCATAAAAACATGTAAGTTCTACAATTATTTCAAAATAAAAAGTTTATTCTCAATTATTTTCTTTAGCTAAGAATGACTTCAGCTGCAAATAGCGAAAAATCCAAATACTTATGTCTTAAGCAGTAAAGTCCTTTAATTACCTCACATGACAAGAAGTTGGAAGGTAGGAGGACCTGGGGTTTGTTTAGTTCCTTAGTAATGCCACAGTGCTGGATCTGTGCTTCTCTCGGCCTTTGCCTCATCATCACATGATGGATGCCACAGCTCCAGACATCACACCCTCACACAATACTGTCCCAAACAAGAGGAAAGGGGAAGGTATAAAAGGGGGCATTTACTCTTCATTTCTTCTTTGAAGGGAGAAAAACATTTTCCAGAAGCCCCCTGAAGACTAATCCCTTCTGACTTGTTGGCAGGAATTTGACCACTCTTCGACCAGTCACTGGCAAAGGTATCCTTGGGCACATGGCTGCTGGAACAAGATCGAGGTCTATTAGCAAAGAAGACTTCAGAGAATGGCTCTTGAGTAGGCAACAAGAATGTCTTCCACAGGAAGAATTTCTGGTAACAGAATGAATCTTTCTATCCTTCTCAGCATAGCTAAGAGGTTTCACAAGTACATAAACACATCCAGTATAATGTAAACAATGAAAAATTATATACAAGACACAGGAGTCAGACTAAGAAAGGAATTCATCCCATCAATGAAGGGTAGGAGTTTAGGAGGGACTAGAATAGTGGATACTTTATAGTAGAGCTGACAGACTTTTTGTCCTGGGGGAGGGAACAGGTAAATGAAACCCTCACAGAATCTATGTCTGAACAGAGTATTGCTAGATGAGTAGGAGTTCACTAGGCAAACTGAGTTGGAGATGAGCAGACTCAACCTACGAAAAACTATGTTTGTGCAGGAAGGGCTCATGGAGTTCCTACTGTCATAGTCTTTAAGAAAGGGAAGGGTCAAGGTCCTGAGCCTCCTCTCAGAGATGCAGGGACACTTGTTGGCCAGGTTGGATGGAGAAAGTCTTCATGGAAGGGGAACGTTTGGAGATGATAGCAGATAACTCTGGAAGCACTGGAACCCCCCAAAGGAGACACAGAAAGGGGCCTTGGCAGGGTCATTTTGACATGAACCACCTAGAACCTGTGTGGAGTATGGAAGCTCAGCTGACCCCCGTGGCCTGTCCCACATGATCCTCTCTGCCTCTGTATATCCTGTTCTTTCTGGAATGCCCTTCTACATCCCCCTTCCTGGCAAATACCTTCCTAACTTTAAAGACCCTGCTCAAATATGGCTCTCATAGCACAAAGGCAGAGTACATCCCGCATACACCATTGCCTTTATGCTATGCAGTTACCTCGATGTAATTGACCTCATTTCAGGTCTGTGTACCATGCTAGCGGGTGGACTCCTCCAGGCCATTATCAACCTGATTTTCAGGAGGAGTCCTCCACCCTGTGAGCCTGCAGCTGGCTGGGCCCCAGACAAAAATAGAGGTTCTAGAGAAAATGAGGGAGTCTGAGAATGAACAAACGGACCTATGAATGGAGAGAGTCCTTTGTGGTAACCAAGCACTCCTGCTAAGTGTCCTGGTCCATACTCCAGTATGGGCACCAGTGACCAGATCCAGGTGCTAACCCCAGTACATTTCCTGAGGAAGCATGTGCTGACTAGGTTTGACATTCACACACCACAGGTGCTGGAGAATGGAAGGGAGTGTTTTTTTTGTTTTTTATTATTATTATTTTTTTTTTTTTTTTTGCTTTTTGGTATGTGGGTAGCTCCCTGGCTGGGAATAGAACCCAGGCTGCAGCGCTGACAGCACCAGCGCCAAAGCCTTAAGCCACTGCACCATCAGGGAACTCCCTGGAAGGGAGTGTTGAGAAAGGTGACCACCACCTGAAAAAAAGGAAGAAAAGCAGGAACTCAAACAAGATTCATAAATTGGCCCTTTCTAAAAGCTCTCTGCACCAAGTGTTGGGAACCAAGATGAAAAACACAAATACTGAGTTTAAGAACCAAGGCATTCTCTAAGGAAAATTGGACATTTCTACATAAGGCAACAAAATTAAGTGAAGAGAATGAAACTGATGCATAAAACAGCTCAAAGAGACCCGGAGATTACTTGTTAGTTATGCAGAAAGCTTCTCCGAGAACTAAAAGATAATGACCACGCCAAAGAAAGTGGAAATCAGGCCAGGATACGAAGGAGGGTATGTATAAAAAAATAACAAAAGACTGTGGAGATAAAATCAGAAGAGTCGTTTAGAAAAAGAAATGAGATATAACTTGCACAAGGTGGCAAAGAATGAGAAAAACATTTTCTAACTCTAACAGGCCAACGAATGGGGAAAAGGAGATTGCTGGCTCGTTTTGAGTTGGAGAGAGAAAGCCTATAAAGCAGTGACACTAAAAAAGCAGAGGCTTTTAATTTTTTTCTTAGCCTAAAAAGGTCAGCTGTGATCTGAAAACTGAAAAGAGGCACCTCGTGGGATCATGAGAAGGCAGGAAGCCAAGAGAGAATGAGGAAAGAACTTGTGTATTCACATCCACAGGCCCTGATGACTTACATGCTTAGGTACTTAAGGAATTGGCCCAAGGTGGAATCAGATCACTAGCTCTCACTCTGAGGGGATTTATGGAGAACTGGTGAGGGGCCTGGAGACCAGAGGGAGACCCAAGCAGCCTGTCCCTGCCTCTCTTTAAACCTGGGGAAAAGCAGATGCCTCTGGAAGTGCTGGACCCATCAGCTGAACTGCTATTATATATAATAGAAAACTACTGGGACACATCGTCAAAAAAAAAATCAATCTGCAAACACTAGGTCATAAGGAATTAGGTAATAACCAGGACCGCTTTCCAAAGAACACATTCTGTCAGAGTAATCCAATTTCCTTCCAGGACAGTGAGATGGGCCTGGTAAATCAGGAATGGCAAGAGACACATAATCTTCCTTAATTTAGAGAGCAAGGCATTTAACTTTGTCTTCCATGAGAAGTCTCAAAAGAAAAACATGGGGATTGAGGTGTACAGGCGGCCTTTCTGGGGCTGAGCAAATGAAAAGAGGTTGACGGGTTAACCCAAACAGCAGTTCTTTGGGTTCTATGTAGCATGGATAGAATAAAGTGGGCAAAGTTGAGGTGGGGGGTGGGGGGTCACGGTGCTGCTGGTGGCAGGAGACAGAAGTGTTAGGGAGAGTGAGGGGGCAGTGGTGGTGGTGGAGATGGCAGTGGAAATGGAGATCATGGTTGAAATGAAAATGGACATGCTCATAGTGGTGGGTATGGAGGTGGTGGTTGTAGTTGTGGTAGAGATGATGGTAACGGTGGTAGAAATGCAAACAATGATAGTGGTAGAAGGGAAATGGTGACAATGGTGGTGGTCATGGTAATAGCAACCAAAGCTAGACTTGACAATGGTAATCTGGGTTTCAGTCATTGTTTTGGGACATCTACGATAGACACCCACACTAGCCTGTTCTTCCTACATCTTTGCTGAGAGAAATGGGCACAAGACTCCAGGCATTTTGGACACAGCCTCATGGCCTGCCTTATCACAATCTGGTTCATCCTGGGGTAATGCGCTCCCTCTCTGCCCGGACAGGGTGGGCAGCTGCGGACCTCAAGAAGCCTGTGTGATGCAAGGGTTTCCTCCCACCCAAAAGGGTGGGCACAACCTAAGAGTGTCCCACAGCTAAGGAAAGTCCCAGGGCCAAGTGGAGGCAGGCTGTCCATGCTCAGGACTGAAATCTACAGCCCCTGTTAGCTGACAGCCATTGGAGCTCCCACAACCCAAAAAGTTGTGCAGGTTGGAGGTCTAAAGAGGCCTCTTGTGAGCTCTGGCCTTCACACCTATTTTCAGCCATAGTTCTATCACCATAGCTCAAGGACTAGAGGCTGGGAAGGATGGGCTAATGACCTCCCTTCACCTGGGTGTTGAATGGAAATGAAGTTGAAAACCTCCCAGGTCAAGGGCCCTGGGGGTGGGAGAGAGATGGGTTGCTGAAGTCTATGATGGGCTTCATGGAGTGTGTGGTGGAAGAGGATCTTGCCAATTTGGGCTGAACTCCCTAAAAAGATTCTTGAGGGTGGGAGCTCAGTTCCACGGTGAAAAAATTCTTGTCTACCTCCTTGCTCTTCGCATGGCCCCAACTGGCTGTGTGACCTTGGGTAGGTGCTTAAACCTGGGGCTTCACAGTGTTCCCTTGTACTCTAAAAGTTGGACAAGATGACCTCAGAGATCCTTCAGCTATGGGTTCAGTCCCCTAAACGTATTTTATGCCCCAGCTCTGTCTACAAGCCCACCCCATCTGTCCTCTCTGCCTGTACAGCCAGACGGACCCCTCATGCATTGTGGCCCTGGCTCCAGGCCCAGGTCAAAGCCAGTTCTGCCACAAAGTCCACTCGTGCAGCAGGCAGTAGTGACCTCTTCCTCCGCTAGACCCCATAGCCTTTGTCTACCTTCTACCTTGAACAGTACAGTAGCAGGCTCAGTGCTTGCACCAACTTGCCTGGGCCCCACAGTACTTGAACCTCATTCACCTATCCCTCTCAGCTACCAGCAGAGGCCTGGCAGAGAGGATGCCACAAAGTGGAGAAGAGTAAGTGAATTTTATACCTGAGGAAACCGAGGCCCCAGGTAGTGGAAACTAGGGCCCAGATCTCTGGATCCCCTGTGTAACCCTTGCTTAGAGGCTCCCAACTTGTGTAGGAACAGGCTTCTTAAAAGGAAACGCAATTCTCAAAGATCCTGTGAGTTCCTAACAATTCACAGACCTGTGTTGATGCAACACTAACTTTAAGGCCCTGAAGTCCTAGTCTATGAAAACACTTAACTGCAAAGAGTTCTGACTTTATAACTGCTGGAATACTTTAATATCAATGAAATCCAAATTTTAATAATACTCAGAGAAATCAGGAACTCTGCGGATGACTCCCCTACTTTGAGAAACACTGTCCTAGCTAACAAATTCACAGGAAGGTGTGAATGACTAGTACATCCTTTCACTGTGCCATAGGTCCCAGGGTAATTTGCATTTTTACATGTACTCTTGGAAAGGACAATGGACAACTTATCAGGTAGCCCTCCAAGGTGAAATGGCAGTCCTTGGGTCACACGGTATAGTGGGAGATTCTTGGAAGCCTTCAAAAGAAGGTCTGTCAAGGACACCAGCTCATGCTTTACTTAGGTTGAGGGTGGAGATGTGTATGTGTGTGTGTGTGTGGGGGGGGGGGGGGGGGGTGGCTGGAAAGCAGTAGCCTCCTCAGAGTCCCCTTCCAAACTGCCACTCTGCCTCCCAGTCAACCCTGCTGATGAGGGAGGGCTCTTTCCAGCACTGCATACAGGTCTGCTACCACCCCCCCACTCCCCCCCCCACACACACACACACGTAGATTCTCCCTCCAGGCTGGGCACACAATGTCCTCTCTCTGCAGAGACAAGGCAAAGTATCCAATGCCCACAGAAGACCGGGAGCTCAGGCATTCCTGATTCCGGGGCTGGCTGTGGGACTTGGGTGTGTGCCCTCTCTGCACCTCCCTTTCCTCAACTATAATGAGAGATTCAGACTAGATGGTCTCAGAGGTCCCTTCCAGCCCTGACCATTCTGTGATTGTGTCATTTCTCCTCTTTTATGTTGTGAAAGGCCCTGTGGTGATGTGGAAGGGGTAAGGGGCTTTTGATTCACAGATCTGAGTGCAAATTTTGGCTCAAATGCTTTTTAACTGGGCGATCTCTGCCAAGATGTTCAGTCTCTCAGAACTTCACTTTCCTCATCTTCAAATTAAGGATAATACCTTCTATTACATAGGTTTGTTGTAAGCATTAGAGATTAAAAAATAAAGAGTGTACCTGCTCTGCTCTCAATTAATGGCAGTTATTATTATTATATGGCTAAGGAAGGCCATAAAAGTAAGTGGTGGTTAGAAGCGTGGAATCTAAAGCCCCATGGCCTGTGTTTGAATCCCAGCTTAGCCACTTTCTAGCTGTGCGATGTTGGATAAGCAACTTAACTGTATGCCTCCATGTCCTCATCTGTGAACTGAGGATAATTATACCTACGTCATAGTTGTTGTAAGGATAAAATTATTCAATAAATTGAAACAGAGCAATGTCTTATATATTAGTTTGGTGCAAAAGTAATTGCGATTTTGCACCATGAATTTTAAATTATTATAACTAGGCTCAAACACATCTTTATTAATCAAAATAGGAACCATTACAATCAACACATTTTTGCCAATGAGAAATAAGTTTGTTTATTCCTGTAGCATAAAAAGCCATGTTTCGGTATTCGAGGAACTCTTGGAAAGCATTTTCTGCATCCTGCTGGTTGTAGAAGCATTTTTCCCGCAAAAAGTTGTCGAAATGCTTGAAGAACTGTAGTTCGTTGGTGAGAAGTCAGATGAATATGGAGGATGAGGCAAAAGTTCGTAGCTGAATTTGTTCAACTTTTGAAGCACTGATTGTTTGATCTAGGATCAGGCATTGTCATGGAGAAGAATTGGGCCCTTTCCATTGACCAATGCCAGCTGCAGGCATTGCAGTTTTTTGGTGCATCTCATCAATTTACTGAGCATACTTCTCAGATGTAATGGTTTTGCCGGGATTCAGAAAGCTGTAGTGAATCAGACCGGCAGCAGACCACCAAACAAGGACCATGACCTTTTTTTGGTGCAAGTTTGGCTTTGGGAAGTGCTTTGGAGCTTCTTGTCGGTCCAACCACTGAGCTGGTCATCGCTGGTTGTCATATAAAATCCACTTTTCATCACACATCACGATCTGATAGAGAAATGGTTCGTTGTTGCGTAGAATTAAGAGAGTATGACTCTTCAAAACAATTATTTTTTTTTATTTCCTGTCAGCTCGTGAGGCACCCACTTATTGAGCTTTTTCACCTTTCCAATTTGCTTCAAATGCTGAATGACCTTAGAATGCTCCATATTGAGCTCTTCGGCAACTTCTCGTGTAGTTGTAAGAGGATCAGCTTCGATGATTGCTCTCAGTTGGTCGTTACAACTTCCAATGGCCGGCCACTGTGCTCTTCATCTTCAAGTTTCTCGTCTCCTTTGCGAAACTTCTTGAACTACAACTGCACTGTACGTTTGTCAGCAGTTCCTGGGCCAAATGTGTTGTTGATGTTGAGAGTTGTCTCTGCTGCTTTACAACCCATTTTGAACTCAAATAAGAAAATTGATCAAATTTGCTTTTTGTCTAACATCATTTCCATAGTTTAAAATAAATGTAAAATAAACAGCAGGTATTAAGTCATTAGCAAAAAAGCATAAAGAATGCGCATTAAAATGATGTACAACATAACCACATTTATTTAAGAATGTATTCCAATACCAAATGGCAAATTTCAACATTTCAAATACCACAATTACTTTTATACCAACCCAATAATAAGCAGTAAAAAAATATGATCTATATTATTATTATTAATAGCCTAGGGATATATATGCAGAGCGGTGCTTCCCACCACACTCCATGTACTCCCACCCTCACCTTTGCTAAGATTTTGGAGTCCCACTCTCATCCCATCATTCACCTCCCCAGTCTCGGGCCTCTCAGCTTTCATTTAGCACCCAGAACCTGATGACCCTTATCTTCTTTGGCTCCTTTAGGAAGCTGAACTTATTCCTGTGCCCTTCCTAAAACCTGCCCTCCTCTGCCACATCCATCCTGTTAGCTCATTCCTGTAAACTCTGTGGAGCCAGGTTTTTCCCAGCGGGTGTCTAGCTGGGTGCTGGCCATGAGACCCTAGGTCGCCAGCCCTCACTTTGAGTTTTGGGGATATCCATTCTACCTGGAAGCATAGGAATATATGCTCAGAGAAAGGTATTCTGCTGCCTCCAATATCTAGTCCTGACAGCATTCACTAACATTTGTTCTTCCTCACAGCTGCCCTATATCTCTGCTTCTCATTCTTGAGCTCTTCTTCAGGTCTTCACAAACAATGCTTTCTTTAGTTAATGAGCCTTGGCTGAGCTGTAGAGACACAGGGAAATAGAAGTGAAAACCTTTTCTGCTCACTAGATTGGCAAATACGTATATGTTATATGATACCCAGTGGCAAGGATGTGAAAGAATAAGCACACTCATACTTTGAAGAAGGGAGTACAAACTGATATAGCTTCTTTGGAAGGAAGTTTAGTTCTACCAATGAGTTTAAAACGAGCATATCCTTGATCCATTGATGCCACTTCTAGGGATCTATCATACAGAAATATCTCCACCTGCACAAAGATACTCTCATAAAGATACACACTAAAGCACTGTTTGTGACTGCAAAACTCTGGACGCAATACACATGTTCAGTGGTAGAGGACTAGATTAACAATAAATGGACTACATACAAGGAGTGCTGCACAACTTAAATTTTTTATATTAAAAAATTAAATACAGAGGGTGCCAAAAACATATACACATATTAAGAAAGAAAAAAGCTGTATTAAAATGATAATACTCAAAATAAAATAAAATAAAATAAAATGATAATACTCAATATATACTGATTACAAAAGGTGAATACAAGTCATGTTTGACTTGCGCAACTAGAAGAGGTGCTCAAAGTGGTTATATCACTGCCCAGGCACTTCTGATTACAGCATACTACTGCTTCAACAACGATGACCAAAGTATCTACTTGTATCAGAGCGCGTGCCCTTGTACACATCACACACAGTACCATGCATTTATGCGTGTAATTGTTAGGCGTGTTGGAGGTTCACTTGCATACTCACCCCTCCATTATTGTACCTGCACAATTTCAAATTTCAAATACCGCTTCAAAATGGTCTTGCACTCCTCGAACAATAACTGCGCTTCCACTATTTCCTTTGACTGCCCTGCCTGTCTCATGGTGACACTAGCATTCATTTGATTAATGCCATCTTTAAAGCAAACATCATACTACACATTGCTACTGTAATTCAACTTTGAAAAGTCATACATAGATAATGTCGCAAAATGTGCACACATTTTTTGGCACCCCAGTATAGATACGTGCATGGAGACAGTGAGAGAAAAATGGCATGCTGCCGAACATACAGGGTTTGATCTCATTTAGGAAAAAAAAAGCCCATCCTTCCCCGCTCCTCTCAGCCAAATGAAGCCCAACCCCTTCCTTCCAGCCAAATGGGTCAGTCCCCAGGATGGCCACACCTGGAGTAGGAAGCACTGCTGGGGCTCCAGGGTCAGGACTCTTGCCCCGGTGCACAGTGCTAGCAGCCTCCATTCTGAGGTAGATGAAGCTGGGTTCAAATCCAGCCCTCCTCTCCTACCAGCTCAGTGGCCTTGGGCAAGGTTCCTCACCACGGGGAGCCTCCATTTCCCCATCCATAAAATGGGATTGATAACACCTACCACACGGTGTAGTGGGAATTAACTGACACCATGTATGACAATCTCAGTAAGTGCCAGCCCTCTCCTGGCCCTCAAAGGTTTCTTTTACTTTGCTTTCAAATTTCCGTAATCCAGCCTCAGCTGCATTCCTGCTCAATCAGCCCCTCACCTTCTCTACCCTACGGTTGGGGTCTTCATGGTGCCTTCTTCCCCGGTCCACTCTTACTCCTCACTCAGTGGCTACACTGAGGCCCCATCCAACACTGAGTTGAGTTCTGGAAGGCCAATGCAGAGTGCCCCCTAGCACCCCATGAAAACATCCTCTCCTCCCCCTACCACCCCCCCTCTCCTGTTCTTTCCCACCTGTGCCTAAGCTCCCACCCTCTCAGCCTTCTCCAGGACATCTCCCCACCAGTCATCTCCCCTTTTTCTTCTTGTCATCTTCAACCCATCCCTCCCCTCCACCCCAACCTTATGATTAAGTTCAGGTAAGTCCCCCCATAACACACCCACTTCTCTACCCTGCTCCTCACCCCATCGCCCGTCTCCTTTTACCACCCAGCTGCCTTCTCCTGAGCTCCTGCCATCAATCCGGGGGAGGCCTTTGGTCAACCTCCTTCCCGGGGTCCCCACTTTGACCTCTGGGCAACCCCAGGCCCGTGAAAACGTGCTCCTGGAGGCTTCTGCGGCCTGGAATGCTCTGCCTCTGCAGGGACTGTGCCCTGGCACACCGGGCCTCCTCACACCTCCTGCGACGTGTCTCCAGCCCATCCTCCGAGAGCAGCCTGAGGGCCAGCCGTCCATGCTGCCGGAGTGACCGAGCTTGAGAAGAAACCTGACCCGCGTTCTTTCTTTCAGAGGAGAAAACTGAAGCCCAATGACGTCCCCCAGGAACTTCCCGAAGGCCACACAGCGGGTGAGCAGTGCAGCCGGATTGCCTTTTATCAGGGAATCGAGTGCTTCCGGAAGTTTCCGGCTCTCCGGAACTTCTTCCCTTCCATGCTACACCCTTTCTCAGCCCTAAAAAACCCAGCCAGGTGCATATTAGCATAAAAACATCTCTAATTAGTCTCCGCTTCCGCCCGGGTGGGCCGTACCCCGCTGCCTGGGTCCCAGCCTCCAGCCCAGCACCCGCCTCACACCCTCCGCCTGGGAGTCCCCCAGCACCTGCCCGGGAGGGCGCGGGAAGCGTGGGCGGCCCCCTGCCCCCCGGCCCGGTCCGCCCGGGACGCCCCCCTGGGCCCGCTTGCCGCCCGCTGTGGCGCACGCCCCCCGCCCGTGGGAGGGTTTGATTGACCTTGGCAAGAGGCTGCAGAGCCCTCAAAGGCCTCGGTCTCTCGCGGCCGCCCGGCGCCGGGGCTCCAGTTTCTGCTTCCACCATCTCGGTTTCTCGCCCCGCCAAAGCCCGGGGGAGCGGTGCTGGGTGGAGCCCAACCCGACCCCCGGCGGCAGCGCGGTGCTGCCAGAGACGCAATCTGATGAGAATGTCTTCCTGCAAACGAAGCCTTCTCTGGACTCGCCATCCGGTGCCGAGGACGGCAAGCCCGGGGCGCAGGCAGCCAGTCCTGGGGGGCGGAGGCAGCCGCAGCAAGGGCTCAGCACCCCACCCTCCATCCCCGCCCCCTCCAGCCTGCACCAAGGGTCGGCCGGCCAGGGGTCGAAGTGGAGCCACCTACCTTGGCCTCCTGGAAAGAGCGTCACTTGTGGCCCTGCTCAGCCCCGTTGGGGCTGCTGAGGGGGCCCGACGACCTCTCCCTCTTCTACCCCTTACCTGCGGGGAGACACCCTCCTGAGCTCCAGAGGCGAGACCCCTAGCTTCCAGTCCCGCTTCTGCCCTGAGATAGCTGTGACCCTTGGACAATTGCTTGTCCGTTTGCCCGGGTATAAAATCGGGGCAGTGTGTTGGCTCGGCTCTCCTGGGGACTGACGATTAAGTGTGGGGAACACCGCCGCAGTGCCAGGACTCAGTGAGCCCAGAGACCTCCCTAGAGTCAACCCAAGGGCTTCAGGAACTCAGGGACCTCCTCCCACCGCATTGTTTGCAAACGTTACCTGCCTTTGTTTCTCTGTGAAAGGCCCGGAAGCCTTCACTCTCACATGGAGGCATCTGGAAGGCGTGGAAGAGGTACAATTTTGGAACAGCGCTCCCCTGGGAAAATCATAGACTCCAAGATATTCTCCAGGAAAACAAAAAGCAAATGCCCTCATGAAAGAAGTTCACCTTCCACTGACTGCGGTCTTTCAGGCAATAAGTATTATTACCCCCATTTCATAGGTGAGGGAACTGAGGCTTAGGGAGTTCCCCCCAGGATTACGGAATTGTTTAACAAACGGAGTTCTAAGTTAAACCCAACTCTTCTCATGCCAAATCCTGTGCTTTTTTGCTAGTCTACACTATTTGGACGTGGCTATTTTATGCTATATATAGTTTCTACACTTACATTTTTTTCTTAGTATTGGTGAATTAAAAAAAAAAAAAGACTCCAGCCTGTTTTCACTGTGCTGAAGGAAGACAAAGAGGGAAAGAAGTGTCTGCACTTGCATCTGGGTTCAAAGTATCAGGCAGAGTGTTAGGCAGAAATGATGGGAAAGGTGAGATTCCAGGAGCTGGGGTGTCAGGACACCTAGGGAAATCCCGGGGATCCCCTCTGGCTCTAAGCACAGAAAGCTGGTGCCTTAAACACTGCTCTCCCACACTCTCCACAGTGGGGATCAGGGCAGTCTGCAAGTGTCCATCCCGGACCCGCCCAGTTCTAAGGTGAGAAGGCTGCTTGGCCCAGAGGTGGCCCCTCACGAGGCCTACTCCCCTAGGGGCTGTGTGCCTGGCAGCCAGGGCAGGACTCACCTCTAGGAGGACAGAGAGGCATTCAGAGGTTGAGACAGGGAGAGACAAAGGTGGGGAGGAAGCACTAGAATGAGAGGGAGAGACAGGAACCCAGAGTAGGAACAAGGGAACTATTCAGAGTGAGAGAGGGGAGGCCGCTGGGGAGAGAGAAAAAGGAGAAAGAGGGGAGAAAAAAGACAGACACAAGTGGGTGGGGGGCAAGAAAGGGAGGGGGCAGAGCAGAGCGGGAGAGAGTGGAGTGAGGGCAGGAGAGACAAAGGAGAGTGGATAGAGCGGGGAGAAAGAGAAGGAGGAAAGGGAGAGGCACCACCACCACCAAAACAAACAAAACAAAACAAAGAAAAAGCACGAAGAGGAGTGGAGGAGAAAGGAAGGAGTGGAGGAGGAGGGAGGGAAGGTGAGGGAGAGCTGAGAGGACCAGGGGGAGGAAGGCCAGCAGCGAAAAGAGCTGGGAGAGGGAGAGGGAGCTCAACGAGGAGGGCCGCGGGCCGGCGGTGGGCCCGTGCGCTAAGCCTCTTCGTTCTGTTTTGGGGTGGGCGGCGGATCTCCGCCGAGATAACCCAGCTAAGCCCCCTGCCCCGCATCCCAGCGAGGGGCCGCAGCTGTATAAATACCCGGGGTGGGGGAGCGGGGCTGCTGCCCAGGGGTCAGCGACACCGGAGAAGGCTTTGCTGTCATTAGCTAATTGAGCCCCAGATGTTAAGAAAAGGTTACGTCCTCCTCCGGAGAGTTTTTCTTTTTAAACACTTTACACAGATTCCCCGGCCAAAATGGCCAGGAGGCAGCCGGGCCGAGACCCACCCCCGCCCCTAGCCGTCCCCTCTCGCCACGCCCCCCGGGCCCCAGCACCGGGGGCTCCCCGAAGCCGCCAGACGCCGCTGCTGCCCCTGTAATCCAAGTGGCCTGCCCGGAGGCGCGGCGGGCAGGAGCGGCGGGGACCACCGGCGGTGGAGCCAGCCCCCAGCCCTGGCCGCCAACTGGGAGGTCAGCCCAGAGGGAGGGCTGCGGGGAGTGGGGGACCCCGGGGAGAGGGGCTCTCGGGCGCTTAATCCCCCTGAAGGTTGCAGATCAAAGACGCTTGTTCCGAGGCAGCGTCGGTGCGGGTGGGGGCGGGGCTGGCTCTGGCCGAACCCTCTTCCCCGATGTGTGAGCGAGGGCTCCCTGGCCAAGAACCCCAGGCTGCCAGCCCTGGGGGAAGGGGCTCCGGCTGGGCTGCCGGGGGCGGACCTCAGGCCCGCGGGAGAGTCGCCCCAGCGCCCCCACAGGGCCTTCGTGGAACTGACCCCCACCCCCACCCCCCGGGGGATTGAGGGAAGGGTGTTTGTCCCTACCACAGAGAACAAAACTAGAGTGCCAGGCGCTTGACATATTCTTTCATTTAATCTTCACAGCAGTCTAATGGGGTTTTTAAATTGTTGTTATTGGTTCATAAATGAGGAAACAGGCTTCCCCAAGGACACCCACCGTTAGGAAGTTGCAGAGTTAGAATTCCACAGGGCTCAAGGTTATGTCCTGGCCTTTTCACCTCAAGCCTCTCCTCCAGCCCCTTTACCCTTCCCTTTTCTCCCCCATCTTCTTCCTCTGTCCTCCTGGGCTCCTTCAGCCCCACAAGAACAGAGCCACCCACTTGTGGCCCTGGCAAGTGGGGTGGGGGTGGGAATGAAATGTGGTGCCAAGGGCGCGGCCAGTGTGGCAACAGCTACAGGCCAAATTCGAGGGATGGGGCTGGGCAAGCAAGTATGTGCCCGGGTTGAATCTGAGCTGAAAGAATGTTCATGTTGCCCCTGCCCCAGAGGTGGGGCTCACTGCTCAGAATAGAACCAAGCAAGTCAGAGCTGGAAGGGGCCTTCAAGATGATCTGATCCAACTCTCTTGTTTGACAGATGCAGCTGAGCCCCAGATGATGGGTCCTACTCAAGATCACACAGCTAGATGGTGGCAGAGCAGGAATGAGAGCCCAGGCCTTCGCTGAGTGCCGACTGTGTGATTGGCACTACAATAGCTCTGCCCACAAGATCTTGTTTACCTCTGCAGCAAACACTGCAAGGTGGAGATCAGCACCCTCCATTCTAGACAAGAGGAAACTGAGGCTTGGAGAAGCTAAGTGCACCCAAGTTCTCCCAGCTAGAAAAGTGGTCGAGCTGGTTTGGAACCTAGATCTTCTTAGCAGCTTCCCTTTCCACACCCCCAAATATTGGGGCTAAGGAGAGGAGATTGAGGGATGAAGGAAGTGTCATGCGTTCAACATCTCTGTAGATACAAGGGGAAAGGGACACAGGCTGGGAAAAGTCCCATCCTGTAACTTCAGTCTAGAGAGGCTCCCCAAGACCTCTCTGAAGTGACCCAAAAACTGAGGTCCTTCCTGAATTCTCTTCTGAGAGTGTCAGTGGGAGGGAAAAAAGAAGTTGACTGCTGGCCCTTCTGGGACCAGTCGTAAGACTGGAGATGCAAGAGAGGCCTTAATCCACAGGATCCGTCCGATTTCTTACCTGGGGGAGGATGCGATTCAGCTCCAGGCAGGTGAAGAGGCCGTCCAGCTTAGCTGCCCCAACCCAGAGCTGCTCAGCGTGCACCCACCATCCTGGCCCACCCCAGCTCCATAGATAGACTCCAAAAGCTGCATCCTCATACATCTCCTGCTCCCGAGCCTTCTGGTCCTGCCCTGCCTCTTCTTAGGTTCCCACTGACTCTATTTTATTCATTCACGCATAAATACATTCCACAAAAATGGGTCAGGTGCCCTTTTAGAGCTGGCAGTCTAGCAAGAAAGCAAAATTAACCAAATAGGTATGTAAATAAATTTATAATTACAAATTGGTGTTATGAAGGAAAGTACCAAGTGCTTTGAGAAGTTATGACAATAAAGAGTCTATATATATGGAATGATGATTGAGACAATAAAGGCTAAAGGTTTTTATTACTAATAATTACCCAAACAGGAGGGCTGAGGGCAACCCCTCATTTGCAATCATGCCTACACATCACCTGCAATTCTAGAGTGGGTCTTTAATCCTCCCTCAACAGTAACCACCCAGTCTGTCCCAGAGGGCCCAGCTGATACGGGTGGGAGTGGGGTGATTACAGTGCCCTCTGCTACCCAGCTCAGGACTGGGGAAGGGGCAATCCAGAGGTGGTGAGGAGGCTGGAAGACAGGGGGTTCACCAGAGTAGGTCAGGGCTGAGGCTTGAGACTGGGAGTGCTGGGGGGAGGGGTTGGCTGGGTCTGGAAGAGGGAAAAATGGGCCCAGCCAATGGGTGTTTGAGCCTCTGGCATCACTCCAAGAAGAAATCCCTCCCTACTCTGCCTCCTGATCAGACCCTGACACACACTCACACGTACACACTTGCACTTGCCCTGACTCTTTAGGACCAGCCTGTGAAAAGTGTAGCAGGGCTGAACAGGCCCTGCCATGAAGTTGGACAATCTGGACTCAAAATCCCACTTCAGCCAGTTTCTGGCTGTGTAACCTCAGACGAGGCCCTTGGTATCCCTGAGCCTCCTACCCCCATTCTGTTTTCTGAGAGAACAGAAGCTGTCGCCATGTATGGCAGAGAGGATTTGATGAGCTCATGGTACAGAAAGCACTGAATATAGTACCTGACCCATGATTCGCCATTCATAAACGATGGTTGTCATTCTGATTATATAACGTGATAATTAATATATAATTGCAATAAAAGAAACCTCGCTCATGGCCTCCGGGCTCCCACCTGGCTCCCTGAGCCTCTCTTGAGAGGTCACTCCCATGGTGGACTTCCTGTGAAAGGGAATTTTATAGGTCTGTGAAAATCATCTCCGCAACGCCAGAACCTCTTGAGATCAAGGCCAGGCACACAGTAGGTGCTCAGCATTGACTTGGGTAGTTGGGGAAAGGTGGGGAGGGAGGGTATCAGAGACCCCCACATGTGCTGCTGGGGGTAGGCACAGCGCCTCCTGGCTTTGAACCCCAGGCTCTGAGCACAAAGCTGGTTGCACCACCATACTATTTAGGGCCTGGCCCAGCTTGACACCCTTCACAGGCTGAAGGGCAGGGTTGGGAAGGTCTGGCTAGTGGAGCTTTCCCAGCCAGCCAAGCAGTCACAGCCACAGCCACCGAAGCTGGTTCAGCCGCTGCAGGCCACAGAGCACACCTGGAACCCATTAGGCCCGGCCAGAAGCTTGTTCCCTCTCAGCATAAGTAGGAGGGTTTGTTTTGACTACTTTAAATTGTGCAGATTTTAGGGCCTAAGAATTGGAAACCTCCAATGCCCTATTGGACAAACAGACCAAGAGACAGAGTCCAGTCTTGCTCTGGCTCCTTGTCACTATCTCTGCTTAGCTGGGCATGTGATAATGACAATCACTGCCATGCTCCATGGAGTGCGTGCTGTAGGCATGATGCTTCGTCGTGTGCCTTATCTCCCCGTTCAAGGTAGAAATTCGAGTTCCTGACGTCCAGAGGAGGAGGGGCAGTGACTTGCCCAAGGTCACTGGGCTCATAGTGGCAGGTCTGGATTCTACACCAGCCTTCTCTGACACTAAGGCCAAAGGAGGTCTTTCCAGGGATCACCAAGACTGCAGTGGGGAGGGGCCCTGGGTCACTGTTGGAAATAGGAGGCACACAGAGCTGCAGTTGCTCAGACCCTCATCTCAGTCAGGGGACAGGAGTCTGAACCTCGGCATGGGGCTCCTTCTTCCAAGTTGCCAGCTCCTGACCTCAATCGCCCCAAGCAGTAGTGCCCCCCAGGTCAGGGTTGGGTTGACCTTGGCGGAAGGGAGAGTCTGTGGGCTCTGGGCTGCCGCCAAGCCTTCAGGAAATGAAAGGGAACCTTGTCCCATCCCACACAGAGCCCATTCTCTGAGCACTCTCCAGCCAGCCTGGCCCCCGTGGACCAAGACCTGATCCCTCTGCGCCAGCTATTCATAGACTCATGGAAGAGCATCTGTTGCCAGGGGCAGGGCTCTTAGAAATCTCCAAACCCAGCCTATAAAGTTTACAGTTATGGAAACTGAGGCCCAGGGAAGGGAGTGACTCCCTCAGGGCCACAGAGTGAATCAATGGCAGAGCAAAGACTCAGACTCTGCCCCGTGCTTCCCGGGCCTGAGCCTTTTCCCTGAGATCCTGGACCTCACCCTAAATAGGCAGTTCTGCCTTCCCTCCCTTCCTCCCTCCCGAAGACATCCACAGCTGCTCCCTGACCCCCTCTTCACTCCCACAGAGGGACCGGTAATAAATGCTGTTGGATTCTCCACTTCTAACTTTTCAATCATCTCAAGAGGGAGGGGGCTGCCTTGTCGGGTGATGAGTGCCTTGTCCCCGGGAGTGGTCAAGCAAAGGCTGGATGCCCACTTGTCTTGGAGGTGGCAGAGTGGAGACTCTGCTGTCTGAGAAATGTTCTCTGTGTCCAGACATTCCCAGCTGACCTGGCTGGACTACTCACAGCCCCGGGGCGGGGGAGGGGGGCGGCAAATGAGGATGACGCCTCACAACCACAGGCCCAGAGGGCCACCATAGTATGCATGTATTGATCACATCCTTGAGGAACTGGCATCTATTGGAGAAGACAGATTTATAAAGATGCTATCTGGGAACCTGCCAGTCATGGCCTCTGCTCCAGGGCAGCCCATGCCTCAGACAACAGTGGTTCGGGCCCCCACAGGAGCCACCCAGCACAATCCGGACCCTCTTAGGCCTTTGACTTTTTTTTTCCCTGCATCTTGGGGTGCAGATCCTTAAATCTGCCTCGGGGTATGGAGTCCTGAAGGAAAGCAAGACCTTCTGGGGAAAGAAACCCCAACTGAAGATTTCAAGGTATATCATATCAGCCCCTCCTAATTAGTGCCTCTGCATGGCCCAGCCCAGTGGGTCTGTTAGACCCTAGAATAGGGATCTGGGGTGGCCTGGCCTCCACACTCTAAGGGCTTCCTGAGACTTGGAGAAGAAGGTGAGCCTGTGGGTGGGGAGGTGAGCTAGGGCACAGATGCATTGGTCAAAGTTATTTACCTGGGAAATAATAATATAATATAGTTGCAAAGAAAACATTATTTTCTAGGAAATAAATACACGCTACCTTTCAGTATTCCTTCAGAGGCACAGATTATGCCTCAAAAGTTGACAAGCCCAGAGTATCTCGAGCAGAGCAGTGGCCAAGTGGGACAAAAGTACAGGAAGGTACCAGCCAGGGCAGGGGTGTTAAATGGGAGCAGGAGAAGCACAGACGTCTCCAGAGTCCTTGCAAATACTGAGGGGGTGGGTTGTGAGGGTTTCTAGGTCACGGGTTTGAGAGCTGGGGCCACTTGATTATTATTAATACTTGAGTATTAAAGGAAAGAGGCGATCCTGGGAAGGCTGAGAGACTTGCAAACACCCACAAAATAAACAATGGCTTTTGTGAAAATCTGCTGCACCAGGCCCTTTCCATACATTGTGTCACTCATTTGGCATCACAGCCCTGCCAGGGAGGCATTGTTATGCCCATTAGACAGATGCAGAAACTGAGGATCTGTGAGGTTCTATGCCCTGCCCAAGGCCACAGTTATTAAACAGCAGAGCCTGGACTCTTAACTGCTGTCCTGGCAGCTCCAGACCAATAGTCTTTCCTCTGCCAAGCACTGAGGAGCTGTAGGGGACCATCAGGGGACACCAGAGTGGGACTGAACCGATCCCATACCCTCATACATCTGGGGAGACTGAGGCCTAGAGAGGTAAAACAACTCATCTAAAGTCACACCGTTCCTCAGGAGCTGAACCAGGCCAGATTTCAAGGTAACCAAAGTGTTTTGTTTTGCTGATCAGTGGGACACCCCTCGCCCCTCCACCAACCTGTCACAGCCATGCTGGTGTAGCTCCTGTAGTTGCAAAGTTTTCTCAGATCCCTCCCCTACACACACACACCTGTTGTTTTGGGGGGCTTGAGGCAGGTCCCTCTGAGCAGATGCTGCCCCTTATTTCATCCTTTCATCCCCCAAAGCCCATTGGATGATCTGCAACCCCCTTCCTGGCCCCAGCTCCCAAGGGATGCTGGGTCTCTGGTTTTTGTCAGGCTGAGAGCTGGTGGGATTGATTTATGAGAGGAGCCCCTGCCCCCACCTCACCCTGAGCCCTTGGTCCTCCTCCCCTTCTCCTCCTCTTCCTCTTCCAACTCCTCCTCCCCTGCCTGACTGCCTGCTCAGTTTTCCACAGAGTCAGGATTTCCCTGGGGCTGGGGGCTCCCAGCCAAGAACAACACAAGACCGGTTCCCCTACCTCCCCTGCCCCCACCCCCCATCCCGCTCATTCACCCGCCACAGTGTCCCCCTCAGTTGAGGGGAGGGGTTGAGAGTAGATGTCCAGGCCCAGCCTGATCCCCAAGGAGGGGCCAGAAGCCCATGCCGCTCCCATTGTGAGCCATGGTTGCCCCTCTTCATTCCCTCAGAAGTGACTTTCTTCTAGGGCTGCCACTGAGGAGTGATCAGAGGACTTTGGAAGTCCACACTGGGGTTGGGGGAGGACAGAGAGAATTCTGGGACCGCACTGAGGTGATGAATAAGACCCAAGACCCATGTTTGGAGCGGGCGGGCAGGCCAGTGAAGACCTGGGAATCCACACAGAGGGCAAAGCAGAGAGGATTCTGGGAGCCTCTAATGGCTCTGGGAGGAGAAAGGCAGAGAGGCTTCTGAGCCACGCACACGAGAGCCAGGTGGGGAGTAAAGTCTTCAGATTGTTAGAGGGCTCAAGGAGTGGGAAAGGGGATCCCAAACAGTCTCTGGTCCCCTCTCCACAGGGTGGGATTTCAGTCACAAGGGGATAGAGACAGAAGGGACAAAGGCAGAATCCTGCATGATGTAGATAGTGTTAAAGGAGCAGCAAGCCAGACAGACCCTTATGCTAGGAACTGGGCGAGGAAAAGGGAAGTGGGTCACGGCTGCTGTCTGAGTCTTACTTCCGTCCGGCTCTGAGACGGGATTGGCCCTTGAGGAGATACGGAGGAGTAAGGGTGGAGTGGCCACGGAACCTCTCTCCCCCCCTGAGCAGGGGCCAAGACACCCAGACCACGACGGGCAGGCAGACAGAGCTCTTCCCTAGAAAAGAGCTCTGGAGCTCTGCCTATGGCTGGCCAGCCAGCTGGTCAGGAAGCTCGATTGCTCTGAGCCTGGCCACCTCCTCTCTCAGCCTGTCCCCTAGCCTCTGCTCCCCCTAGTCCCTCCTCAGACTAGGCCTTCATCCCTCTCCAGGCAGTGTGAACCCTGTGACCCCTCCAAGGTTGCCTCTTTCACACAGCAGCTCCTTTGATGAGCCTCTGAAGGCCTTGGTTTTCCTCTGCTGCAGACCCCTGCCTGACCCCCTGTGAACCCCACTGCCCACCCTGCCCCCTCTCTTTCCCACCATGACTGCCTGGGGGCAGCTCTGCTCTGTGCGAGGCCTCCCAGGCACCTCCCCCGTTAGGACAGAAATGAGAATCCATTTTTTAAGTGGCACCTCCCCACCTAGCTTCAGCAGAGTCCATCCTTTACCCAGGGCCTTAGCAGAGGACTTAGAAGGCAAACAAATTTTGAATGAAAACGTGGTAAGATGTGGAGTCACGGGGGTGCCTCTGCTTCAGAGGTAAAGCGGGAATAGGAACAGGGACAGGACATGCAGGGTCACCAGCTGGGCAGTCCTAAAGAGTGTCAGTGATGAACTAGACCCATTCCCTCCAAGACAGGCCAGCTGGGTAGATTGCTGGGGCACCTGACTCCTCCCTCCTATATCAGAGCAGGCAGTCCAGGGGATGGCAGAGGGGCGCCTGCCCACTTCTACCCATCCTAGCTCAGACCTGGACTCCCCTTGGGAACACACTTCAGAGTCCTGCCAGCCCCTCTCCCCTCAGCCAGGGCCCAACCTCCTCCGGGCTCCTTGTAACCCCACCTCCCCCCAAGCCAAATCTAGCCAATTTGTTCTGAGACAGGGTTCTGGTTTCATAGCCTCATTTGAATGATTTCCAAACAGAATTCCTGCCCCCTCCTTTGCAAAGCGCTGCCCTCCCCTCCCCCAGCCTCCCTCTGCCTGAGCTGCTGCCTCCCTCAGCCAAGGCTGGTGTGCCAGAAGGGATGGTCTCCCACTCACATTTGTGATGACACTCCCTGGACACTCCTGGCCTCCACACAGCTGGTGCCCCCAAAAGGGAGGCCCTGCAAGCTAGCCATTTAGTGCTCTGTCTCAGGCCTGAGAACATGGGTTCTTCGGCTGTGCTGGTTGTCCCCTCTGGGGCCTCAGTCACCCTACCTGTGCCAGTAGCAGTTCTAGAGCTGAGCCGAGCCCAGCCCTACCCACAGTAGAGTTTAGCTGCCAAACAAGCAAATTCTCAGCCCACTAGCTGTCCTCTCCTGCTCCCTGAACCCATTCTGTAGCCCCAGGAGCAGGAAAACCTCTGTGTTTAGGATACCATAGTGAGGGTGTCAAAAGGAAGCTGTCCCTTATGCACAGGCAGACTTGTGAACAAAATTACAGGCAGCCCCTAGAAAAATCAGGCAGAGATCCCGTTCCCTTACCTCTTTCTAGAGACTGTGTTCTGACGCAGAAGCAAACCCCCATGGGGTAGGAGGTCTCTTCCTCCAGGCCTTATGCCCATAAAGTATGCAGAAAAAAATTTCTCCCTTGATTTACAAAAGATATGAGTCCCAGAGATATTTAGCAAGTTGTCTAAGATCACACAGCACCCAGCCACCTACCTGCCCCGCAGGCTGATATGTCTACCACATCACACTGCAGGGTCTGGGTCATCCTGGAGGGCACTCCTTAGCCCAGGGAGCCTGGCCCTCCTCCCTCCCAGGGGCTGCTGAGTAACCATCTGCAAACCCCTCCTCTGGGAGGTGATCCTCAAGAGAGTCCAACAATCTGTTCTGCAGTTCAGGTGTGTCATTTCCTGAGCCCTCGGATGGGGGCTGGGGTTGGGTATGGTCCTGTTGGCACCAGTTCAGCATCTTTGTTTCACACACGCAGAGCCGGGCTCCCAGCACAGAGCTACATGTGGAGCCAGGAGTCCTGGCACTGAGTCAAACAGAACTGAGCCCCAATCCTCCCCATGCCACTAGAGCCTCTCCCCTCCTCTTCCAGACCCCTCCAGTCCTTTTCCTCTAGCCTCTCTCTCTAAGGTACCACTCTCTCTCTGGTCAAGCTCTAACTTTTACCAGGCATGTGACCTTGGGTAAGTTAGTTTCCCGTGCCTCAGTTTCCTTATCTGTAAGATGAGGTAATACATCTTCATCACAACCTCATAAGAAATTATGTAAAATGCCTAGTGCAAGACACAGGCATTCCCTTTTCTTCCCTTCACATATCCTGTGTTCAAGTCCCATTTAGGAGGAAGTGCCCACAGTAGACTTGAGCCCAGAAATTTAATATTATAGATACTATGAAACCTAAGGCAAGATTCGCAGCCTCTGTTCTTCCATGTGAAAACATGTAAACATGGTGGAGATCAAATGAGACAAGAGAGGTTTAAGAAAGCAGTGGGGAAGGAAAAGGTGGAAATCCTAGTTTCTATCTTCCTTTAATCCACATGTCCACACTGAGGTCTGGCTGTGGGAGAAGGCCCATTCCTGGCCCGGGGAGGAACCCTCTCCCCTGCTTCCCTCCCGGGCCATTCTAGGGTCTCTCCGTGACTCCTCTTCCACAATAAGCAGCTCTTTTTAGTTAAGCACAGAGCTAGGTGCCCTGCCTGCTGTTGCCTGGCCCAGAGAAGGAGGGTCCGGGGCTGTGGGGAGGGCCTGGCCTCCTCAGGGGCTCCACGGCTAACTCCTGCTCCCACCTGCACCCTGATGCCATTTCTTTCAGCTCAGGCCTTGGGAATTTCCAGGGACCTGAGTTTATGGAGGTAGGAAGCAGGAGAAGGCTTCCAAGGCGGTTCCAGGAGGTTGTGCAGGTGCCCAGTGGCCATGGGACCCTTAGACCCATGATGTCATTGTCCCTCCAACCCACACCCTTTCCTAAACAGACACAGAGCACAGGTTCCTTAGTTTACCGTCCTCCAGAAAATATGAAATGCACATACTTTATTACTTCTTAAAAGCAGTTGTTAAAGGCCTCCTATGTGCCACACACTTTCTTTGCCTCATCTTGTCTCATTCTCACAGTGACCATGTGAGGTAAATATTATTAGTTCATTTTACAGATAAGGAAGCTCAAAAAGGTTGTGAGTTGTCCAAGGCCACACAGTCCCACGCAGTAGGGCCGAGGACTCACAATCGGATGCCTTCCGAGGTGGATCCTGCCTTCCAGCTCGGCAAGGCCTCATTCCATCCAGTCTGCCTGACCGCTGCTTCCAAAAACCCCTTTTCTACCTAAGAACGATATTCCAGCCTCACAGAAAGCCCCACTTCCCTGACACTGTGCCCCAACACTATCTGTGATGCCTATTAATTTCCTACTCTAATCACAACCTTCCATCCCTGGCTTCTGCTTGGGTCTTAGGGCTCCAAGCTTAGGCCTATTAAAGATACTACTCCAGGGGCAGAGGGAGGAGCCCCCACAATCACCACTTGCCTTCTTCCTAGGCTGGTTGTTTGGAAGGCGCTTTCTCTGTACTTAGGGGTGAGGGTGGGTGGGTGAGGACCAAGCTTTGGTTGTGGTTTGGGGAGGAGAGGCCGCGCAGGATAGATTCTATAACATACCAATGTGGTCAAGAACAGGCATAGATATATCTTGGGGAAAGGGTAGAGGCTATAATTTGTGGGTTCTTATTCTCTTTTACAGCCATAAATATAGGAATTCATTCCTTTATCCATCCAACCATCTAAACATTCAAGCATCCATCTGGCCATCCATTCATCCAATCATCCAGCCACCTAATCGTCTGTCTGTCCATTCATTCATCCTTTCATCATACACCCACTGTCTGTTGATCCATCCATCCTACCATCCATCTTTCCATCCACCCATCCATTTATCAACTCATCCATCCATTCACCCACTAATCTACATACTAATCCATCTTCTCATCTATGCTTGTGTATCCATTTGTCTTTCTATCCTTCAATCCATCCTTCTGTCCACTCATCCTGTCACCCATTCTTCCATCTACTCACATATTCATGCATGCATGCTTTCATCTATCCATTCATTCATCCATGCATTCTGTCATCCAGACTTCTGCTTTCCCATTCTTTCACCCATCCTACCATTCATCCATCCACCTATTCATTCCCATATTCATTCTTCAATCCGTTCACCTGCTTATTATCCATTTGACCATCTAGTCTTCATTCATGCATACATTCACTTGTCTATCTATCGATCCCTGTATCTATCCATCCATTTACTTTCTCACCAATCCATTCATTTATTCACCCATCCATTCATTCACTTGTACATACATACATACATACATATTTTGCCCCATCCACCAATGTGTTTACTTATTAACTCATTTATATGGCATTAAATAATCTACTATAGTTCTTCATACAGTGCCTGGCATAGTCATTATTCAATAATGGTAATTATTGTAGTTGTTCTTAATCTCAAATTTTATCTGAAGCAGAATAGTGTGGGAGTAAAAAGCATCAGCTCTGTAGTTAAGACTACCTGGATTCAAATCTTAGCTCTGTCACATACTCATTCTGTGACCTGGGACAAGTTACTTAGCTTCCCTTAGACAAGCTTCCCCATCTGTAAAACAGTGAGAGTTAGAGACTGCGGCATTGAGAGATAGACATGCAGGGTTGTCCTGCAGACTACATGAGTTACTAAATGTAGAACACTTAGAGTGGTGCCTGGCACACAGTGAGCCCTCGGCACATTACCATTATTATCCATCCATCCCAGAGGCATTGCTAAGCCCCTGTCTTGTGTCAGACCCTGGCATATCTTCCTGGAATACATGCATTGTAAAGATACGGTGCCTCCTTCAAGGAGCACACATAAAGGCAGAGAAGACAAATAGGCACATTTGCAATGCAGCATGTAAGAGCTCTCAGAGAGGCATGAAGGATGCTTAGAGGAGCAGCGGAGGGCATGCCCCACATACCCCCCTCAGCCTCTTCTCTTCTGTCTACAGCTCTCCTAGGCAATCCTGCCCATTTCCTCTCTGACCTCCACGCTCTGCCTGACACTTTGGCTCAGACGTCTCCTGAGCTCCAGACCCATATACAGTGGTATCGGGATACTCGTCGTTAATTGGTTCCAGGAAGCGTGACGAGTACCAAAAACGACGAGGACCAACCAAATTTTTCCCATAAGGAGTGTGCAGTGGTACTTCAGTACTGGTAGTTAATTGGTTTGATGAGTACCGGGACAAAACGGTCAAGTCAAAATGCACTGAGTACAAATTCGACGCGTTTCATAGCAGTCAGGTACCGAGGTATGACCGTGTTCAGTGGCTTTCTGGGCATCTCCCTTTGAAAGCTTCAACTCGAATCCATTGTTCTCCACACACACTGCTCTCCCCGTACTTTCTGAATCTGTAAAGGGTGCCAAAGTACACATGATTGCCCATTCCTCAGAATCACCCAGGTCAGTCATTTAGCAGCTCCCCTCCCATACCCAACAGTCACTCAGCATGGTGCTACTTATCTTTGCAAGGTCCCTCCTACCTGCCCCTCCTGTCTTCTCGGTAGTGCCTCCTCCTCACCCTATCTGCACCCACAGTCCTGCTACCCTTTACCTCGACCGTGGCCTCTTTGCCTGCCTTCCCGCCACCACCCGCAGGTGCCCTGCCCCACCCCATGCCCCGAAGCACTGCTCTCAAGGGGTACTTTCCTCTTCAAAACCCACCAGTGACGCCCGAGTATCCCTGTGTCACCCTGTCACTTCTCTTTCTCCTCCCCTGCACTGTGGGATCCCCGAGGGTGGCTCCCTTATCGCCATTGCCTAAGGTTTAGTGACTGGCAGCGAGGAGGTTGCAACAAGTACCTGTTGAGAGGGTGCGTTCACTGAGTAAGGCAGAAGGTGGGAATGGGGAAAGGTGGCGTGAGGGCGTGAGTCCTGTAGAAAAGTCTGTACTAGCTGCTGGGGGCGGGGGGGGGGGGGGGTGGGGGGGGGGGGGGGGGGGGGGGGGGGGGGATTGGAAGTCAGGAGAGCAAGGAAAGGATTGATTGCTCAGAGACACCGTGGCAGCAGTGTTTGAGAGTAGGGAGGGGAGTATATCCCGAAGGCCCCCAGGTGGGGAGAGAAGGAGGTTGGGGGACAGATTTTTTTTTTCTTTTTTCGTTTTTTTTGGTATGTGGGTAGCTCCCTGGCTGGGAATCGAACCCAGGCCGCAGCGCTGACAGCGCCGAAGCCTTAGCCACTGCACCACCAGGGAACTCCTTAGATTTTTAAAAACTGGGCAGACAGGAAGAAGTGGTGGGAGCCTGGGATATCAGATTTGCAATCTGGCAGGAGGCGACTAAGTGATAACCAGGATCAAAGTGTAGCCCACTGTGCTCTTGGAGGCCAATGGGGAATGAAGGAGGAGGTCACTAGAGGTGAGAGGTCGATGTCTGGATGTGAAAGCCAAGAGGCTGGAGACAAGAAGAATCTGGTTGGCCAGGTACCAAGTCCTAGAAGCCTGATTGTGAACCTGAGGCTCAGAAAGGATGATGGAGGTGAGGGTGGGAAGATGGTCAGATAAGGGAAGGTATCCATACTGGAGGTGGCTTCAAAAGTAAGTAGAGGATATTGGGAGAACAATGCCTGGGAGTGGTGCTGGGGGTGGCTGTGGGGGAAGGAGTGGCAGGGTGTGTGGGAGGCAGTGGTGTCTGGAGAAAGGCAGCTCCTGTACCCCCCACCACCACATTCCTGCAGACGCACCCTTTCCTGGTCCCCTCCGCAAGCACCAACTCACTCACTTGCCCCAAGTTCAGTGCCCAGAGAAGAAAGGGGTTCAGGGAGAGTTGTCTCCTGCCTCTCCCCTTCTCCTTGTCAGGCTAGGAGTGAATGAGGAAGGAGGTCTTCCCCAGCCCCCAATAGTCAGGGTCAGGGCAGCCACCTCTGAGCTGATGTCACAGCAGGCCTTCAGCCAGATCCTGAGTCTGTTTTCATTCCTGCTCCATGAGATGGGAATAATTAATGAGAAACAGAGAGGGGCAGGGAGGGGAAGAGGAGGGACATTGATGCTTGCCTGTCAGACCTGTGCCCCCACCCCCAGTTGGAACCCTATACCATTCCTGGTCTATAGTCCTGACAAGTGCCTTCAGCACCTGGCCACCCCTCCCCTGCTCTCCCCCCTCCCCTCTCTTAAAAGGGGGAGCTGAAGCAGCCCTTGCCATGGGTGCAAGCCCCCTCCTGGGGGTGGGGGATGGGAAGAGTGTCACTTCGAAGTGACTCTGGAAGGGCCTGGCTGTGCCATTCAGGAATAGCATTTCTAGGTTCCCCTAGGCCCCTTTCCCAGGTATCCTGGTATAATAGAAAGAGCACAAGAAGTGAATGAGTTAGACCGGATTTGGATCTTGGCCTTGCCGTTGACTGGCTCTGCCACCTCAGACAAGCCATATAATCTCTCTGCACTGCTCTGTGGAAACAGGTTACGATGTATCACGTACTCAGAAAGCTTATGGACAAATGGGAAGAGGTAGGGCAGAGGACTCCAGAAGCCACAACCTACAGGGTGCCCAAGGAACATTGTGGAGTTGTAGAACTTCTGGGACCAGGTCCCCAAGACTGGCTCTCTGGACTGTGAGAAGCAGATGGCCTGAGCTGGGGATGCATTATGGGGATCAGAAGGCTTGGTCAATGTCATATGACCATGACTCTGTTCCTTTCCCATCCTCTAAGTCAAATGGCCTGGGCGCCCATGCACTGCCCTTCTTTTACCTGCCCCAGGACCTTTGCATATACTGCTACCCTCACCCCTCTTGCTAACTACTAACAACCTCCAAGCCTTAATTCAAGTCACCATCTTGGGCAGCCTTCTTGGACAGAATGCCTAGCCTAGGTCCCTTCTTTCTAGCACCTAGTGTTTCCCTAGCTGTAGCACTTACTTGATCACATTGTACTAGTTGATAGATATTATCAGCGATCCCCTCTGAGCTGGGTGTACCTCCAGGGAGTGGGGGTTGTAACCAGTTCATCTCCACATCCTCAGCTCCATACACTAGGACTGGCATATGGGAGGACTCAATGAAGTTATGTTGAATAAATGAATGAGTGAGAAAGGAACTGAATGAAGATGCACCCAGGGTCAGACACCCAAAGGTTAAAGGGACATGGAAGGTAATGGGAGCCCCAGCTCCCTCCCAGGCATCAGATAACCTGTTAGAGGGCCCCCAGCATTGTCTAAGACTAACTCAGGCCCCTAGAGCCCACATCAGTAACATTTACCTCAATTTGTGATTATATACATTCCTTTGCATGATTTTTTGAATGTCCCTATTAGACTAAGCTCTGAAGAAGCAGTTGTCTGTTCTTGCTCATCCCAGTATCCCTAGTGCCCAGCACAGTGCCTGGCACCCAGTAGATATCCAGTAAATATTTGATGAATGACTACTGGAGGGAAGGAGCCCCCTCCCACCCATCACAGGACCGATGCACTAAAGGGAGAAATGCAGAAATCAGGCTCCCTCAGCAACTTGCTATATTCTCTACTACTTAAGAAGCTTTTGCAACCTCATTACCTTCAAAACACCCAGGTCCCAGCAGCCCCTATCCCAGGGAGTGGGCTGGGGCCTGGGCTAAGCCTGCAGCAAAGTGTTCAGCACTCTCATGGGTGGAGTGGGGTTGGCGGGTTTCCCCAAGTGCCTTGGTTTATTTGACCCTTGCTATGTGCCAAGCACTACCCAGCATTTCCCCCTCTGCTCCTATATTTTATTCAAACTCCATACTAATAAAAATAGTAGCTGACATTTCTGAGTACTTACTATGATCCCAGCACATACTTTACATACATTAAGTGGTTTGATGTTTGTAAGAATTCCTGAGGTAGGAATAACTATTATACCTTTTTCTAGATGAAGGCATGACGCACCCAGAGGTCAACCTACCCAAGGTCACAGACTAGAAAGCTGAGCTTTATACTCTAAATTGGCAGCCCTTCCCACTGTACTACCCCAGTCATCCCTGGGTTTGGCCACCCAGGCTTAGATCTAAAGGCTGCTCCCCAGATCCCTGAGGCCACCCTAAAGGAGAGGGATGTACGTAGTCAGGGGTAGAATATAGCCTAGAGTAGCTTACTCTTCCTTCCTTCCCTACTCTCTGAGTTCAGGCATAGAGAGGGGTGCAAAATGGGTCATTTGGGGCTGCAACGGACTGTCTGGGGCAGATGCAATGAGGGTGGGTAAGGGAGTGCTGCCCCCCTAACCCTCCCTATCTCAACACTCCCTCCCACTGCCTTCCCTTTCTACAAACTAACTTGGAGATCTAATTTTCTGCCCCCTGGAGTGTGTGTAATTAACCAAAACTGGGCAGATTATGACCTCACTCCCGCACACTCCTTATCTGCCCCCAGGAAAGCCAGAGCCCTCCAAAGTACCCTCATTCTTCCTCTTCATTATCGAGGCCCTCCTTGCACCCCAGCTCAGGGTTCTGCGGACTTATCCCAGCCAGACCTCTCAGATGAGACACAGGTTGCAGGATTGATTAAGCCGCCCAGGTAGAAAAGCGCTGGGGTGAGGAGTCTTCAAGGAAGGGGATGGCCTTTGTCCTTCCTTCTTGCCTCCCTTCCCCCACCGCCTAGGGTGTGCGGCCAGGGGGAGTCTTGTAGCTGAGGACGCGTGAACCCGAATAAGGGAGGCTGACATGGGGACCTGGTGTGGGTGTCTTTGGTAAGTGTAGTGTGCCCCCGCCTGCTGTTTCCATGGGTGAGTGAAAGGAGAGAGGTGTGCATGCCAGGCGTGCAGGCTATCTGTACACGCTCAGAGAGCGGTAGGGCTGTGTTCTGCACAGGGCACATCCAACAGAGTACCTCATGCACCCCGTATTTCTGGGTTCAAGACGTCCCTCGCAATCTTCCATCTGGGGAGCGCACACCAAGTGTCCCGGTCACTGTGCAGCTCCCAGCCCCCATTCTTCCTTTGGGACTCAACGTGCACGATCCCGCCCTCCCTGTAGACCCAATAGGGGGCGATGTCTTGCCTCTTCCGGCAGAGCCCCCATCCCAGATGCCCAGTAAAATGGTTAGAGTGACAGGATAAGGCTGTGAAGGGGTTACGCCAGGAGACGTGGGCCACGGACCCTCCCCCATCCCGGCCTGAGGATTAGGAAGTGAATGCTTGAGCAGGGGCTTGAAGCACCCCTTCCCCTTTATCTGAGCCCTGAGCCGGGAAGGCGCTGCGGGGTGTGCAGGACGCCACTCAACACTGCGTCCCCTCCCCCGACCGCCTGTGACACCTCGCGCTGCTGACAGCTCCGGCGCCCGGGCCCAAGGAGACCTGGGGCCCCCGCATAGTCCCCTTAACACCCCCCGCCCTCCGCGGAGTCCCCAATCAGGGAAGAAAAGAGGCCTCGCAGAGAAGCTCGGTCCCCACCTTCTCCCCGCCCTGGAGACACGGCGGACCGGAGCTTTGCGGGGCGCCCCTCCCCCGGCCAGCTACTGCGGCGGTGCGCTGGGTTCCGTGGGGAGGAATACCAAGGAGGAGGCGCGGCCGTAGCGCGCCGCGGAGGGGCGGGAGCGGCCCCGGGAGCCCGCGCCGGGTTCCCGCCGCCCCGGTCCCCCACCCCGCGCCCCGCGCCAGGCAGCCGCCACCTGGGCGCTGCACGAAAGCCCCAACCTCCGACTCCGGCAGCCGCCGCCCTCCTCCGATTCCGGACGCCTCTGCACTGGAAAGACCTGCCCACGCCTCCAGCTCTGCCAACTCCTAGCTACCGTCCCCGCTTAGAATTCCCCTGCGGAGCTCGGCCCACCTGGAAACGTCCTGCGGGTGTGCGGGGCCGCGACTCGTAAACTCCCGCTCGGCGGCTTTGTCCACGCCCCTCCCCCTACGGGGTCCAGCCAAGGAGCCTCTAATTTAGGCTACCCTCGGGAATCTGTCCCATGCCACGCAAAGGGTTTACTAAGCAAGGGCCCCTCCTGACATTGGGAAAACGACTGCACCGCCCCCCACCCCTCACCAGCGCTTCTGCATCCAAGGGGTCTCTGAGTGCTCCCCGCGCTTTCCCTTTTGACATTTCCAGAAGCTGTTTTCCTAACCCTTTCCCTGGTTCTTATTATTTATCCTCTGAACCTTTCAAGTGTGCAGGCAGTCTTTGGGTGGGAACCCTAGCCCCCGGCCTCACTTACTGGCTCAGCGACTTTGGGCAAGTTACTTAACCTTTCCCCTTCCTCCTCTGTGTAAAGGGGAGATAAAAATACTTCCTTCCCTGGCTGGGTTGTTGTGAGATTAAATAAGATTCGTGTATAACTGGAGCATTTTAGCACAGTTCCTGGAGAATAGCCACACTTCTGGGCTGATGTTTGCTGAAAGGAGATGGCCTCTGCATAAACACCAGTGGGTTCTCGGCCCTTTGTCCTTGGCCACGTGACCCTGGGAGCTGACTAACCTCCCTCCACCCTCAGCTCCCTCAGAGGCAATGGATGTGACAAGATGCTGTCTGTAAAACACCATCCAGACTCAAGTGTCTGCCCAGGTCCCTGGTCCCCAGTCCCCATCCCTGGCCCCTTCCCAGTCCCCCAGGAATGCTGGCTCTGAGGAAGCAGCAGCTCTACTGTCATCACCTCACTGCCAACAAGTGAGTGAGATGCGCGGAGGCCAAAGCACAAGGGAAAGTTGAGCCCGGGTAGGCCTGGATCTGGTCTCAATGACCCCAGGAAATTCTGAAAGGCTGACAGCCAGGGATTGTGAACTTGAGGGCACCAGGGAATCCTGCATTGGCAGGTAGAATGAGAAGGGGCAAGAAAATCATCTTATTGCCTTTATTCCGCTGACGGCCCAGCTAGCCCCACTGCAGGGCACAGGGCCAAGCTTTTACACGCTCACCCACACTCTCTGTGCAGGCCAGTGCGTGCACACACACACACACACACGCACATACACACGCGCACACACAAACACTCTCACACACATCCGATTTCTGGCTCTGAGAGTCAGTCTCTGGGGGGCAAGGGCTGCTCCTTAGCCTGCCCCTGCCTGCCCTTTTATGACAGCACCAAGGGCGGGGGTTGGGCAGGGCCCTTAGCCCCCAGAAAAAGTCCCTGTGCAAACTGGAAATGCCAGCTGGCTTTGGGATGGGGGTGTCACATTTCTCCATTCCTGGAGTCCCTCCTTCCAATTCCTGAGGGAGGGGCTACTCTCTGCCTACCTGGGGGGCCAGACCCCCACCAGGGCTGGGCCCTATGGAACCCAGGCTTATCCCCCATTTGACCTTGCCAGAACCTCTGGCACTGAAGAAGATAGCCAAGTCTGAGGTGGTGGGGATCCCCCACTGGAAAGCAGGAAGGCCTGGGTCCCCGAGGGGCTGGGGGAGGGGTCATCACCCCCTCTCCTAATCCATCTTCAATATGAAGAGGTTTGGGGCACAATTTCTGGGGAGGGAGCACAGGCCTGGAGGAGAAGTCCCAGCTTGGGCCCTCCCCAAACTTTCATCTTCTGGGCCACAGCCTAAGGCCAGGCATCCAAAAGTCCAATAGTCCAGCTGGCTGGTCAGAGTCCCTGCGTAGTCCTTGGGGGCCACCCACCCGGTGGGAGTCAGGTATCAGACCTGCACAGGCAGTGTCTGGTTCATCTGCAGCCGCATGTCCTGGATACTACTGAGGATCTTCTTCTGGTGGCCAGCCAAAGTGACTCCAATCCGGAGCAGGTCTCTGCAGATGGACCAAGGGCAAGGTCAGTCCCTTCCTACCCACCATTCTGAGTCCAGGTCAGAGCCCCTGCCCTGCCCCTCCAAATCGGAGGCACACTCACTCTGCAGTCATCTGGGCCACCAGGTCAAAGGATGCAAACCCCGCACTGATGAAGCTCTCCTTATACCGCCCCATCTTGATGGCATCTAGCCAGTCACCAACTGTTGTGAAGGTTGTATAATCTGGGACTGTGCGGTCCAGGAGGGGCTGTGACATGCTATGGGGGGAAGAGGGACCTGGTGAATCCTGGTGGCAGGGGAAGTAGGGGTAGGGCTGCTGGCTGAAGACCAGGGTGGGAGCAGAAGCAGAGGTACTGACCCAGACTGAGCGCTGGCAATGACCTTGAGGCTGGCAGCATTGCGGATAAGCTTGTCCAAGGTGTTGACAATCTGAGAGAATTTGGGCCTGAGGTTCCGGTCTCGCACCCAGCAGTCCAGCATAAGCTGGTGTAGTGCTGTGGGGCAGTCCATGGGTGGGGGCAGCCGGTAATCCTGCTCCACAGCATTGATGACCTGGGCAGAGGGCAGGGAAACGTGGAGTGAGCCACCACTCTGCTCCCCAGCCAGCTCTCACCCACCAACCGCTCTGGCTGGCCCCACTCACATCCTGGTTGCTCATGTCCCAGTAGGGTCGCTCTCCATAGCTCATGACCTCCCACATGACGATTCCATAGCTCCAGACATCACTAGCAGAGGTGAACTTCCGATAGGCTATGGCCTCTGGGGCAGTCCAGCGGATGGGAATCTTCCCGCCCTGGTGAGGGGGGCACACGCCCTTCACCCTATGACTCAGGGCTGGTCCCCAGCCCCCAGCCCCTGCCTGGTTGGCCCCGCCCCCAGTCTCCCTCCCAGCTGCTTCCTGTACCAGGGAGCTGGTGTAGGTAGGATCTGAAGGATCATCCTCCAGGAAGCGCGAGAGGCCAAAATCTGAGACTTTGCAGACCAGGTTGCTGTTGACAAGGATATTGCGAGCAGCCAGGTCACGGTGCACGTAGTTCATCTCAGACAGGTACTTCATCCCGGCAGCGATGCCCCGTAACATGCCCACCAGTTGGATGACTGTGAACTGTCCATCGTTGAGCTGGAGGCAACAAGCAAGCTCAGATGGGCCCATCACCTCCCTCCTGGCCAAGGACCTGACCAAGGCCCGACAGCCTGCCCTCTCCAAGACCTCCAAGACCATGCTTTGCCTATCCCTGCAACCATGTCCAGAGGGCACTGAAAGTAAGGAAGCTGCCCTACTGTGTGGCAGGCATCTGTATACAACATCTCAGCTAATTTCCACAAGGACCCAAACCACTCCTATTTTACAACCAAGGCAGCTGTAACACAGAGATTAAGCAAAGCCTGAGGTCACATGGGCAGTAGGGGCAGAATCAGAATGAAAACTCCAGTCTCTCTGACTCTGAAGGTCACACTATTTCCCTTTACCATGCCACCTCAACAAATATTCATAGACTTAAATAGAATCTGTGTGATTCATGGGAGCGGGTGGTTTGCCCAACCCCGCTCCCTGGGGCAGAAGGAGGGCGAAGGGCTAGGGGCTGGCTCTTACCCGGAGGAAGGAGTCCAGAGCACAGTTCTCCATGAACTCAGTGAGGATCATGACTGGTCGACTTTTGGTGACCACGCCCTCCAGCCGGATTATGTTGGGGTGGTCAAACTGACCCATGATGGAGGCCTCACTTAGGAAGTCCCGCCGCTGTCTCTCAGTGTAGCCCACCTTCAGCGTCTTGATGGCCACAAACACCTCACGGCGGCCGGGCTGTTTCAGCCGACCCCGGCACACTTCGCCAAACTCCCCTGCAGGGCACAGGGTACAGGTAGTATGCTATTTCTAGGATCCGTCCTGTACCCAGCCCATCTCCGTCCTCCCCTAGGGTAACTCCCTCCCCGCTGCCTCTCATCCCTACTGTGCCCCTGGGGACTCACCAGCTCCAATCACCTCCTCAATCTTGACACAGGACACATCGATCTCCTTAGCAAACTCCCGAACGGCCTCATTAGGGTCCTCATAGGTAAAAGGGTCGATATAAACCTTCATTCCAGGAGCAACTAGAGGAAGAAAAAATGGGCATGAAAGGGGCACAGCTCTTCAGGCTGGGGACAGTGAGGGACCTCATCAGCTTGTACTCTCAGGCTGTCACTCCTGGTGAAAACACAGGTTGTGACCTCCCTGCTAAGCCAGCTTCATAGTTTTCTCTGTTGAAGCCACAACTGCCCCTTGTCCCTGCCACCACCCCCTCCATGAGAACCAGTGACCATAAAAGATATCTACGATTCTTCTTCTTTCACTCTCATCTCTCACCATGTCAAAACCTCTCTCAGATTCGCCCCTCCCTTCCTTCCCACTGACCTTGTCCAGATCTTCAACACTCACACTATTGCCATAGCCTCCCAGCTGGGTTCTCTACCTCTGGACTTTTCCCACCAATCTACCTGCATACCTGTCTTCCTAAAACAATACTTTCATTGTATCACTCCCCAGTTTGAGAGCCTTTTGCATTACCTATGGTGGAGTCAAGTCCCAACTCCTCTGCCTGCCTTTCACGACCCTCCAAGGACTGGCTGTAACTACCTAGCTTTGCTTCCCAACAGCTGTCAAACCAGTCATCTCACTGCCCCCACAGTTGGGCACTCTCCCCACTCCACCCACTACCTTCTAGAGGCTCCTCTAGCCAGGAATGCTCTCCTCCACCTCTCTAAGCCCTGTTCATCCTGTCTGGCTCAGATCAGCCCAAGGCCACCTCCTCCAGGAAGCCTTCCTCTTCTCTGAACTCTTGCTGCCCTTTATAACAGGAACACCCAGCTTAACACTTAATTGTTCTCTCATGGTTTCCTGTGTATACACATCTTGTCTTTCTCATAGGACTAACTGCCTCTGAGGATGGGGTCACATCTCATTCATCTCTGAGGTTGGCAGGAATAAGGTAGGGGCCTAGGAAATGATACTGATTGGAAGCAAGAGGGAGCGTCTCCAAGCCCTGTGGGAACCAATGGAGCTTAAGGGAGGCCCGGATGAGGAGACAAACTCACTGTATTGCTGCAGCTTCTCCGTATACTCTGAATCAGAGCCATGCCGCTGCTTCCTGGAGGGGGGAGGGGAAAGGGAGGCCTGAGACAAGTCCCACAGCTTCTTTTGTTCAGGGTACCCTTGGGCAGCCAGGAGCAGAGTGCACAGGGGATGGCCCAGTGCCTGGTCGCACGGTCAATGGTTACAGTAGTCACTGGGTCTCTGGGCAAGGGCTCAATGGACTTGGTCTACTTGGCCAGTAGATTCAGGGGACAGGATGCGGATCTGGGTGGGGACCGCAAAGGGCCCTTCCAGAAAGGAGAGCCTGGGCCCAGGAAGGCCGAGGATCTGGGTTCAATGTGGGTGATGGTTCACTTATGTGGTATGAGGGCCCTAAGATGCTAAAGGGAAGCTCTAGTCAGCCACAGGTGCAAACATGGGCCTGGGAGTACCTGAGGCAGACGACAGCAATGACCACGACAGCCACTATGAAGACAAGCCCAGCCGTGGCAGAACCCACAATGAGGGGAAGCTGCTCCTGGAGCTGTTGGGCACTGGAGCCTGGAGATGGAGAGGGCACTGGTGAGTGGAAGGATGAAAAATACGGGCCAGGGCAGGAATAGGTGCAGGGGTGCAGGTACCTCTCTCGCTTGTGGTCTCAAACTCAGCCGGGTGGCTATACTGCCCATAGCCAGCTACCGTGCGGGCACGGACCTGGACCACATAGCAGGCATCGGGCCGCAGCCCATCCAGTTGCACAGAGTTCTTCTGGCTGGTTACCGTGGAGGCGATGCCCTCACTCTGCAATACCAAGAGGAAGGAGGCATCTCTGGATTCTGAGGCCCATCAGCCCCTGCCCACCCCACACACCCCAGACCCACCCTGTGGCCTGCTCAGGACCCAAGGCCTTACTCCCAAGGAACCCTGATACTACTGGGGGGGGGGGGGGAGTAATCTTCTTGTCCCAAGGCCTCCTGCTGCCCCTTGAGGCTCTGACCTTCTCAAAGTACTTCATCTCGTAGTCCAGGATGACACCATTGGGCCGCTCTGGGGGTGCCCAGGACAGTGTCAGGCTGCTGCCCGAGCTGCTGTGCAGGTGGAGTGTAGGCACTTCGGATGGGGCTAGGGGAAGATGGGGGGTGGGGGGCTCACCACAGGCTCCTTGGGCCCTGGCATCCTTCCCAAGGACCCAGTTCCCAAGGGCCCTTTGGTGGTCAATTGGCAGGCCCTGGGCAACCTCAGCTCTGTGTGGGGGAAGATGACCCAGGCCCTACCCTCCTGAGTCCCCTCCTCACCAGCCTGGTTGGTGGTGATATTCACAGCTGCATAGCGGGGGGGCAGAGGGCTCTTGCCCGAGACACCATTGACTGCCTGCACCTCAAAAGTGTAGCGCGTGTGGGCCAGCAGATGGCTGATGTGGACCCGGCGCTCTGTCAGTCCCAGCTGCCGAGGCACAAACTCCACGTTGTCATCACAGCGTGAGCAGGCTGAGGCCCCCCCGGCCCCCAGGCCCCCACGGCACTTCTTGCAGATGACGTTGTACAGGAGGTCATCCCGGCCACCCAGGTCCCGGGGCTCACTCCACTCGAGGATCAGTGAGGTTTCATTCACATTGGAGATCACACCCCGGGGTGGAGATGGCACAGCTGGGGCAAAGGCAGAGGGAGAGGGCAGTGAGCTAGAGGCCCTAGGACCACCCTTCTGCCCAGAGTTCCTGCACACTATAAGCTGCTTCCTACCTCCTTGCCTTTGCCCCTGCTTTAATAAGGAGAGTACGTTTCCCACACTTCCTCACTGGGCAGACTCCTATTTAGCCCTCATGGCCCAACTTGAGATGTCACCTCCTCCTAGAAGCTATCCCTGATTCATCCTCTCCTTATCCTCTACAGTCCCATGACACAATTCCTGGACATCCCTCCAGCTCAGCTCTTAGCACATTACATGGTCATTATCTGTTTTCATAATCTGTTTCTCCCACCAGGTTGCAAGCTTCATTAGGACACTGGCTGTACCTTATTCTCCTCCACATCCCTGGTGTCTGGCATACCAAAGGCCAGAGCAGGAAGGAAGCATGACACCAGGCTGCCCCAGGGACGTGAGGTCCCCTCTGCAGTTAGAGTTGTGCCAAGAGAGCAATAGTTCTGGGCAGAGGAAGGACTAAAAGGCCCCAGTCAGTTTGTGATGCTCAGCTGGGAGCTAGTAGGTACTCATTAAATATTGGTGGCAGGGCTAAGCCAGCTAACATGGATTCTGGCTCAGGGACAGTCACTTCCTAGCTGTGCCATGTTGAACACTATATCTAACCTCCTGAGCCTCAGTTTCCCCATCTGGAAAATGGAGACATTCATAGTGATTGTTTAGGCCCTCCCAGACCACCCCAGAGAGGCAAGGCCTGGAGCTGGAGAGTGTGAGGACGCGCATTCACTCACTGGTACAGGCACTGTCTGCAGAGTCGGAGTCTGCTCGGTAGAAGTTATTGTGGCAGGTGCAGATGCTGGCGGCTGGCGAGGTGGTGCGGCTATTGGGGGGGCAGGGCAGGCAGGGCCCCTCTCCCTGCTTCGCCTTGTAGCTCCCAGGGGGGCAGGCTGTGAGGGGAAAGAGGATGGATGTGCTCACCTCCCTTCCCTGCAGACGCCAATTCTCCACACCACCGTGAGAATCTGGCTCTTCCCCAGCACAGGTCGTGGCCCCTCCACCTCCAAGATTGTGGGGGCCATAAGGGTATTGCCTAACTCCAGCTGTAGCTACAAAGGCCCTTCTGCCCTGCGTAAACCCCATGTCAGCGGATTCCTCCCTGACCCTGCCCCCAACCCCCACCCAATCTGGGCCTCAAGGACTAAGACGTCAGCCCCATAACCTGGGCTTGTCAAGGCAGGGAAGAGAGCTGGAGGAAGAGGCGGGGGATGGGAAAAGGCCACTAGCAGCTGGCAGCACCCTGTACTCTTCTGGGATGCCCCACCCCTCCCTGATGCTTGAAAATCATTCCCGGGGATCCTGAAGGCACCCCAAAACAGGCTGGAGGTGGGGCCTCTGAGTTTCACAGCCAATCTCTCTCCCTACCCACCACGAGCACAGCAGCAACTCCTTTCTGCCCTTGGGCAAGCTGGGAGCTGAGAAAGGGTGAGAAAAGGAGAGAAAGACAACAGGCAGGAAAGCTGGGGTCACCTGAAGTTCAGGGGCCTCGAAGCATCCATGAGAGGAACCTCAGGCTTTAAAGAGATCTTAGCGTTCAGTGCCTGAACATCCCTTCTCCTCTCTTTCTCCTGCCATCTGCACTTGGGCCCCTGGAACTTGCTCTCTAGGTTCTCCAGATCTATGATGGCCACATAATTTATTATTCAAACTGGAATATTCTGGAAGTGAAAGGGGACACTAGTAATAACCATGTTAGGACAATGGGCATAAACCAGAAATGTCCTGGACACGCTAAAGTGTGTGGTCACCCTATCCATAAATGACTACCTCGGGGAGGTCATCCAGAGTGTGGAATGTCCAGAGTGGGGACTATGCCCTTCTCTGGGGTTTAATCTCCCCTTGCTAAGGTGATATTCCATCCAAGCTCTTTTGAGCCAGTGGGGGAGGGGGCAGAGGCCAGACCAGCCTGGTTGCTATGGGAACCAGCATGCATTTCCTGCCAGGGACCTGCAGAGTGTTAGCCCCTCTTCAGGCTGTCAGGCTCATCACCCCCCACCCCTTTTCTCCACTTAGGAAGAGGAAGTCTGGGGGCAGGTTCCCATAGAGAAGTGGAGAGCAGCCCAGCAAGGTACTGCTCACCTTCCCAAGACAATCCCCAACACCAGGCCTCGCCACCAGGTTGGAGCTGCCAACCCCCTCACACTGAGGGCTTTGCTCAGAGTCAGCTTCCACCCCTCAAAGCTATAGGCTTCAAGGGCCAGGAGAGAGAATGGGGAAAGGGGACAGAAGACAAGACCCTGGGCACCTTGTTCTGCATGGTAGAGTGCTGAACAAGGCTTTAGTCCCAGTTCCCACAATCCCAGCTACGAGGCCGTGAGTGCAGAACCTCTCTGAGACTCAGTTTCCTTATTGGCAAAATAGGGAACATACCTGAAATCGACCTTACCAGGTTGTGATAGGGTTCAAATGAGAAAAGTCTAGTACAATGTAAGGTCTTATGAGTGGTGGCAAGCCACCAGAGACAAGCCTGCTAACCTAACCTCCTCATGGACGAAATAAGGACAAAACAATCCCTGATCCCCGTGCGTCCCAGGGCTCCTGAGAGTCACGGCTAAACTCACACAGTTTGTGCTCACTGTGTGCCAGGCACTGCTCTGAGGGCTTCACGTGCATCTATACACTAAGCCCCATCACATCACGCCAAGCATGCCGTGCCCACATCCCCTGTCCCCACGGCTGGGCTTGTATGGTGAGGCACATACTTGGGGTGAGGCAAGCAGGCATTTTTCCAGCCTCCTGGGTCTCTGACCAGGTTCTTCAGGGACCTCCTTGTCAAGGATTGTCCATGTCTTTCTTCCTCTCTCTTTAGTTTCATTTTTCCCTCTTATTATCCTGGTATTTCCCCTCATTTTCTCTCATCTCCCTCCTTGCACCACATTCTCTGCACCTGATGCCCCTCTTCCCTTTCCTCTCTCCACCCCAGACCTGATGCCACGCGGCCTTGTCTGGCAGGTGGGAAACAGCAGGTTTGGTTGTAGGCCAAGCCCTTCCCTCCCTCTCCAACTCAGGCCAGTCCCCACTCACGACGGCACTGGGACTCCTTGGCAGCTGGCTCATGGCCGGTGGCACAGGTACAGGCTCCCACAGGCACCATCCACTCCCCGTCACCGTTGCAGTAGAGCTTGAGTGGCACTGACACCTCTACAGCATTAGCGATGCAGGTGCCAGGAGCAATGACCAGTGAGGTGGGCTCAGCCCCAGTGAGGGTCTCAGGGAAAAGGGCGAAGCCTGCAGTGGTTGATGCACACTTCTTATAGAAGGCACGCACGGAGATGAGCGACATGCAGGCGCCCTGGTCCTGGAAGGCCAAGTAGAAGCCGGCCTTGGACAGTGGCCCGAAGCTGCGCACCTTGGTGTTGACACGGCCAGCATCGAGCCTTGAGAAGCTCTCATCAGGCGCAATGGTGTCCACCTTCACGTAGGGGTTCTCCATCCAGAAGGGGGAGGAGGCTGAGGCCGTGTCGCTGTCAGCCTCATAGTAGAAAAGGTTGAAAGTCTCCTTGCAGGAGCCAGGGATGTTGGGGATACTGTTGCAGTCACGCACAGTGAACTTGAGCTCCACGTAGACCCGCTGCACATCCCGCCGCCAGATGAAGCCCGTGCGAAGCCAGTTGTTCTGGCTTGACTCATGCACGTTACACACCTGGTACGTGCGGATGGGGTTCATGGCCTCATCGTAGCCACTCACCTCTTCCCACTGTACACAGACCAAGTGAAAAAGACAGGGAGTGAGCACCAACGTTTGCCAGGTGCTTCCCACATGCCCAGATCAGCTGTATTTATTTCACAGAGACGCTTCTGCATGTGGTGACTGAACACACAGACTGTGTGGGTTCCAATCCCAGTTCTCTGCTTGTGTGTAACTATGGGTAAGTCCCCTAACTCCCTCTGCCTCCATTTCCCCATCTGTAACATGGCAAGAATAAAGACGTGAAAGGAATATGTGACTTTAAATGAATAAAGCACGTGATAAGTACTATATGAATATTAGTTGTAATATTTATTATCTTTGTGCCCTTTGTTGTCTGTATAAAAGGGCTCACTGGAAGTAAAATGAGGCTGTGAAGAATTAAATCAGTTTAGTACATGTAATGGCTTTGTAACAATGCCTGATATAGAGCAAGCATTCAATAAATATTGACTATCACATTTATCCTTTACAACAACCCCTTAATAAGGTGCATCTATCATCCCCCACTCCAGAGAAAAGGAAGCCAGGGCTGACAAAGGCAGGGACTTGCCCAAGGTCACACGTTCAGGCCTGATGACTGATGGCCTGTGGTGCCATCCAACCCCAGTGTTTCAGAACTTAGTGCAGTTGTGAAGTCTATCTAGGGAGGTTAATTTGAATTTTTTAGAGATGTCATGACTACAGGAATTTGACAGCCAATAAATGGAGGCCCAGAAAGGGAAACTGCCTTACTCAAGGTCACAGAGCAAGTTAGAAAGCTGGAACCGAGGTTTGCTGGTTCTCAAGTCAGTGCTCTTCCCACAGACCCAGGAAGGAGGGAGACAGTTGAGGCAGACATGCAAAGGGCTGCCAGGCAGGAGAGGGATAGGAACAAGCTGAAGATAGGGTGAGGGGCAGGCAGAGGGAGAACGGGACAAAGATGGCGTATGTGCGAGGGGGCACACAGGCAGACTGAAAGGTAAGATAAAAAGACCCACAGAGATGGGCCATCAGGCCAAGAAGGCAGGCGAAAGGTGAGAAGGGTAAGAACAAAGACACTGCAGGAGGTGCAACTGGCAGGCAGGTGGGGTGACCAGGAGGCAGCCCTTCCCCAGCCCTGGTGAGTCCTGATGAGGCAGCCCTTCCCCAGCCCTGGTGAGCCCTGGTGAGGCAGCCCTTCCCCAGCCCTGGTGAGGCGAGGGGAGTGGACGCTGTGGAAAAGCAAGCGGCAACCGACACTAGGAGAGATGCTGAGGAAGTCTTACCCCACTTTCTGGATGAGATGTCCACGCCAGCTCAGACGTCACCCATTTTGTGTCCATGAGGGTCTCTGGGGGAGCAACAAGAAAAACGGTTAGCAGCCAAGCTCAGGGTGGAAAGAGGTCAGAGGAAAAGCCAGGACACTAGGGACTGATTCTCAGCAGGCACCACTCCATCCCACCCCCAAATCCCCAAAGCCCTCAGTTCCCCTGCTCCAGAGAAGATACTGCAGCCATGGCCAGAGATGTCACAGACCCAGAGATGTCAGGTCAGGCCAGCTGAGAGTGGATGTCTGCTGCCGACCCCAGGCCTGGCTTAAAGAGGCAGGAGCCAGGGCCAGTTCACACACCTACAGGCTCTGCTAATCTCCACACAAAGGGGCCAGCAGGGCCTTTATCCGGGAACAAAGGGCCCTGTGCTTCAGACCCTGCTGCCCAGGCCTCCCCTGACTCCATTCCCAACACAAAGGCCCAGCTCCACACACAAACACACACTCAGGGGAAGGGGAGGGCAGTTACAGGCCAGAGCCCACTTCCAACCAGCCTCCCACCTCTGGGGGATGGGACAGGAATGCTGTTTGAGGGTGGGGGTCAAGGCCACCAAGACCCAGACCAGCTCCCTGAGAGCTAGTACACTTCTTTCCACAATCCTTGGATAAAGGTAACTCTTGGTGTACCCCTTTTACAGATGAGAAAACTGAAGCCCCAGTAAAGTAATTATACGGCCTAAGGTAAAAATAGTAGGACTTGAGGTCAGGTGTTGAAAGGTGGCTCAAATCCAGGTCTATCTGACTCCACAACTAACCCCTTCACCAGGACTCTCTGACTGCAATATGCCCCCTGTACCAGGGGAACAGAGAAAGCCTGAAAATCTGCTGTGTATCCTTTAAGGCACAGTCAAGCTGTCACCTCCTCCAGCAAGCCTTCCCTGAACTCCAGTCAGGGTTAGATGCCTCCTTCTGCTCATCCAGGGCCGGGGGCTTTGTCACCACACCATCCTTCTCTAATTTGCAGGTTCTCCTGTTTCCCTTGCTCGGCCACAGGAGGAGCCCATTAATGTTTCTGACATAAACTTGCTCCCCTGGGAACCTGGTTTGGGTTCTAGCTGGACAACTCTGCTCCCTGACAGTGTGATCAAGATCACATCTAGGAGCAGGAAAAAGAGGAAAGAAGTGCCAACTCCTTTCTTAGAGCCTGGAAGGCAGGGCAGCCCGCGTTTCTCCCCTCAGCTCTGAGCCAGATCGGGGAGCCATTACCCCAGAACTTCTGGAGGCTTCTACATCAACAGTGAAACGGGGTGAGGGTACCCAAACCCCACAGGCTCCGGACTTGCAGCCTCCGCTGGTTTTCTGCAGTCGGGGGCCTGAGCTGAGGATGGTGGATGAGGCAGTTGTGGCCCCCTCTCCTTCCGCGAGACAGTGGTTGCAGCCCCCCAACAACCAGCACTTTGGAGAGTGAGGCTCTCTCCTCTCCCTCCCTGCAGCAGCGCTGCTCCCTGGAGGGCAGGCTGCAGGGTGAGCTCTCCCAGCCTCTTCGTCGGTGGCCTGACAGGCCCCTCTGGCAGACAGACAGACAGACACAGACATTCGGCAGGGGGGATGGGAAGGAAGAGGAGATGGGCAGAAGCAGGGGCCCAGAGACAGGCGGGGAAAGAGGCGGGAGGCCGGATCGGGGCCTTGGAGAGGCGGATGGTGGGCGGCACCGAGCAGGAGGGATGTGTAGAGGCGGCTGGCTAGGACCAGACAGCCGGGATGGCTGGCGGCGGACTACAAAAGACAGTGCGATGGAGAGACAGGGAGGCCCAAGGAGACAGAGACAGAGACGAAGGTTGCCAAGTGGCCTCTTCCCCAGCCAGCCGCCCAGAGTTAGTCCTGTCCTGGGAGCCAGCCCAGCTGAACGCACCCCTCCCCCAGCCAGCCAGCCAGTCCGCCTGCTTGTCTGCCCGCTGCCCGCCACCAGCCAGCCCGCCCGAGCAGGCAAGGCTCCCACCGCTCCCTCGGCTGCCTCCCTTCTCCCTCTCCCTCACTTCCTTCGGCTCAGGCTGTGCCAAACCCATCTGGAACTGTTTAAACCCAAATATTCAGCCCCCTCCCCCCTCCAGCCAGATTCCTCCACAGTTTAAAACAAGCCCTGCGCTGGCTCCGAACGGAGGGAGTGGAGGGAGGGGACGGTGGGGAGGTGGGAGGCGGGCGGAGGGAGGGGGAGGCTGGCTCTTCATTTCTGTTTAATTTCTGGGGAGCGAGAGAGGGAGGGAGAGGATCGGCCCTTGGCCATCGCTCAGCCTTGGCCATCGCTCAATCTCGGCACATTTTTCCCATTAATGAGGAGAGGACTTGGATTTCGAGTCATGTGTGCCTGAGGAAGAGCTCAGGTCACCCTGATGAGGAGGGAGCTTGCTCTCTGGGGGAGAGGGGGGGATCCTGCTCCCTTCAGCAAGAGGAAGACCCTGAGGTTCCTGTGCCCTAGCCTTTGGAAGGACGTGGAGGTGGGGGGGAGTCCCAGAACCCATCTGTCTGTGAGCCCACTTTTGTCTGATATGTGGCCCACATGTGTGCGTGCATGCGTGCGTGCGTGCGTGCGCGTGCATGCATACACGCTGGAGTTGGAGTAAAGGATACGAGGTACAGAGGATAAGCACAAAAGAAAAGTGAGTGACAAGTCGTCCTACCCTCCTCTGTCCCATCATGTGGCTGCGGGAGGGAGACTACAGAGCAGCGGGCCACTCCCAGATACAGGGCTTGGTGAGAATGGAAACCCCAGCAGCCCCCCAAAAGCCAGCAGGGAAGTGGACAGCAGGCCTGGGGGCCTTCTGGGAAAGGGCTTTCAATGCTCGAAGTGAAGAAACACCCCTTCGGGTCTGCACAGAGCTACGGAACACAGCCACGTGGCAGCAGCTGTGTGGCCCTCGGCTGTGCACAAACACACAGACGCACCCAGTTCTCGGTGGCTGGGCTCATTCCCCACCACTGGGGCCAGAGAGTGACAAGTGAACACATATGGTGGACAAAAACACACAGAGCCACAGCCGCCCGCAGACACACACACAGCCTCACACACAGCTACATCCGTGTTTCTCAGACACATGGATGCATGTGGTACAAACAGATTAGCCCTCTTTAGACATTCATATACAGTGAATCTTTCCTACACAGATTTGGCTTGCCTTAGGCCAAGACTCACTCTTACAGTCTTCATGCGTGCAGATTTCCTGAGACATATGCAAACACAGAAGGCACGTGCACCAACAGTGCATTCTCCTTACACACCCAACTGCACACACTATTGCCAGTCACAAGTCAGTCTTGAGTGTGTGGTCAAGTGCAAACACAAACATCAGTTTTCCTGTACAAACTTGGTGATGTGCTCTTACAAAGTCATACAAAACTGCATCAGCTGAGCACATCCAGGTCCCCATTTGCACTGAAATATGCCACAAGAGCATGCAGTCACAGTATATGTTAATATCGAGTGTTTGTGTAAAGTCTCAGAGGTGCAACCTTCATGCATGTACAACACACACACACACACACACACACACACACACACACTGCATGCATGTTCTTTCTATGGAATGAGTTTTCAAGTGAGGTAGAGGAAGAGTTAGGAGAGGGTAGTGTCTGCTATGAAAGCAGAGGTACCGGGACAGTCTTGGCCAGAGGTCCAGGGAAGGAGCAAGCCCTAGACCTGCTTCCTGTGACCCTGGCATAGGCAGGAGCTGTCACAGGTCACGAGGCTGGGGGCAGGGCAGGTAGATGACGATGATCCTGGGTGTGGCTGGGTGCAACCTCTTCATTCAGGTATAGCCCCTGCCAGAGCAGCAGGCCACTTCCCTGCCAGCACAACTGCACTATCCCAAGGGCCCCTGAGCCCTTGGAAAGCGGGTGACATCATGAAGAGATCTAGCCCCAGGAACTTTGGGCAACACTTCCACACGTAAGTTAGGGGCCCCCCACGAGGAGAACCAGGCGCCCAGACTGTGTCTGAGTGCCTCACTGGGCCACTCTGGTGTAGAGGCACCATCTGAAAGCTTGCCACCTGCCCTGGCCCCATACCTGCCAGACCCCAGAGCACCCCAATCTGGCAACAGTGGTGTCAGTGAGACCCAGGGAACCAAAAAAATTCTAGCACAACATCAAGATGCCTCCAGCCCAAATTCCAGCCCAGGAACTTGGAGGTCATGCTTCTGGGCTGCACCAGCAGAGCACACAGGGGCAGGAGGACAGAGGGACTGTGTTCTGGGCAAGAAGGTACACCTTGCAGCTCTACCTGCAAAGAGAGGAAGAACTGCACAACCCCACACAAAGGGTCTCTACCTCAGCCAACCAACCGAAGGAGTCTGTCTTTAGTTTTCTCTCATCCACCCCTTCCATGTGTTCACGTATGTACACACGTGTACCAACCTGCACCCTCAGGGTGGTCAGTTTGAAAAGCAAGGTTTCTTGGGGGGACCCTGCCATGGACCTGGAGGAGACTAACTCACCCAGCACTACCTCCTGCACCCACCCGCCTGCCAGGGCCCCCAGGCCCTCAGTCTGGGAGGGAAGGGAAGGGAGCATCTCAGAACAGAGAACACATTTTGTTTTTCATTCTTCCCCTCAGATCATGGAGATTTATAATTAAATAAACCTGAGAGGGAGAAGGGAGGAAGAAGCACAGGGCAGGGAACCCGAATGTCTCAGTGCTCATCCATGCCCCCCACCCCGGTCCTGGCCCTGCCGGCCAGCCAGCCAGAAGGACGGATGGACAGTTAGCCCTTATGTGAGGCCTTTGAGCCCTTCCCAGGGATCCGGGCAACAGGCAGTCAGGTCAGAAGTGTGGGGACAGAACGTAGTAGGAGACCAGGGCCTAGGCCAGCCTTGGGGCAAGGGGCCTCTCCCACTCCATCAGGTGCCCAGCTGTACCCAGGCTCCCTCCCCCCAACACCCCTCCACCCCAGCTGCCCAATCCCGACAAACCAGTTTGACTCAGCACAACAGGCAGGGCTACAATTTTCAAACTATGCAGGCCTGGTGATTCAGCCTCTTCATGCTGTTTAATTAGTGGAAGGCCGGCGGTGGAGGCCTTGCCCACGGCAGCTTCAGCTTTAGCTCGCTGCCACTGAGACCACAGTGGTGGCGGCACAGCAGTTCTGGCTAAAGGGAAGGTAGGGAGGGACAAGCAAACTGATTCCCCCAAATACCTGCTGCTGTTCTCCAGCATAAGTGCCAGCTTATGACAAACGGGGGTGATGAGGTGGAAGGGGGAGGTGCCAGAGGCAACTCAAACTGTGAGCCAGCCACAGAAAGCCCGGCCCGTTGTCCCGGCTCAGCTACGACCTACCTATGCAGTGGCCATTGCTGCTGCCCGAGAAAGGACAGACTCACGCTGCCCCTTTCCCTCAGGGACCAGTTCCACTGCAGCGACAACTCAGCTACAGTCTCATAACTGCTTCTCTTTTCCTCAAAGGGGTCTGTTTCCACCAGGGACCTCCCCATCCTATCTCAGCCATGGTCCAAAAAGCCTTCTTCGTTCCACACCCCACTTCTGGTCTGCTCACTTACTGGACCCCACTCCCACAGCCATTCTTGGTTCTGAAAGAGAGAATGATCTTGGCGTGGGGGGTGGGCTGGGGGACTGGGGAACATTACTCAAAAGGAGAATGAGCAACAAGGGGGCCTTGTTTCCCTGTGTCTGTTGGTAAATCCGATGGCACTTTGCGTGTGGCGGGGGAGGGGGTAATCAATCAGGGCAAGGGGAGAGGTGTTTCTTCAACCAGACAAGCACGGACCCTGACTCCATCCTCGTAGAAAACTGAGATCTTCAGATACAGAGTTTTGGTGAATCCCAAGCGAGCAGGGAGGGAAGAGCAACTGGGTGCTAGACAGTATCTAATGAGTGTGTCATGAGAGGCAGCACCCTCAGCTTAGGGACCCTGCGCCTAAATATAACGACCCCCACCCCAATGCAGAGAGCCAAAGTCTACCCTAGGCCAAGGGCAAACCATATCCTGGCAAAGCCAAACGAAGGGCTGGAGCAAGGAGGCTCAACCCCCTGCTGGTAAGGCTTGGGGCACGGGGGAGCTGCTCAGGTCCTGCCTTCTGCTCACAGCTCAGGACCTCCAAGTCTACCCAGCCCACCCTTCCAGCTCCCGAATACGGGTGGGGGTCAGGGAGCACTCTCTTCCCATCCCATGCCTTCCCTCCCAGAGCTGAAGGAGTGGGGGGAGGGTGACAGCTTCTCCCTCTCCTCACCAATCTCCCCTCCCCCACCCCATCATTCTTTCCCGGAACTGCCCTCCAACAGGGTCAGGACACAATCATGAATTTTCACCTCTGATGCTCCCCCAGGAGCAAACCCTACGGTAATAATAACAATACTTGAATAACAATGGCTATGTGCTAAGCACTTTATACACATGAATGATTCAATACTCACAACAACCCTAGGAGGTGGGTACGAGCCTATCCCTTCGGGTGGGTAGGGGTACCATCTGGGCAGGGGTCGGCGCCCTGAGGCACCCCTCTCTTTCCTTTCATTCTCTCACATACAAACTGAAGTCCCTAAAGTCTGAGGTTGACAAAAGGAACTGATGAAAGCCACATTTGGGAGACACTGCTGCTTCCTAGGGGCACCCCACACTGGCCTGGTCTCTCAGTCGGGGAGCATCCCTAGACACCACTTCACAGCTGAGGGGGAGGAGAGGGACAGAGCAGGGGCCACAGCTCAGCAGGTCTCGGGCCTCCTAGTCAGTCCCTCAGCAACTCTGCCTGGAGGCCTGGATGCTAGCTCCCAGCTAGGGCCTGCCTCTGAGGTCTAGCAGATTGTGAAGGGTGTAAAGGACAGGAAAGAGGGGGAAAGAGGGAGGAAGGGAGAAGGGGAGCCTCTTCAAGTAGTTCTGGCTCACCTGATCCAAACCACACCCCACACCCCATTCTCAGCACCAGCACCCACCACGCCCCACAACAAGGGCCCTGGGGCCTGGCGCATACAGCCCCACAAGCGTGTGTCGCCTCTCTTGGGCTAAGACACAGCAGACCCGAGAACTCCAACAGGCTTCCTGGCTCACACCCTTGGGGCAATCAACAACAAAGCCCCACACCGGTTTCTCACGCCAGCGATCCTATCACACACATGTGGGTGAGTGTGTGCGAGTGTGGGCGCGACCTCGGTGTGTCTGTCTGCATTTGCATGTGTCCAACCGTGTGAATCGGCCTGTCAGCACCAGTGGGCTCAGAGATAAAAGGGGTGGGTGTTCACAGGAATGGTTTTCCCCCCGGAGAAAAATCAAAAAGCATCAGAAGATGCCTTTCTCTTGGAACTGTGTTCTTTTTTTCCTTCCAACCTTTAAGTTTACCCACTGTGAACATATGAACAAACTAAGTTACACAGAATTCGTGTTTTTGTCCCTACATCTGTTACAGATGCCAAAAATAAGCACTGCCTATCTCCTACTTGCCCTAAAATTTCTGTGATGCCCTTCCTGCCACATTACGGAAGGTTTTCCTTCCCTCATTTAATAGCTCCAAAAATGTTTAACTGTGTGTGTGCATGTGGGTGTGCGCGCGTGTGTTGTCTGTGACCAGAGTCGGTGTCTCTGTTCCCCGCAGGCTTGTGTCAAGTGGCGTGTGTGTGACCTCTTCCACAAGGGCCAGCAACACTTGGGCTGCTCGTCCAAGAGCCGTCGTTTGGAAGTTGGAGCTCCCCGCTCAGCGGCAGTCCTGGCAGGTCTCACAGGGCCTATTGAGACGCCCAGTCTTTTCCCACTGGCTCCTGGGTAATGCACAGAGTTCCGCGCTACCTGAGGCAAACCTCACCACCGCAGGGGTTAGAGCATGGACACGCGAGCACGCGGCGGTGTCCTGCAGGCGAGGGACCCGCAGAGCAGTGTGCAGCGCCCGCACACCGCGCGTGCCTTCGGTGCTCGGTAAACCATAAACAATAACAGGCCCCCGCCTCTCCACCCCCGCAGCCGTCCCTTGACAAAGCGGGGTGCAAGCATGCACACTCTCACAGTTAACTCCAACGGGTTCCTAACCAACGCCGCTCCCAAAGTGGGGAGTCCCGCCTCCCCCTTCACCCGCCACAACTCCGCAGGAGCCTCAGAGCCCCCGCCTTGCTGGGGTCGCCCACACTTCCTCGCCTCTCGGGGGTGCCGAGGGCCCCGCTTCTCGGCGAGGTACTCCCACAAAAGCTCACGGCAGGGCCAGGACTCTCAGGGACGCTCAACCCTTGTCGAGCTGCCCGTGATCTCGCAACCCGTGGACCGCCGACCTCGGAGACAGCCCGAGGCTGCGAGGCGGCCCGGGTGTGGGGGTCGGTCTTTGCCACCCCACTTTCCGGCCCCCGGAGCGGGAGAAGGTGGCGGACTCTCCTCCGACGTGCGCTTACCCCACATCGGACCCATACCGCGGACCCTCTCTGGCCCAGGCTCAGGCGACCGGGACACCTTAACCCTTGGACGCGCCCCTCGACGCCGCTCACCTTCTAGCGCCCGGCAGCCCGCGGGCAGCAGTAGCGGCAGCAGCAGCAGCGGAGGGAGCAGCGGCAGGAGCCCCGGCGGCGGCGGCGGCGGCGGCTGCGGGCGGCGGGCTCGGGCCATGGCCGGGGCGGGCTGCGGGAGCCAAGCCGGGCCGGGCCGAGCCGCGCCGGCAGTGCTGCGGACACCCCTGGAAGTGCCCGCTTGTCAGGCTCGGAAGGCGGCTTTCGCACGGTCCCAGGAGATCCGGGAAAGGAGGGGATGCAATCCAGGCGAGTGGCTCCGGGATCGAGGCGGCGCCCCGAGCCGGCGATGCTGGCAAGTTGGTCCCGCGGGAATCTGGACGGACCGGTCCAGGAGGATCCCAGACGCTAGAGAGCTCAGAGCCACAGGACTCGGGGAAGGACCGGGGCGAGAGAGCGCAAGTGGTCGTAGTTCGGGGTGCACAGTAATCCGGCGGTTCGCCGCGGGCCCGACTCGGATCCGGGGATCGAGGTACACGCGCCGTCCAGGGTCCGAGGAGGGATCCTGCTGCGCCGCTCACGTACTCACTTCTGCTGTTCCCAGCGCTGGCGCGGCTGGTCTGGGCGAGAGGGGCGGGACCGGCTGCCTGCCTGTCAACGCTGCGGCCCCGCCCCTAGCCACCGAGAGCACTCTGCAGGAGTTTAATTGGTCGCGCCTCTATCAGGCCCATCCTCTGGGTCTCGGAGGCTTAGAGTGGGAGGGACTAAGGAAAAGATGAATTAGATTGGGCGGAGCAACACTGTCCATCAGTGAAAGAACCCCGCCTCCTGTAGCCCATTGGCGATTAGTAACCGAACCTGAATCCGAGCTGCCATCCAGATACAACGAGCATGGGGCGCCTCCTTGTGGCCTGTACGTGCCTAGGGACGCCCCCACGTGGCTATCTTCCAGGCAGGTCCAGACCCTTCAGTTTAAGCGCTACCAGGAGTCGCCGACCGGGACATACCCTGCAACCAGGGCCTTCTTTCTCACTCACTCATGCATGCATTCATTCAGCAGTGTATTTCATCTCCTTTGAGCCAAAGACTCTAGTAACTGCTGGTGCTACAGCAGTGGACAAGACAGAGGTTTGTGCTCTCTTGAGCTATTAGGTAGTGGAGGCAGACATGAGTCATCACAGGTGAGTGTAACAAGGTATTATGAAGAAAGGACAGAGTTGGTGAAGCACATGTGAGGGGGACGGCTTTGTCTAGGCCTGAGGAAATGACATTGGAGCTGAAATATGGAAGATGAGAAGTAGGTGAAGGATGTGTATTTTGGGAGTGGGAGTGCTAGATGTTTCAGGCAGAGCAAACATACTTAATGTGAAGTCCCAGGGGCAAGAGAAACTGATATTCATTGAAAGAATCTAAAAGAAGCTCAAATCTTGAGTGCAGAGGCTGAGAGGAGCTGAAAGGAGGTTTAATGGATGTGGAGGAACCAGAGAAATTTTTTTCAGACTCATAAGACCTTCCTGAGAGCTAGGTTTGAAGCCGAAGCATCACCCCATCAGAGCAACATGGCTGCTCTGGGAAGGATGAGCGGGAGGAGGCAAGGGTGTAAATCAGGACATCAAAGACGAAGCTATATGGTGAGTGGTTAGGAAGAGGAAGGTGGCTTGGGCCAGGATGGTGACTGAGGAGGTGGAGAAAAGTTATCAAGTCTAAGGTGTTTTAGGAAGTAGCGCTCACGGGACTTCTGACTGAGTGGTTGAGAAATACGTGCTAGATGGAGAGAGACATCAAAGAGAACCTCCAGGTTTCTGGTTTGGACAAATGGACTTCTGCCCCATTTGCTCAACAAATATTTACAAAGCACAGTAAGTATTATGACACAATGGGTCTCTTTTATTAAGAGACAGGTGATATTATAGCTTCATTTTACACATGAAACTGATGACTAGAAATGCTTACTGACATGCTTCAAGTGCTACTAATAAGTGGCAGGGGTAAGATTTGAACTCAGGACAGTGTAGCTTTTAGACTTAATCATTCCACTTCATTAGAGATCTGAGAATCACCTAGGTGCTTGTTAAAAACTCAGACTCCTCCCCCCCAAAAACACACACACAAACACACACACAAACACACACAGAGAGAGAGAGAGAGAGAGAGAGAAACAAAAACCAAAAAAGACAATCCTGAGCCACCTACCCCACCTCAGATCTCGGGACCCAGAATCTCTGGGACATGGGGCCCAGCATTCTGAATTTAAACAAGCATTCTAGATGCTAAAATCTGAGACTCACTATCACCATGCAGCCTCTCAATATCCTGACTAGAGAAACAGCCCTCCATGGTCCCTCTGAGCCTTTCTCAGCTACCCTAAGATTTCTGGGGGAGAGAGTGAGAGACCTTATTCTAGGTGGCCTCAGAAGCAAGATGGTAACACTTAATCATCTTACAGTACCCCAGTTCTGGTCCTGGAAGCACCATTGGGGTAAATAAGGCCATGAATCCAGTGCTCAAGGACCTTGTTCCAAGACAGGTCAATCCTCCTGGCCAGGCAAAGGCATGTGGGGTAGGTGGGACTGAGGCAGGGGTAGAGGTCGGGGTTTCATGACACAGAGGCCCAGATTCCACACCCAACCTCAGGTACTCCTGCCTCCCAGATCTGTTCTCAAGCCCTAGAGACTTCCAGCAACAGCATTCAAGGCCTTAGTCCACAGAAGGAGCCTTGCAGATCATCTTGTACAACTCTCCCATTAGAGTTGGAAAGACAAACTCAGAGATGAGACCGCTTGCCCTACAGTCCCCTCTGCCCTGGGGTGCTGGTTGGAGTTGCAGGGTAATATTTCAGCAGGTGGCCTAGCAGCAACACCTCCTAGCTGAAGCCCTGCTCGTTGTAAGGCAGATCTGTGAAGCCGGCACTCCTATTTGCTCAGCATCTGTGCCAGGCTAGGCCTCGCCCTGGACAAACACAGCCTGCCGGGCGGCAGGCACCAAGCTCCTTTGTTCTTGGGCCTGATAGCAGTGGCAGCAAGGCCAGCAGGTAACGGAGGGCCTGTCTGCACCGGATGCTGGCACCATGGTTCCCACGGGAATGCTTCCTGATCAAGAGGCCAACGGGCTGGAGGGCACCTGGGTACTGGCTACGACAGCCTGGCGCAGGAAGGTGACCACCTGGCAACAGAGAGGACATGAAAAGGGGCAGGTGGAGGGACGGAGACTGAAAGCTAGGCCAGATAAGGAGAGCTGGAACACCTCCATGTCTTCAGGGCTAGGCGAGCAGAAGGTGCTAACCTTAACTTCCCAGGCCAAGGAGGTACCAAGGAACCCAGGGAGCAGGCTCTGACCTTTGATTTGGAATGAAGAGAAAATACCCACTCTGAGCTCAAGGTGCTGCTCTGAGTCCTTCATCCTTTCCCATTCGAGTCTTGGAGGAAGTTCAATGTGGAAGCAAGAGTTTGGGCCTTGATGTCAGAGACACCTAAGTCCAAATCCTGGCTCAGCATTTACCAGCTGGGGGACTTAAGAAATAAGAATTTAAACCTTTCTGAGTCCAAGTACCCACAGGAGTGAAGGTGGGACGATAATCATACCTGGCCCTCCCACAGGGCCAGGAGCACTGCAGGTACCTGATATATCATCCCTTTGATAATTAATACTCAGTCCCCAGAACCATGGTAGAAACACCGTCAACTTGGGGCCAACTAGAGGAAAGTGTGTAAATTGAATGGGGGCTCAGTGCCCCTGTGGCTGTGACCAACTCCAGATTCTCTTTTAAAAAGATAATAAATATGTATCCCTGGGTTCGTGGGCTGGGGATAGTTGCAAGAAAGACACAAGTGGGAGAAGAGGGCTTTGGAGCAGTAAGTGATGGTGGGAATGGTTTGATGAGAGCTTTTTGGACTTGGGTCAAGGACCAGCGTGGAGGCAAGAAGACCAGCAAGGAAGCCACAGGCCAGAGTTGATGGTAACAGGGTTATAGCCCAGTGGACTGAGCAATGGGATAAATGGTCACTTACAGGAAGAGAAGGAAAGACAGGGAGGAGCAATTTGGTTGGTGGGGGGAGCTGGGGACTGAGGGTGTCATTTAGGGCTGGTTATTTGGGAGAATTATCACACATCCAAATGGGCTCATTGAGCAGACAGCTGGGTTCACCACTGCCATCCCCTCCACTGACTCTTTGCTGTCTAAGCAACCTCTACTCTGATCTCTCTCTGTCCCTTGGGGGCACCACCTCCGGGCCTTTGCACTGGCCATTGCCTCTGCCTAGATGATCTCTCCAGCTCTTACAGAACTGCGTCCTCTAAGAATCAATTATGGGCCACCCTTGCCAATCTATCAGGCTTGGCACGTGAAATTTCACCAACGTGCCGTCCCTGTCGGGGACAGAGTTCCCTTGCTTGCTACCTGTGTGACCTTGTGTGAGTCTGTGAAAATTCCTTGAACCTCAGTTTCCTCATCTGATGTCATCCAAGATGCAGGGTCATCTTCTCACCCCACCTTTATGGACTGGGCCTCCAGTCTAGCACCTGATGCCACTTGCAGACATGCCAGATCCCTCCAGATAGGGGACTCAGTTCCTGTCTTTCTCTTGAGTCACAACCCCTCCTCTACTTTTTGCTCTCTTTGCTTCCCCCATTTTCTCCCCAACTCCAGAAGGCAAGGTTAGAAGGGACCTTTGACACTCGGTCCAACAAAACCCTCATTTTTCAAGTGAGGAAACTGAGCTCAGAGAAGAAAAGTCAACGGAGCCAGAAATCCAACAAAGACTAGTTGTCCACACCCAGAGTGCTGGCAGCAGCCACCCTCTCCCCTGGTTTCCCGCCGGGGCCTGGGCACTTGCGTCAGCACCTCCTCTCCATCATGGGTAGTGGGGGGCTGCAGCTTCCTTCTTCTTGGGCACATTCCCAAGCCCCAGGAGGCGAGCAGCCTGGCTTCCCTCCAGGCCCTGGGCAGTTGGCGGGAGAAGGATGCCCTGTGGATTCCTGGCTCCTTCCTTCACTTCCGAGCCCCCTATTCAAAGGAGGTAAGAAAGGTGCAGGCCTCTTCTCCACAGTTGCTTTCGGAAAATGCCTCAGGGTGTTCGGGCCAGGACAAGGCTCTTAGCTGTTTCAAAGACAGTTAATGCCCTGTTGGCCTCTTCTCCCCTTCATCTTCTTCTGATCTTACCTGGATCATCCCCTTACTCTCTTGAAGTTATACTGCAGCCAGTACCCTCTCTGACTAGAGCTAGGTTCTGGCTTCCCTTGAGGAAGGGTGGAGGAGGAAATGGATGAGTATTGACTAAACCTCTCTGTGATCTTAAGTGGAGGTGCTTTAAACATCTCCCAGAGAGGGGGACGCTTCACTTGCCTTTGAGCTTCCTGTGCAGAGCTCTTGTTTGCAAACTGTCCTTTTTGGTGGAGAAGCCGCGCTTCCTTTTCTAGGAGCTATTTGGGGAAACACTAATGTTTGCAGGAACAGAGAGCCAGCTCTCAGCTCAGGAGGACAGCGAGGACCCAGGGGGATCTAAAAGTGCTAATTAAAGACCAATGCCCGTAGACATTTGGGGAAAGTTAAAAAATGGAAAAGACTGGGGCATTCATGTTTAATTAGGAAGGAAGGAATATCAAAGACTAAGGGAAATTTTTAAAGAGACAAACTTTAACTTAATACTTAACATTTCAGCCCATTTATTGAACACTTACTGTGTGCTATGTGGCACAGGCGTAACTGGGCAACACCAACCCTATCACAAAGAACTGCAAGACAGGGGTCACGGAGGTTTTCTGAGAAAGCAGACACTGAACTGAGACCAGGCTAAGGCCTGGAGATTAGGAGCAGTTGGCCAGGAGAGATGACAGAGGGAAAGGGCCAAGCAGCAGGCATCCTTGGCCCTAGACACACATTGGCATCACTCAGGGAGTTTTGAAAAATGAAGGATGCCCACCCCCAGAGATCCTGGTCTGGGACAAGGCCTGGGCACTGCTATGTTTTAAAAGCTGCCCAGCTGGATCTAAAGTTGGGGGGAGGTGAGTAGAATCACTAGATGATAAAGTGTGTGTTGGAGGGACAATTCAGGAGTCACTGGTGAGGTCAGCAGTGGCCTCACTACAGAGGGGTTCACCAGCCGAGTTAAGGAGTTGGGACCCTCATGTGGCATTTAAGTAGGCTGACCAGATGTGCAGTTTTAAATGGGACAGAAGACAACAGTCCTGTCCCATTTTAAACAAGACGTCTGGTCAGCCTAGTCTCATAGGACTAAATTCAAGGTGTCAGTAGGCTGACCATATGAACCACACATTTGAAACAGGACAGTACTGTTGTTTTCTGTCCCATTTAAAACAGTATGTCTGGTCAGCCTAGTATTACGGTTTCAAGCAGAAGAGTAAGTCAGTTACATTTGCTTTTTAAAATAATGCCTTTGAGTTTAGCACTTCCCTCCTAATTTCCCCCCTACCCCCATGTGGAAGGATCCCCAGAGCAGCCCACTCAGGACCACGAGGGTCAGTGGGACCTGCTCTCCTTTCCTCTGCAGGGCTGGAGGCCTTTGCCAGGCCCTGCTGTGGGTCTCTGGGCCGTGCGAGGCCTTTGTACCTGCTTCAGGTGGGGAAAGCTCATCTGAATGCCAGGCCCCTTCTCCCCACTTGTCCCCGCTGCCAGCATCTGCCCAGGTACTGGCCCTGGCCAATTCATCCTGGACTGCTTTCCCAGCCCAGCCAGACACGGCACCTGATCTGCCCCGATGCTCCAACAGGCACAGTACAAGAGCCATTTTCTCCTTCTCCCTGATTTCTGAAGCTACCACTCTGGGATCAGGCCTGACTGCTTTTTCCTTTCCTGAATGCATTTTGTCAGGCCTGTCTGGGTCCCTACTGCTACTCATAGGTTCCTCACTGCACTTCGGCTCCCAGATGGAAGGAGAAATAACACAGTGAAAGACAGAAGGGCTTCAGTTAGTCAGACCCTTGTAGAATCCAGACCCCACCTTTCATTAGCTTTGTGATCTTGAGCACCTCACTTCATCTGATTCTATTTCTTCATTTGTAAAATAATGACACCAGCCCCAAGGAACAGTTGTGAGGATTAAATGAGAGAAACTTGTAAAAGTCTTAATGGAGTACCCAGCACACAGTAGGTCTTCGATAAATGGTAGTACCACTTACTATTCTTAATTACTCTTAATTATTGTTACTGATGCTGGGTACTCTGCTAAGTTATAGAATTTCTTTGAGTTTTAGTGTCCTCTTTTGCAGAATAAGGAGAAGACATGATGCCCAGCTTGTAGAGTTGCTGTGAATACAGTATGCAGGCAGTTTGGGAGACTTTTTATTAGATCTGAAAGCTGCTTGTGGGCCAAGAAAATGCTGAATACCTAACAGGCCCTTGAGACCTTCTGACTCCGGCTCAGTTATGGATGTTTGCACCACTATTGGCTGGAAGATTGACAGGAGCCTTTCAAAATACATCAGGATGAACCCAGGAACTATCGTAGCATCACCATTGCTAAGCACACAGTGCATGAATTACGTACATGAGAGCAAAGCCCAGGGTTTGCATCCTATTAGTACACGCTAATATTGACTCTCCCGGGGACAAATCATCGTCAGTGGTCGTGACTAACGGTAGAAGCCAGCTCTGGTTTGTGCATTTCTACCTTCTTTCCTTCATTTACTGAATGGGAATTAAATGAGGTGAAGGGTCTAGTAGATGGAATTTGACCAGAGAACCCAGGAATGACCAAATCTGCCCTCCAGTCACCCCTCTTTCCTTCAAGTTTCCAAGGCTGTGAGAATAAAAATAAATGAGAAACCAAAGTGCCACTTTATTATTAGCTGGGGGAGTGCATGATTTCCCCAAAGCAGGCCTCTCTGTGAGTGGGTGGGACACATCCTTCAGTCTCACAGCCCAGACTGGTGCTTCCCAGGAGCTACTGGCCAGAAAGAGGGGGCCTTCCCAGCGCTCTGGTGCCCATGGGAAAAGACAGGAGGAGAAGATGCCGGCCCCCAAAGAGCCCAGGTTGTCTTACTGACCCAATGGCACAGATGAAAGGTGCAGAAGAAAGGTGACAGGTATGTGGGAGAGTTGTAACATATTGTGACCCTGTCCCTACCTGTGCCTTGGAAACTGGCCAAGTAAATCAGCATCCTTGGAAAGGCCAGGGCAGGCGGCGGGTGGGGGGCAGCGAGGGTGGGGCAGGCAAGGTAAAGGATGGGAAGTGGGTGGTTCTCCACCTCCCACAGGGACACAACAATGAGCAAGCTAGATCTGGTCCCTGCCTTCATGGAGCTTCTAGTCTAGTAGGGAAAAGCATTACTGATGAGATTGAACTATTACAATGTAGTGAGTCCTGTGCAGAAGAATTGTGCAATGTTACAAAGCAGGTTTTGGGGGCCAGGCAAGACTATGCGCAGGAAACATCATGGACACTGAGGTATTAAGACTGACTTAACTGGGTAAAGCAGGGAGCAGGAGGGGCAGGGCAGGAAGAAGAGGAAAGAATTGCACTGATGCATGATAAGGAATGAGACACCTTCCCCAATATTTTTCTCACAAAATTGCTGAACCCACAAAGTGTTCTGAATTGCCCCAAAATACTATGACCCCCAGGTTCACGCCTCAGGCCTTTGTCAGGACATGGTGCCCTTGGGAGGGGGTACCAGCTATGCCCAGGGCTCTTTCCTATGCCTGAGATTCCATCTAGCCACTGGCTCCTGGTTGTCTCCATTTGGGTATTCTTCAGGCACCCCAAACTCAAGATGTCCAAAATTATAGCCATTTCCCTTCTACCCCCAACCTCACCCCTTCCTCCTTCCTTGTTCTGTATCTCAGCGAAGGACAGTTCCGTTCACCGGGTGCCCACACCAGAACCCGAGTGTGTCTGCCTTGACTCCTCTCCTTCCTTCATACATCCTATTGGTACCACTCATTGCAGATTTTAGCTACTTAATATTTCTTTCCATGCTCTCGTCATTCTTGTCCTCCTATCCATCTTAGTTACTGCCTTGGTGTAAGTTAGTGCTTCCTATCCTGCCTGTTTGATTGCAATTACCTTCTAACTGGTCCCTCAACTCTTAACCACTAATTATTCTGTTAAATTACCATTTGTGATCGAGTGAGGTGCCCCAGCCAATTACCCATCGCTGGTATAAAGATGAAGAGTGTGGTCTCTGCATCAAGCAGGTTGGGTTTAAGTCCTGTTAGGCACCATCAGTGTGACCTTGAGTGAGCCATATAACCTCTCTCAGCCTCAGTTTCCTCACTTGAAAAATGAAGATAAAACATCACCTGGGTAGTACACGGCTGCTTTTTTTTGTCACTCTCAATATACTCTCCTTCTTTTCATTCTTCTTTTGGGTGACCCACCTCTTCTCAACTCCACAAGGACCTGATCTCGATCCCAGGGGTGGGCATTAGCCCAGGTCAGGCCGGTCAGAGCCTTCCCCTGGGAGTCAGACTCTTGAGAGAAGGCACAGGGACTGATAGTGCTGAGCCAGGGAGCAGCACCCGCTAGACAGGGTCCACGCACAGCTATGGCATGTCCCCGTCCCGTCCCAGTCCGTCCTAAAGCCTGGCTGTTCATCTTTTCCTTCCATTTTGTGATTCTCTCCCCTTCTCTCTCCCTCCCTCCCTCCCTCCCTCTCTCTCTTTCCTTAAGGCCTGTTTCCGACCCTAAAACCTACAATCTACATTATACTTGTAGCCCTTTTGCCAGGATGAAATGGGGCCATGCCCATGAAGCCAGTTCCAAGAATGTTGGCTATTGGGGTGATGGTCTCCCACCCCAGTCATCCTGGGACCAAAGCCTGCTGAGAGGTAAGGCTCAATGAGAGCCTTTCAGGAGAACGTGGGCAACCAATAGACGGTGAGCCATGTAAGGACAGGAATTGTGTCTGGTTTGCTGACCTGGGACCCGCTCCTAGGCCTGCACGGTGTCTGGCATTTAGTGAGTCCTCAATAAGCATCCGCTTACTATTTATGATGTTCAGAGCCTGCAGGTGTAACCACTTGTTGTTCTTGCAGAAGGACAGTCCTTGTAAAACCTGGCTGAGCCCAAGCTCCTTGGCCTGCGGTTTTTAGAGATGCCAGTCATCCCTCCTATAGGAGCAGCCCTGGTCTCCAGCTCTGACTCTGTCTTTCTAGGCATTCCTCAAGCTTCAGTGCTACTGCTCTGGATGTCTGTTGTTTTACTCTCTTCAGGATCATCTCAATCCCCCCACTTTGAGAAACTGCTTCTCCCCCAGTCCAATCATGCAATTCGAGTGGACCCTCTAGTTAGTAGATCCCAGGGGTGATCAAGGGCCTAGGAGGTAACCATGCAGCTGTCTTCATTTCCCAGAGATGAAATGCTATGACCTGGGGCTTGCTGGTGGCCATCCTCCCCAAACAGAGGGACAGTCTGTCTGCGTGATAGAAAATGAGGCAAGGAGGGAAGGCAGAAACAAAAAGAGTCTTGACAATATCATTTGGGCCTGCTCCTGGGACTGACCTTCTCTAGGTGAAAAATGGCCTCGCTTCTTCATGTAACAAGCTTTTATTGAGCTCCTAGTTTATGAAATAAGACACTGTCACTGTCCCTGAGGGAATAGTTGTGCTGTGACAGGCATGTGTATGTGCAGGTACACACACACAAAGTGCATGAGAGAAGCAGCACAAAAGCAAGAGTGTCACTATCATCTGGGCCGGGGTGGGTGGCAGCCCAACGAAAACCTCGTGGAGGTGGTGACCCCCTGCAGGGTCATGAAAGGCCACTGGTAGGAGTGAACCTCAGTGGGTCTACACATTCAAGTAAGTGGCTAGGCTGCGGAGGCGGCTTAGCTGGAAGCCCTGTGGACTTACTTCTAAGGGTAAGCCTTTGTTGCAGGAGCCTGCTGCTGAGCTGGAGGCCTTCGCTTGGGAGGTGGCACAATGCTGGAAGGGAACCACTGAGCTGCCTCCCACCACAGATCTCCCATTGTGTCCTGTCGTTTCCTCCGGAAGTTTTAATGTTGGAAGGCCGCCCTGACCTACCTCTTCAGGTTGATCAAATGGCCCAATTATCTATCTAGGATCCCAGATTGTCTTGAACTCAATAGATGGGAGTGGGGAGGGGGGCTGTCTAGAAAAGAAAGTGCCAGAGGGAGTCCAGCCATCCACAAGCTGTTAACTGGAGCCTGCAGCCCACAAAGGATCCCTTTGTTATTCCAAGAGGTGTCACAAGAGCTTGGCCACTACTCACGAAGCACATCCAGGAACTGTTTTCATGAAAGGGCTGGCAGGGAGCACTGTCTGGTGGCCTGGAAGATTCTGATCTTGAGGAGACTAGGAGGGGGAGCTCCCACCACGCTTCCCAGCCCCACCTTTCCCTGGAGCTGGCTGTCCCATGGGCAATGACCAATCAGCATGGTCAGGACCCCACAGTGAGCCCTTCTCAGGGAAAGGGCTTTTGGGTTGTGGTCATGCGCCTACTTCCCTCTTAAACCTTGTTGTTGCAGCAACAATTACAGCTCTTTCTCTATGATTTACGCTCCAGCTTTCAATCATTTCCACACTGACCATAGCAGAACATCAGAAATCTGAACAGTCTGGATAGGAAATTGATTTAAATGACTACTTTTATATTTAGCGTGACCACCTAATTTATCTTTCAGACCTGAACACTTTGAAGAGTCAAAGGAGGTGCTATTAGTAATTTCACTAAGACAACTGGCATGAACTGGGGCCACCTCAGGCAAGCTCGGAAGTTTGGGCTCCCGATTTATTCCCTCGGACAAAAGGTCAAGACAAATGAAGGATGCCTGAAAACAGATTGTTGGTGGAGACAGCCAACAAGCCAGTCCAGATTCCTAGTGTGCTTCATGTCTCTCACTCCATGTTTCATAGCAGGATGTTCTGAATTAATGATGGCACAGCTTGCCTTAGCGACCACCATCCAGAATTTACTGAGGACTTAATAGCCAAGAAAGCAGTCTAAATGCATTCCCTGTGTAACTATTCATCCATTGTTTTTTGTTTGTTTGTTTTTTGTTTTTTTAACCACAAAGGGCTATTAAGCACAGAATGAGAAGGTAGGCTTATACAATACCAAGTGTGGGTGAGGGCAAAAGGCAACAGAAACTCTGGCACACTGCTGGCATGAGGGGAAACTGCATGATGCATTTGGAAAGCACCACGCCTTCAGCCCTGCAACTCCGATCCTAGGTGTACACCTTGTGGAACGCTCAGCTGTGTGCGATAGGATACCTGAACAAAATTGTTTGTAGCAGCATTGTTTGTAACAGTAAAAAGCGAAATGACAGTAGGCTAAAGGTCCATCGATAGAGTCATGGATTTTAAAAAGTGATGGTAAAAACAAACAACCCAATTTAAAAATGGACAGAAGATTTGAACAGGCATTTTTCCAAAGAAGATATACAGATGGCCAACAGGTACATGAAAGAGTGCTCAACATCACTAATCATCGGGGAAATGTAAATGAAAACCACAGTGAGATACCGCCTCACACCTGTTAGGATGGCAACGATCAAAAAGACAAGCGACAACAAGTGCTGGTGAGGACGCAGAGCGAAGGCAACCCTGTGCACTGTGCACTGTTGGTGGGAGTGTAGGTGACTGCAGTCATATGGAAAGCAGTATGGAGGTTCCTCAAAAAGTTAAAAATAGAACTACCACATGACCCAACAATTCCACTTCTGGGTATTTCTCCAAAGGGAACCATGAGGGCTGTCCAGAAAAAATCCAGCCACAAATGCCTCTATTTTTCATATGACATAGCTGGGTAGTTTCTGGACAGCCCTCATAAATTACTATCTCAAAATTATATATGCACCCCTCTGTTCATAGTAGCATTATTTACAATAGCTAAGACATGAAAACATACTAAGTGTCCATCAACAGATGCATGACTAAAGACAATGTAGTATGTATAGATAATGCGATATTATTCATCCATAAAAGAAGAAAATCCTGCTATTTGCAACAACATGGGTGGACCTGGAGGGCATTATGCTAAGTGAAATAAGTCAGACAGAAAAAGACAAGTACTGTATGATGTCACTTAATGTGGAATCTAAAAAAGAAAGACCAACTCATAGATACAGAGAACAAATTGGTGGTTGGCAAAGGCAGGGGTTGGGAGGGTGGTTGAAATTGGAAGGGAGTTAAAAAGGTACAGACTTCCAGTTACAAGATAAAAAAGCCCTGAGGAGGTAATGTACAGTATGATGACTGTAGCCAGCAATACTGTATTGCATATTTGAAAGTTGCTGAGAGTGGATCTTAGAAGTTCTCAGCACACAAACAAAAAAGTGGTAGCTCTATGTGGTAATGGGAGTTAAGTAAACTTATTGTGGTGATTATTTCGCAAGATATACATATATCAAAGCACCATGTTGTATACCTAAAACTATAAATAATATAATATGTCAATTATATCTCAATAAAAACAAAAGGTGATAATAATACATAAATTAGAGATTATGTATGAACATGAATAATCAAAAATAACTTTGAGAGGAAAAAGCAAGCTGCAAGGGGATTTCTTTACTCTGTCTATAAAATACTATGCACTGTTTTTTTAATTTTTATTGTTAGACTTATTAGGGTGCCACTTGTTAGCAAGGATTACATAGGTTCCAGGTGTACAGTTCTACACTATGCACTATTAATGAATATGGTAAGGTATAAAAACATGTGTGAGAACGATCAACACCAAATTCAGGACAGTGGTTGGAGGGGAGAGAGGTAAGGGGGTCAGGGGAGGAATACAGAGGCTTCAACAGTGTCTGTAATATTTTATTTCTTAAGCTGGATGGGGGGTGAGCTAGATTCACTCTAGACTTTGGACTGAGGCAGGGCTACTTTTCAATTCCAGTCTAGTATCTAACTTCAAGTGCCGTAGGCACAGTACTTAACCTCTCAGAGTACCCACTTTCTTCTCTGTAAGGGGAGTACACATAGTTCCTCATAAAGTGGCTGTGAAAATCCTTTCATAATGTTTTGAAAGGATTTGCTGTGCTCCCTACATAAAGGCCCCGTCTTGGCTGCTTCTGCAATCACCCTGGCAGCAGGTGCTCCAGGCAGAAACTGGTCTGAGTGGATACCCACGACTGTACCTGTGGCCTGGGGTGCAGCTGGGCCTGTGTGGTGCACCCATTCATAAAGACACCCTGCCCCTGCGCTGGTGTTCTCTGGCCAGGTACACTGCTCAATAAACCTCTCTTTGTCTCCCTCCCTCCTTCCTATTCCATTTCCTGCCCATTCACAGGATTAGAAAGGTAGGTGCCACAGTCACACAGTTGTCAAATGACCAAAGGGAGATTCAATTCCAGGCGTCTCAAAGAAAAAGGTCTTCCCAACTAATTGGGAGGTCCACAACCTTAGTCACATTGGAACCACTTGAGGATTTTTCAAAACCACCAAAACTTGGGCCTGGGCCTGGAAATCTCTGGACTCCGTGACCACATGGTTCGCTGAGTGGTGCTGACAACCAGAAAGGGTTGGGGGTCTCACACACTCCAGTTCCTATTCACTCTGCCGCTCACACATACCCTGCCAGTCCAAGCATCCTCGTGATGCTGGAACTGCTAGCCAGCCCAGCTCCCATTTGTCCATGAAGTTACTGACAGCAGAGTTTGCCCCTTTCCTCTCTATGTCCCCAACATGCAACACAATCCCTGGCATGCTTCTAGAAGAGTGCTCAGTACTCTGCAAGAGAGAGGAACTGAGACCGAGGAGAGGAAGTTTCAAGGAGGCAGACAGACTTGGCCTGCCCAACACTTGAAGTGTCAACAGGACGGACCGTCCACTGGGCACTGAGCTTCTTACTGGAAGAAGCGTGGCAGTGAGGAGGCTGGCACTTCCTAAAGGACGACAGCCTTTGTTGGGATTCTATTTACCTCCCCACCACCGCTACAGCGGGAGGTGCCTCCTCACGTTTGCTTTTCCTGCAGACACGGCATTCTGGTGTAGGGAGGCCGTGCGCGGTCTCTCCACCCAGCCTGCCAGCAGCAGCTCTGCGCTCCCCGTGGCCGGACCGTACCCCTCACTGAGCAGACAGCCTGGATAGCTGTGATTATTAGCAAAGTCCTCGCTTTCGTGCTCTGCAACTCTTACTCCTATTATTTGGTCCTGGTTCCACCTTCTGGAGTGTCATCATTCCGTCATTCCACATCAGGGTTTTAAAGGACACCGGAAGGAGTTTGGATTTATTTCAAGTGAAATGCAGGGGGCAAATAAGGCATTATTAAACAGGAGAGGGGAGGCTCTGTGATCTGATTTGTTATTTTAAAAGAATATTATACTGCTGTGTGGATTCCGGATTGTAGGAGACTAAGAGTAGAACCCAGAAGTGGACTGGGAGGCTATTGGGATAATTCAAATGAGGGGTGAGGGTGGCTTAAGCAGTGGTCTGGCAGTAAGGATGGCTTTGAGATGTGTATGCGATCCAGAACTTGTTAGATCCGAGACTTGCTGAAGGATTAGATGTGGGTACGTAAGTACTTGCCTGGTATGAGCATTTTGACCTTGCGTGCCATCTTGTTTTAGGTACCTTTGTTTTCATGAACAGAAAGAATCAAGCCATCTGTTGGGTCATTTCTGTTTGAGAGGAAAAGAAAAGAGGGGGATCTGGTCCCCCAACATCAACACCCTCACCAGCCTGACCCCAGCTTCACCCACACACAGCTTTAGCTCCTACTGAACTGTGCTCTCTGCAAGGCAGAGCAATGACCCACAGCAACAGAGGCCAAACTTGACTGGATTCCCAGGACAGACTTCTGAACTTGTAGGCGCCAGGACTGGCGTTAATTTCAAACCTTGAGAAGTTCAAAGAAAGCCCACTAGAGGGCACCGCAGCACTGCCCAGAAAAGACCATCCCAGCAGGCTTTTTTCCATTCATTAACAAAGAAGTACTGTTTATTGTGTGGAGCACCTGTTTAGCCAAAGCCATGGGTGAGATACCGAAGTGCAAAGATCAGGGCACAGATGCTGCCACAGTCAAGTCTGAAGCAGTAGGGAAGAGCTCAGAGCCCATGGAGGTAGGTGAGGAGGTAGCACCCAGGTAGGGTCAGTCTGTGGCCTTTTTCCGCTGCTGAGGACTTACCTGTATGACACACATACATACATACAACACATAAACCACACACATACATACAAACAGCATGCATACACATGTGCACGCACAAACCACGTACACACACAGTCTGCAGTCTGGGTCTTCGAGTCCCTATAGGGAGGTGGCTGTGGGCAGACACCAAGCTGCAGAGGAGGTAGGCTAGAGACTCCACGGAGAGTGTGGAACAGAGCAGCAGTGAGTTCACAACTTGAGAGAACAACCCCCAGAGCCCCCAGACAATCCACACATCATTAGAGTCACTGTAAAAGAGCCTATTAAAATGCACACATGCTAACCACATGTGACCCAGGGGTTACATGAACTCATCGACACCCACTAACACATTAGCGCAGTTACTGAGCGTGGGGGCTGGGGCGGGGAATCTTTTGTCAGAGGGTCACAGGGGAGGAGAATGACAGCCAGCGGTTAGGGAACGCTAACTATGTGCAGACACTGTGCCAGGGGCTTGTGTGCTTTCTCTCTCTTGATAATCACAGTACCACTGGGCTCTCTGGCATTATCCCATTTTCAGAGGGGGACACCAAGGCTCTGAGAAATTAGGTAGCTTGCCCAGGATCTAGGATTCTAATCTTTCCCTTGTGGATGAAAAAGGGGCCACATACTAAACCTTTCAAACTCAGGGGACGCCTACATGGTGGGCCCTACAAACTCAAGAGACAGAGTCACCACAATAGGATAGTTTGAACATAAACCTTGGTAACTAAAAAGAAGTCACAGAAAGTAGTCAAATCCTAGGCCTGTAGCTTCCTTGACAAAGGTCAATCTTCACCTTAAGTGAGACTGTCTATTGTGTTTTTGCATCTAAGATAACACACCTTTGAAATGTCAGAGCAATCCGCCTTTTCAGACCCCTCAGTGCACACCCGCCTATACCAGAGCAGATCACAGAACCCCTCCTTGTTATGTTGTTTCCTGCATATCATCTCTGTGTGCTATAAATGTTAATTATTAACTATCTTGTACCCACCAATGTAAAAGAAGCATGTGTCTCTCCAGTTTACTTTTTATCCAATCCCAGCGATTTCTTTGCTTTGCTTTCTCCCACCCCTTTAATCTGCCACCAATGGATTTCATGTAACCCTCCTTACGTCTCCTCCTTTGATTCTAATGTGTAAAATAAACTGCAAAACTGCCATTCTCTGCATCTTTTCCTCAATTCGTTGAGATTTTGCTTCCTGGCAATTATCATCAGTTTGGCTCAAATAAACTCATAAAAATTCTCTACAGGTTTCGACATTTCTTATGTCAACACACTAAAGAAACTCACAGTTAGTTGGGAGATATATACATAAAAGGATCCAACAAGATAATCAGGCAAAGAGCACCTTCATTTCTCTCTCTGTCTCTTTCTCTCTCTTTCTAGGAACTGAACACATTTACTATGTAGAGCTTCAGCTGCAGAGGAAGGGGACGCTCCCACTCAGGCTGTCTCACTCCAATGTCTCCACATTCTCCTTTGTTACCTGAGATGCAAGCAGCTCTGCCACCTGAGCCATGTGACCCCACTGACATCATAGTGCTGAAGGTTTCAATGATGAGAAAAGTTGCCATGTGGCATTGGTGGCAAACTCCTGTGGGAGGTTCACAGCAAGACCCCTGGGGTTCTCCTCAAGGTCATGCCATCTGCAGCAGAACACTATGCATCAACTAGTGAAATGAAACAAACTTCCATGGGATGCCAAGTCACCATGCAGCCAGAACTTCCCACTGTGGGCTGGGGCTTGTCAGACCTACCAAGCTGTAAGATCTGGCAATCCACTGTAAGATCAAGTCACTGTGGCACTTGAGTCAGCTAGCTCTGGACTGTGCTTGGATATCTTCACATCATTTATGCTTTGTGGGTGTGAATATGATGTGCCTGAGCAAGCCCACACGTGGATGTCTTTCCTCTCTAAGGAGACTGTGAGCTCCCTGAGGAAAGCAGCCTGTGTGACACCACCTGTACACCCCTCAGTGTCCCAGCCAGTGCCAACCCACAACCCAATGTTCCCAGCAGCCTTGGGGGGGCTGCACTGGCTTCAGCGCAGGTGGCTGGAACCAAAGCCCCTTTTCACACGGCTCCTCTCCCACTGCGCAGTCCCTCTGAGCCTGTTTTCTCTGGAATCTCCTCCCCTCCCCCAGAGAAGGCTACCATAATCTAGGGGGGACACCAGAGGCCACGGGGCCTGAAGCGTAGGTTATCCTCATGCCAAGCTCTCATCCAGCATCTGGCTGTCCTCAGCTCTACACTGTGCCCATAGGGGTGCCAGGAAGAACCCATCATTCCCTAACCCAAAACCTACCTCCCCATTGGCCTCCTCTGGTACCTGAGACTGAAGGACCGTCCTCAGGGGAGTAGACAGCCTCAGAGACACACCTCTTTCTCTAAGAGGAAAGGGAGCCTTGAGACAAAGGTTGGCATCTGAGAAAGAACTTCTTGTTTAAACATATGGAAGCTGTTGGAAATGAGCTTTTCTCTTCTGAGAAGTTCAAGTCAGTCCCACAGGGTTGTGGCTTGAATGACAGGAAAGGACCAAGAGGCAGGGAAGGCTGGGCCTGGGAAAGGCTGGAACAAGAAGGTAAAGGAAGAAAAGGAAGGAGGAAGGGGTCCCCGGACACCAGGTGGGAGGGCTTTGTAATAGGGAATGAGCAAGTGACAGAGAACTGAATCTCTACAATAGACTTCCCAGTGGGCCAACACTTTGTAAAAAGTCATCGACCAATCAATCAACATTAGCAGCCCAGCCCTCCCACTCTGAGTTCAAGAAAGGTTAGATTTTTACCATCCTAGTTCACTTTCTAACCTATTTGCCCACCCCACCCCACCTTTTTTTTACCTGAGAAACGAAATGAAGAGAATTTTAGGATTTGGGAATTATCTACCTCAGTGGAACCCCCACTTCACCTCAACCTGGCAAACAAAGAATCTAAAAAGATGCAGGCACTGTTAATGAGGTTCCATGAGCTATTTTGTTGGGGGTGGTTTTCTGCTTTTAAAAGTAATGCATCAGGGGTTCCCTGATGGTGTAGTGGCTTAAGGCTTTGGCGCTGGCGCTGTCAGCGCTGCGGCCTGGGTTCGATTCCCAACCAGGGAGCTACCCACATACCAAAAAAAAAAAAAAAAAAAAAAAAAAAAAAAAAAAAAGTAATGCATCAGTTTCAACCTTTCCAAGCCCTAGTTTCCTCATTCATACAACAGGAATATTAACAAAATCTACCCCACAGGTTTGCTGCAAGGATTACATGAGACAAAGTATGGAAAGTGCTGAGCACAGTAAGACTCAGTAAATATTATTTTGCAACAGCCAAATCACTTCCAAAGCTGCGATCCAGTTAATCAGCTTGAAGTTTGGTCCCTTTCTGCATGTTGACTTTAATGGCCATTAATTGTTCAAAAGCTAAATTTTCTCTTATTGCAGCATTTTTCATAGACTCTAAGAGCAAGCTCCCCTAATAAGTACAAAATGTTGCTGAAGTTCTAAAATTTCTATTTTTGTCCCATCATTTTTAGAACTATCTTTCTCTACCAGCTAAAGAATTGGACCAGACAGGCTGTGAGCTCTTTTCCAATGAAAAATTCATGTCTCTGTTGTGTAAAGTGAGGAACTGCCTGTCTACTCAAGTGTTTTCAGGGCCAAATGTCAACCAAAGCAGATTAATATTCTGTAGAGAATAATTTGCAAACTGAGAGAGCTGAACCAAAACAATTAACATCCAATGATGAATGTCTTGTCAATAATGAGATCATTTGTATGCAGTACATAATTCAGAGAGGAAGCAGAGTCTTGTCTGCCTGATTTAGCAAACTTTAAAATATAAAAAGAATTAATCCTAAAGAATGAATCCATAATGCAGGGGGAAAAACTTTAAGATATTCAGTAATGCATTGCAGAGCCCCAATCAATATATAATCTAAATCTCCAACAACATGAAGATTAGGTAAGTAAAATTTTGCTCATCCAAACATTTGGAATGTTATGCAATATTTAAATGGATGCAGCATAAATAAAGTAATGGTTACGGCCACCTGCTCTGGACTTAGGCTGCCTGAGTTCAAGCCAGGCTCCACTTCTTGGGAGCTGCATGAATTGTACAGCTCAGTCTATTTCTTTGTACCTCTGTTTCCTCACTTGTAAAATAGGGATCCAACTAGTAGGTACCTCAAAGAGTTGTTGAAGATTATAAAGCTTTTATAAGCAGCTGTTCGTGAATAGTAAATATTTAACACACGTTAGCTAATATGAGATTTTAATAACACAGTGTGACGGAGACTGCTAACTTATTATCAAATCTTTTTCATCTTCTGGGGCTCCTGGCTAGACTACAATTACCGGCCTCCCTCTGGGTGAGGTGTGGCTATATGACTAAATTCAAGTCAACAGAGTGAGAGAAGAAATGCTGTCTCTGCCAGGACCAGCCCATGGAGACTCTGTGCAGAGGCTCTAAGCTTTAACCCTGCTGCTAGCTTGATGCAGACAAATGCAAAGACTTTGGAAAACCTAAGTACCGTGGAATGCAAAGATGTCAAATGTATACTACAAAAGGTTTTGATGAATTTTTCCTCCTTCATAACAAACAATGCAAATTTATTATTTTATAGTTCTATAGGTCAGAAGTCTAAAGCAGGTGTCACAGGGCTGAAATCAAAGTGTCGCCAGAGCTGCCTTCCTCTCCCAAGGCTCTAGGCTGCCATAACAAAATGCCCTAAACTGGCTATTTAAATGACAGAAATGTATTTCCTCACTGTTTTGGAGACTGAAAGGCTGAGCTCAGTGTCAGCACAGTGAGGTTCTGGTGAGAGTTTTCTTCCCAGCTTGCAAATAGCTAGCTATCTTCTCCCTGTGTGCTCACAGTAGTGTGGGGGTGGGGAGGGTGGGAAGGGGAGGAGCGCTCTGGCGCCTCTTCTTTCAAGGGCACTAATCCAATCATGAAGGCCCCACTCTTACAGCCTCATCTAACTCTACCTCCCAAAGGTCTCCTCTCCAAATACTATCACACTGGGGGTTAGGGCTTCATCATATGAATTGTCGGAGGACACAATTCGATTCATTTCCATACTTATTTCAGCTTCTAGAAGCTGCCCACATTCCTCAGCTCATGGCCCCCCTCCTCCGTCTTCAAAGCCTACACCAGTGGGTCAATCCCTCTCACACTGCACCATTCTGACCTCCCCTTCTGCCTCCCCTTTCCCCTTTTAAGGACCTTTGTGATTACATCGAGCCCACCTGGATAATCTGGTATAATTTCTCAAGCAAAAAATCATCAATTCAATCACATTTGCAAGGTCCCTTTTGCCACATAATGTAATATGGTCAGAGGCTCCAGAGATTAGGATGTGGACATGTTCATGGGCGATATTGTTCAGCCTACTCCCCTGGGTCTAAGATAGGTATATGTTTATCTTTATATAAGAAACTGCAAAACTGTTTTCCAAAACAGTGGCAACATTTTACATAACTACCAGCAATATATGAAAATCCAGAAGAAAAAGAAGACAAAGAGAATTGGAAGCATACTCCTTTGCTCCTGCTCATATTCCATGAGCCAACTCCCCGGACAGCTGAGTATCCAAGTACAATTCTCCGAGTAAAGAAGAAAGTGATTTTGATTATATCCCTGATGGAATAACTGATGTCAGAGTCCCACCATCACCACCACCATGAACAATGATAAAACCAGACAAAATATAAGAGGCAACAGTTTTGAGGCATTGGACAATAAGCACTACCAGACTGTGATGCTTGAGAGAAAGGAAACACATGAGATGAATCCCACATCGGCCTTGGCTTTCTTCCTGGGGACACTTTCTGGGCCACAGTGCAGGGAGATGGCGTTCACACACAGCATAGCAGTCCTGCTGAGCTGAAGAGTAGAAACTCAGGGATGCTAAATTGGCTAGCTGCGGGAGGGACAAGGGTGCTAGACACTCCACTTCAGGGTGCTCCAGTGGTCCTTGGCTGGGGGCTTGGCTGACCATGTGCAGGTCGGACACCGTGAGGCCTAGAAGAAAGCAGCTGCTATGGGCTGAGTGCTGAATGGGAATAACAGAGGTTGCACAGTGTTGGAAGATGGAGGAGTTCCAACCAATCTATAGTTAGGAGTAAGGGCCATGCCTTAGAGTAAAGGCCATGCCTTAGAGTAAGGGCCATTCTTCAGGACTAAGGACAAAACGAAAACAGATCAAACCTGAATCAGTAACCCCCACTAGTAATGTAACTGCCTCCAGAAGAAAGGGGGCAGAGTCAGAAGCCAGCAAATTAAAGAACAGAATGTTCTTGTGTACAAACCATGCCTAAAGAAGAACTTAGACCTGTGGGTCGCGACCCCTTTAGGGGTCGGACGACCCTTTCACAGGGGTCGTCTAAGACCATTGGAAAACACATAATGTACCTATGCGGACCAGTCACATGTGTAGAGAGCAGCTACCAATAATTTTATGGTTGGGGGTCACCGCAACATGAGGAACTGTATTAAAGGGTCACAGCATTAGGAAGGTTGAGAACCACTGACTTAGACCATGGTTCCTTGCACATGGCACTGACAGGAAATGAGTAGACTTAGAAGACTACTGACTCTTGGAAGGTATTTTATTGCCTTTGTGGCCCGAAAAAGCCTGTGATTGTTTTGACTCCTCAAGTAACTCTTAGGTCCCCCAAAAGGTACCTACTGACCCCTTGAATTTAGCTCAGTGAGACTAGGCTGACCGTATGTACCATATGGACAGGGACAGCACTGCTGTTTTCAGTCCAGCTTAAAACCGTGTGTCTGACCATCCTACGCTACGGGGTGAGGGAAGCTAGGCCTGTGACACACAGCCTTTCGGGGCCTCTCTGTTCCGGGCAGTCCCTGCCCGCTTTTCTCTGGGCACTGAGGTTCATGGCTCAGCCCTGGAGGAAAGAAGCTGAATGAGAGCGTAATTTATGGGGAAAATAAAAATACATGGATTTAATATTGTTCCTGCATATTTCATCTCAGTTTGTCACTCGTATTTTCACTTTGTTTATGATGTCTTTCAAGGACAAGCTTCTCTAATATTTATGGTGTCAAATCTGTCAGCTTTTCCTTAATAGCTTCTGTGTTTGGTGACCTGCATAGGAAATTTTTCTCCACTCTAAGGCTGAACAGAACTTTTAATGGCTGCAAAATATGCCATTGTGCAAACATGCAAATGTGCCCTAATTTATTTACAAATTAATATTTAGTGTGCTTCTGCTGTTTAAGTTACCGTAAATAATGCAATGAACATCTTTGCATATACACTTTTTCTTCTGCAATTTAACTAGTTTTTTTAGGATACATTCTTAGGAGGTTCATGATCTTTTTTACTATTTTAAAAGCCTTAACAACAATTAGCATTTATCTCTTATAAAGTTTCACAGGCCAACTAAAATGCCAAATTTCTTTACTTTTGTTTAAAACTGCAGTTGCTCAATGTGATTGTATTTATGGTTCATGTTAATCAGAAGCTGTGGTAGTTACAAATAACTTTGATTAATAAAAATGAGAACCAATTATTAGTTGATAAGTGCAATTTGTTTGATAGACTAAATCTTTTCAAAGACAGAGGAAAACATTATTAAAGTGTTTCTTATTTTATAAAGTAGTCTAGAGAACAAAAAAAGATCATCTCAAGGATATCTGGTTAAGTCCCAGTAATCAGTTTCTAGATTTCATTTGCATGTTATCAAGACTTCTTCCCCCACACCAGCATCACATCACCCCTTTCATGTACCCAGCTTCTCTCTAAGCAATCCCACGCCAACCCCCTCACTGCAACCTGAGCTGGGTTGTAGAGGTTTCATCAACTTAAGCTCACACACGAGAAAACCGCGTTCCAGAGATGTGGATGCATGTGAACTGGAAGGGTAAGTTTCTGAACTTGAGCCCAGCAGCATCTTGTGAGATGTAATACATCTCAGTAAAAAGTTAGGTTCTAGAGTCAGACATCTGGGTTAAAAAGCCCAGTATCCTGCCTCTTACTAGCTGTTGGCCTTAGGCAAGCTTATTTCACTCTGTGGCGTTCAGTTTCTTCTTCTATAAAAGGGAGATGAGAGCACTGATCTCAGAGGATCAAATGAGATGATCAATAAGAAAGTATTAATTACCAGATGACATCTAAACAGAAAGAGTTAGCCTCCATAGCACCAAGATCTCTGGGCTCAGCCAACCCACATAATACAAGCATTGTAAGTAATAGCCCTAAGAAAATTTTACGCTGTAATTTAAACAAGCGTGTAGAGTTTGCCATGTCCAAATTTACCCCACTGGGACCTGTATGCTCATCCTTTATGCTCATTCAGGTGAGCACACATTTTTTGAGAGTCTATGCTAAGGTCCAGCAGGACAAATGAGAACCCAGGCGCCAAGCCACAGGGTCTGAGGGCGCCCTTTCCATGCAGTGTGTGAATAGATGCTCTGGTGAGTGTGGGAAGACAAAGGGCAACTAATCCAGTTAAGGGAAATCTGTGATCTCCTTCCTGAGTTCTCTTTAAAATACATAACTTCAGAGGACGTGAGGAAATCCTACACGTAGGATTCAAGAAAATTCAGAATGTAGAGGCAGTCAAAAAGTAGAAAATTAGTGTCACTTGTAATCCTATCTTCCAGAGAAAAATGTGGTTGGTGCATGTTTTCCTTTGAATGCGTATGCTTTTATGTGTTTGTGTAAGACACACACCTTTTTTAAAAAACAAAATGGGCTTCATCCCACATCGCCTGTTCTTCCACTTTACCATATAATCTAGCTATTCTCCATGCCAATACGCAATTCCTTACATCCCTGCTGCTCATAGTGTGGTCCTGAAGCAGCAGCACAGGCCTCACCTGGGAGCTTGGGAGAAATGCAGAGTCTCAGGCCGCCCCAGACCTGCGAATCAGAATCTGCGTTTTCGTAAGCTCACCCAGAGGATCCATATGCCCCATTCAGTGTGAGGAACATCGCCTTGCAGCGCCGTTTTTAAGGCCACATAGTCTCCCATAACACGTCTAAACCGTAATTTATCTAGTTCATCTCTCACTGGTGGGGATTTTTCCCGGTAGCAAGAAGCTGGCCCCTGGAGGATTCTGGGCTTCCCAAAGTAGGCCCTGTGCTTCTTCAGAGCCTCCCTACTGCAGAGTGCTCTTCTCTCCCTGTGGGTCCCTCTCACCTCTCCCAACTTCCCAGATGACCTCTTCACCTTTTCAGAGTCCACTCCCCGGAGACTCCTGAAAACTGGGAAGCACTGTCCTTGCCTGTTCTCCACGGGTTAAATGCACACGGCCCACCTCTGCCATCGTCCTCCACCCGGACCAAGACCTGGAGCTGCAGACGCTGTGCAGGCTCCAAGCGGAGCCCTTGGCAAAAGCGCCTGCCCAGGCCCCTGCAGGGGGCAGCAGAGGCACAGCCACGCCTCCGCCGCTCCTGAAATTCGTCTTATCCCGCTACTCCCACATTCTCTTCCCACTCCCGCAACCCTCAGCTCGACCCCTCTCATTGCCCCCTGGTTGTCCTCTCTGCACCACCCCATCTCCCTATCCCACCCCTCAGCCGCTCCCTTCCTCCGGCTCCCTCCTTCAGTCCCTAACTGTTCGTGAAGCCTCTTCTTAATCCCTCCCCCCTCGATCCGCCACTGTCCCATCCCTAGAAACTGCCTCCCACTTCTCTCCCACCCCTTCATTCCTCCCTTCCTAACTTCCTCAATGTCCACCTCCTCCCCAAATTCCAGTGCTGACCCTGGGAAAGGAAAAGCTCCTCTGGCCCCAACCCCGCCTGTGTGTGGCCCGAGGAGGGGATGGAGCTCTCGGGGGGAGGATGCCCGGCCCGCCCAGCCGGCTTACCCTACCTGGGGAGGGTGAATGGAGCCCTGTGTGTCCGCGCTCTGTGGGCGGGACGTCAATGGCCAGTGTGTCATTGGGTGAACAGAAGCCCAAGGACAGCTGTAAGGCAGCCCTGAAAATCAGCCCCAACCCATCCGCCCAGGAGTGAACCCCGTGCCGCTCGTCGGGCAGGAAAGAATGACAGTGAGAAGTAATCTCTGACCCCGACGACCTCGCCGTATTCCGGTGCAGGCCGGGCTCCGCCGATCAGAGCCCCGTCCCACCGGGCTGAGTGTGGGACGCTGGGCGAGCGGTCAGGCCGCGAGAACCCAAGGCTGCGGCCTCGGAGCGGCGCCTGCCGGCCGCCCAGCCCGCTCCGCAACGGCCCACGGCGCCCCCGCCAGGAAAGCCTTTCTTCCTTTATAAATCTTTTATCGAATTTGGGATAAATATTCTCAAAATAATACAAATAAGCTTCTATTTTCAGCGATCATAATAGTAGAGATTTTTAAAAACGAGACTATTTCGTGCTGACAAAGCTGCAGAAGCAAAGGAGTCACACGTGCACCGCGGGGGGCGGGAGAGTGAGTTGGCCCAGCTCTAGGGGTCTTGGAGTGCTTGTACAATTTGATAATGTAATTCTACTGGTGGAAATGTGTCGGGAGGAATAACTGCAAACATTCTCCCCAAAGTACAGATATTGTTTATACTGAAAAATGAGAGTTTATTAAAATCGGAATCAACAGGTTGGGAATTGGATAAGCATATTATGGTACATCCACAGTTGAAATGTCATTTTGTCATTAATCACATTCATGAAGTTTTTAAAATGTTTACTGGTTTATTAAGTATACAAATGTACATCGCATGAAGAAATACACAGGGTGAGGTCTGGAACAGCCGCAAGCATAGAAGCTTCTGTGCCCTGGCGTTGGGGTGTGCCACCACCCTAGCACATACGTGTGTTTGCCAGTTTGGAAGTGCATCAAATTTCATTGGTTAAGAGTTTCTATAGAGGCCAATATTCAGCCACCCCTTTACTTCTCAGGGGTCAGTGGATGGGGCTGAAAGTTCCAACCCTCTAATCACTTGGTCTTTTGGTGACCAGCCCCATCTTGAGGCAATCTAAGGACCCCACTCCTAATTACCTCATTAGCATAAATTCAAACTGGTTTCTGTTTTTAATTAATTTATTTTCCAATTACAGTTGACATACAGTATTATTAATATATTAGTTTCAAGTGTTCAATATAGTGCTAAGACATTTATACACTTTACAAAGTGACCACCCTGATAAGTCTGCTACCCATCTGACCTCACACATAGTTATTACAATACTATTGACTATTTTCCTTATGCTGTACTTTACGTCCCCGTAACTTTGTTCCTGGCTATTTGTACTTCTTAATCCCTTTCATCTTTTCCACCCATCCCTCCAAGTCCTCTGCCATCTGGTGACTGACTATCAATGTGTTTTATGAAAACTTTTTGATAACATAAGAACAATCCTTTTAAGGGAAAGAAAAAGAATACCAAGTTGTATGTATAAGATCATCACAAGTATATAAAACTCACATAGAAGAAAGACTGGAAGAAAATCAATTAAATGGGAGTGGGTGATTTTTCCTTTATTTTTTACTGTCTTATGAACTACTTCAGAGGTATGTCAAGGTATAGATGATCACTTAGCCATGACTAAGCATTAGAAATGCAGTATCCTTCCTGATGAAGGCTGTCAGAGACATTTCTTACTCTTCACTCTCACCTTTGAGATAATCTCTCTCTATTCAATTATTATATATTAATTCCTAAAGCATTATACACTATTTTAAATATTTCAAACTTTACATACATAGTAAAGCACTACATGTATACTTCTGTTACTTGCTTTTGTTCAGTTAATTGATGCTTTGGGGATTTATTTATGTTGACTCATGTTGATAAATCTAGCTCTGGTTCATTTAGTAAATGAGTTCATATTTATGAAGAATTTAGAACAGGACTTAGCATGTGGTGCTACATAAGTTTTGGGGTTGTTTCAATAAATAAAAATTTATTTTCAATGCAGTATAGTATACTATTGTGTTAATATTATATGTATTTATCCATTTTTCTACTGATGAAAACCTAGCCTGTTTGCATTTTGTCCTGATTACAAACAATGCTGCTGTGGATAGTCTAGTCCATGTCTCTTTGGGCACATGTGTGCAAGTTTCTAGAGTGAGCACGCCTAGGACTGGGGCTGCAGTGTTGTAAAAGATGCCTAGTTTCAACATTCCTGCCAACTTATTCTCCAAAGTGATCATTCCAGCAACAGATGAGTTGTGTTTGCCATCCTCATCAATGCTTGTTATTGTCATATTTGTTATTTTTTTCTCCAATATAATGGGTTTGGAGTCTTATTTCTTTATGGGTTTAATTTGTATTTCTCTGATTGCTATGAGGTTAGAGGTTGGTATCTACTTATGCATTTACTAGTCATTTGTATTTTTTATTCCATAAAACATCCACAACATTTTCCTATTTTCCTGTTGGTGGTTGTAATTTTTTGTTGATTTTTAAGAATAGTTCATATATCTTGGATATTAATCCTTTGTCAGATTAATATATTGCAAATATTAAAATTCATGTTGTGGCTTGTCATAACTTTATATGGTGGTTTTTAAGGCACAGAAAATTTAAATGTTAATGTATTCTAACATCTATTCCTTTAGAGTTTGTACTTTAGGTGACTTGGTTCAAATATTCTTTCTTATTCTAAGGTCATAAGCCTCCCTATATTTTCTTCTGAAAGTTAAAAAGAATTTTATATGTGGTCTTACATTCACCTGGGTTTGATTCTTTGTGAAAGTAGTTATGGAGAGATCTTTTTCATACGATCAATTGTCCTAGAACTATTTATTTGACAGCCTCTTTTTCCAGTCATCTGCAATGTCAGCTTTGCCATAAATCAAATTTCCCAAAATGTGTTGGTCTATTTCTGGGCTCACTGATTTGTTCCACTGGTCTATTTGTCTGTCTTTGAGCAATACCATACTCTGTTAATTACTGTACCTTGATAATAAGTCTTGATTTATGGATGAACATGTATTCCCACATTTTTCAAGACTATTGCAACTGTTTGGGGTCCTTTACATTTTCATACACATTTTAGAGTTATCTTGTTTTACAAAATCTTTGTTGGGATTTAGATTCAAACAATGATTGCATAAATTAATTTGGGGGAAAAAGACATCATTACGATAATGAGTATTCCTCTTGATAAACATGGTATATATAGATCTCCGTACAGAAAACAGGACTTTCATATCCCATATGCACACAACAAACTGCACTATACATGTGTGTGTGTATAATATATGGTGTGTGTGAGTGTGTATGTGTGTGTGTGTGTATCATTGTCAACAGCCTAACACCCTAGAACCCCTCCCCCTATCCCATCGTGTCCTTTGTAGATGACAACTTTCTTCTTCTCCATTAGAGAGGGATTTCTAATTTCTGTAATAACTGATTTCTGAAATAAACTGTGTATGTATCTCTAAACAATATAGTTTAGTTTTGTCTTCATAAACATTATTCAAATGGAATGATAAAATAGTGTGTGATTCTTTTATCCTTTGCTTCTTTTACTCAGCATTTTGTTTTGTGAGATTATTTCCTTTTGTTACATGTAGCAATGATAATGAGAAAATTAGACTACATTTGCATCTCAGCATCCTTGCTAAATCCATTCATTAAATAAAATATATTGTCAGTTTAATGTTTATTTGGGGACAAATGGGGAGGGGATGGGGGAATGGGGAGGGGATGGGAAAGGAGGAAGGGGGAGCTAAGTATATGGTGATGGAAAGAGAATGCACATTAGGTGGTGAACTTATTATACAACAAGGTGACAATGCACTATAGAATTGTATGCCTGGAACGTATGTAATTCTTGCTAACAATTATCACCCCAATAAGTCTAACAATAAAAAAGTAAATTAAAAAAAGACAGGGCCCAAATAAATAAAAAAGAAAAAATATATATATTGTCTATAGATTATTTTATATATTCTACATACACAATCACATTGTCTATAGTTAATGGCAATTTTATTTCCTTCCTTTAAATTTGTATAATTTTTATTTCTTTGTTTTTCTTTATTATACTGGCTAAGATTTCCAATAACATGTTAAATAGAAGTGATGAAACTGGGTAGCTTTGCCTCATTCACTACTTCAAGGTGAAAACTTTAAACATTTTATTCTTAATTTCTCTTTGTAGTTGTCTCTACAATTTAAGAAGATTTCCTCGTATTACAATTTGGTAACAGTTTTCTTTTTAAATCATAGTCTTAAAATTGAAGAAACAGAAGAAATAGTTACAGATATTGAGAAAAAAGACAGTGACTTAAGTAAGATACTTATGTCCAAGCAAGAAAACAATCATTTGTCAGGTAAAAGAAAGATGCTAAGGATGTACGCTAATCAAATAAGAAATGAATCTGAATAGACTTCAACATAGGGAAAGACGAGAAAGGAAAGGAGTTATTGAATAATCTTTGTACTATATATAGTGAAATTTAAATAAATGACACTATGTGGTTGACAATTTGTAATGTATGTGCTAAGTAAGCACTCTTAAATCATCCAGGAGAAACTTAATATTAGTGACAAACCAAGAACAACTGTCTTAGAGAAAATAAAGAGTTTGGAAAAGGTGGAAAGAGTGAGGAGGCAAAAATGTTTTAAAGGTTTCTTCTTGGGAGGAGGACATACAAGCAGTGAGTACCTATGTGGTATGACAGGAGAATTCTTAGCATGTTTTGATAAAATTATAAAGGAATATAATTTTGATTAGTACTTTCAAATTAACAAAGAGGAAGGAAGAAATTAATAATAATGAGAATAAGCCATTAAAAAGGCAAAAGATGAAAAGTAAAATAAATATTAAAAATAAAATGAGATAGGAAGAATAAAATCAAGTATATTAACTGTTACACTAAATGTGAATGAGTTGAATTTTTTAATAAATGATAGAGATGGTCAGATTGGATTGAAAAACCAAATCCAATTATTTACTGTTTCTAGAAAGCATACCTAAACAAAATGATATAGAAAGGCTGGTGACTAAAAAAATACCAGACAAATACAAACAAAGAGAAATCAAAATGACAATATAAATAGTGTCAAATTTAAGGTAAGAAGTATTAACAAGATAGAGATAACGAGCAATGATAAAAGACACATTTTAAGAAGATATTAGCCATATCACTAAACATCATGGCACCCAAATATGTAAGGCAGAAACTATGGGAAATGCAAGGAGAATCTAATTTTAAAACATGCATGCACATTATAGTTTCTAATATACATCTCTTAAAATTAGACAGATCTAGACGACAAAAATTTAGCCAGTACGTAGAGAATCTGAGTATTGCAATCAACCAGCTCAATGTAATAGATGTACATAGAACTTTGCAACCTACAAATACAGAACATAATTTTTTCTCATTTCAATAAAATATTTCTATTGCTATATTATATCTCTATACTTATATATATATATATAAGTATACATATATATAAAACCATCAGGTACTTGGCCACAATAAAAATTTAAATAGTGACGTTTTCATAGAATATATTTTCTGATCGATATTTTAGAATACAAATGAATAATAAATAGATGATCTCCAAACTATTAACTATTTAGAATAAAGTAACTTCTAGATCAACACATAAATAAATATTGGAATAAAAAGCTATCTAAAAAGTAATGAAACCTATGTTTTGATATGTAAAATCCATATTTAAGGGAAAATTAGTCTTAAATGCCTTCATTTCTAAAGAAGACTAAAATTAAGGAATTAAGAACTCATTTAGAAAATTAAAAATGAACAACAATCCAGCCAAAGGAATTAATAGAAGTAAAAGTCAAAAATTAGAAAAATACAATGGAAAAAATTTAAAAATCTCAAATCTAATTTTTTCCTTTTGGTAAAATATATGACATAATATTTATAATTTTAACCATTCATAAGTATACAATCCAGTGGCATTCTCTACATTCACAATGCTGTGTAACCATTACCACATCTATACCCAAAACTTTTTTTATCATCCTCAACAAAAACTCTGCACTCATTAAACAATAATGGGTACATTATTGTAACCATTTCCTTTCTCCCTTCTCCCAGTCCCTGGCAAACTCTGTTCTACTTTCTGTCTATACATATGTTTATTCTAGGTAACTCATATAAGTGGAAGCATACAGTGTTTGTCCTTTTGTGTCTGGTTAATTTCACTAAGCATGTTTTCAAGGTACATTCATGTTGTATGTAGCAGGAATGTCATTTATTTTTATCACTGAATACTATTCCATTATATATATTTTTCATATTTTGTTCATCCATTCATCTGTTGATGGACACTTGGATTGTTTCTACGTTTTCGCTATTGTGAATAATTCCGCTGTCAACATTGGTATACAAATATCTGTTTGAGTCCCTGCTCTCAATTCTTTGAATGTACACACAGGAGTGGAATTGCTGGGTCATATGGTAGTTCATTGCCAAATCTGATTTTTTGTAAGATCAATGGATATCTCATGGCCACCATTAAAGACAAAGGAGAGAGATTATATATTACAAATAGAAAGGCCATATAATGCCAGATACAAAAGAAAGAAAAATAATTATAAGACAATATTAAGTCCATGGCAACCAATTCAAAAATCTAGCGAAAATTGTTGAATTCTTAGGAAAATACAAATTGACACCAAAAGAAACAAAAATTAGTTACCATACAAGAAACTAGAAAAGTAAAAGTAATATAAAAACAGAAGAACACTTCTAAAATATGATAAAGACTATTTACCAAAAAACAATAGCAAATATCTATCTTATCAAAACAGTGAAATCTGCAAGCTATTCCATTACAATTAAGTACAAGGAAGGATGCTCACCATGAGCACTACTATTCAATATCATTTCAAAGGCTCTCTTGTATTATTAAAACAAAATGAAATTATAAGAACAAATTCTTATATAATAGCAGAAAAAAGTTATCTCTACTTACAGACAATATTATAGTATACTGAGAGGAACTCAAAAGACTGCAGTCTTTTCTTCTCCAAAAACTCTATTGGAAAAGAAATAAATAAGCAAATAAATAGACAAGATGTTTACAGGCTGTAGTGAGTACTCTGCAGGAAATAAATGGGGTAATGATAAAGAGTAGCTAGGTGAAGGGTCTGACTCTAGATAGGCTGGCCAGGGAAGGCTTTTCTGAAGGAGAGTGCAGAAGTTGGACCTGAGCAATGAGAAGGAAGCTCTCAGGACAGCATTCCAGCCAAAAGAAACAGTGTGAGGAACAGCAAGAAGGCCATTGTGGCAGCAGCTAGGAGAGAGGGGTGGTGTGAGTGCAGTGGGGTGGGAGTGGGGCTTACACACCAGACTAAGGAGATTGAGTTTTATTCTAACTGCCAGAAGAAGACACTGAAGGACTTTAGGCAAGGGAGAAATGTAGGTTTTTAAAATCTGATTTATGTTTTTAAAATATCACTTTGTCTGCTTTGTTATAGGGAAGAAAACAAGAAGAGCAAAGAAAGACCAATTAGAAATTGCTGTTTTCCAGGTGGGAAATCACCATGGTTTGGCTTAGGAAATGGCAGTGGGGTGAAGAGGAATGGGCAGATTTTGGAGCTAGAACTCAAAATGGATGGCTGTGGGGGTGTTAGTTTTTCCCAGTACATTTTTACTGGTCCCTTTGTTTTCAAACTCTGTCATTTTGTTTCAGCTATGTGTCTTATGAATGGAAAATAGATAAGTAGGTTGTCCCAGGCTTTTTACTAGGGTCTTTTGTGAAATAAGGGAATTTAATCCATCTGCAATAATTATGATCTCTGATATATATTTTCTACTTGTTTCTTTTGTATTTTTAGTTCCAGGATTTCTTTTTTTTTAATTCATTTTTATTGTTAGACTTATTGGGGTGACATCTGTTAGCAAGGATTACATAGGTTTCAGGCATACAATTCTACAGTGCATTGTCAACTTGTTGTATAATAAGTTCACCACCTAATGTGACTTCTCTTTCCATCACCATATATTTAGCTTCCCCCCCTCCTCTCCCACCCACTCCCCTTTCTCCCCTCCCTAACACACTCGTCCCCAAATAAACATTAAACTATTGATTGTGGCCATGGGTTGTTTGTTTGTTCATTTCTTTTCTCTTTGTTGCTTTCAGTTTTATATTCCACATATGAGTGAAGTCATACAGTTCCTTGTTTTTTCTGTCTGGCTTCTTTCACTAAGCATGATGATCTCCAGGTCCATCCATTTTGTTGCAAATGGCAATATTTCATCTTTTCTTGTAGCTGAGTAATATTCCATTGTGTATATGTACCACAGCTTCTTCATCCAGTCATCTGTCACAGGGCACTTTGGTTGTTTCCATGTTTTGGCCACTGTGAACAGCGCTGCAATGAACACTGGGGTACCTAAGTCTTTGCAGACAAAGGTTTTCAGGTTTTTTGGGTAGATCCCCAGAAGGGGGATTGCTGGGTCAAGTGGTAGCTCCATTCCCAATTTTCTGAGGACCCTCCACACTGCCTCCCACAGTGGTTGTACCAGTTTGCACTCCCACCAGCAGTGTGTGAGGGTTCCTTTTTCTCCACATCCTCTCCAGCACTTGTTATTCCTTGTCTTGTTGATAACAGCCATTCTCACAGGTGTGAGGTGGTATCTCATTGTGGTTTTGATTTGCATTTCCCTGATAGCTAATGAGGATGCGCATGTTTTCATATGTCTGCCAACCATTTGTATTTCTTAAGTTCCATGATTTCTTGTCCCCTGGATGTTCTGTTCCTGATTCTTGAAGGACTGCTTGAGTTTTCTTGGTTATCTCTTTTTTAAAGTTCTAATGTTTTCTAGTCTTCTGATCTAGAAATTGTTTGGGGTCTCAAGACTCATTTTAAGTATTAACATTACCCCTCTATTGATGTTTTTCTCCTCCTATCCATTTTCCCCTCCGTTAATATCTTCATGAATCTTTGTGATCACTTCAAATCCTTTTTAGAACTAGTGTGTTTCCACATGAATATGTGAAGCTATCTGGCACATTCATTTCTCCCTGCTTTTTCCTTAAGGAGAACTAAGACGAGGAGGCAGGAGGAGGAGGAGGTCTCCTCGCAGGCCTGGGTTGGGGCTAACTCAGACCTGGCTCATTCCGGACCGCCCCACCCTCACTCCCCGCAGCCCAAGCCTGCTGTTCGCACATCCCCAAGGCTACACTGCTCTGGGCTCTCAGCAGGCGCGGTTGGGCAGGACACCCAAGTCTGGCTCCACCCCGCTCAGAGCAGCGGGACCTCAGCAAGTTCCGAGCACGCCCACTAGAGGGCACTGGCGCGTTTCCCAGAAGACACCGTCCCCGGAGAGCCGGGTCCCCCATCTGCGCTGCCGTGTCCCACGGCCGCTCAGTTCCTAGGTGGTTCTGCCCTAGGTGGCGGCAGATGCAGAAGGAAGGAGCCCACAGCCCGGCCAGGAGAAGGAAGCGGAGCCCAGGCACGTCCCCCAACAAAGAGCCACCTAGAGATCTAAGCGTCTGGAGGAGGAAGGGTTGGCAGTGCCTGACGCGCAGAAGCAACATGGTTAGGGATCCAGCCGAGAGCACGTAGGGTACCCAATGCAGTTCCAGGCCCCAAACTCCCTTCACCCTGGTCCCAAAGCAGTTCTCCCTGCTGCCACCATGCCTGAATTCCCGCCGTTAGAATCATTCCATTGCAGAAGACCGCCCGCCCCGGTCAAGTACACATGTATTAACCACGTTACCCAAGGGACAACTCATTAACACTCTGAGTTAGCATAGATTAATTTTGCACTGAGGTTGGGGTGGGGAGATCCTTGGACTGTAGGTCATTGAAGATATTGCTATTACTACCTCAAGGACTACAATAATAATCACACTTTTCCTTGCCAGGCACTGGGAGCTTTGTCCGGTTATCTCTTTAATAAAACGGCATTTTAAGATCACTTGGCTAAGGCGAGTTCTGTAAAGTTACTATTTTCCCCCTTTTGTGTTCCAGAAAGATACTTTGAGACTATGAAAAATATTCTGTTGGTCCTCAAACTTCCCCTACTTCTGTGTCCCGGGTGTGCCTCTGGGACACCTGTACATGCTGGCATTGACGGTTTTGGCACTTGATTCCCAGTCTTCATTTCATGCCAATCCTGCTATCTGCCTGGACAAGTCAATATTAGCAACTCCCTCACCCCGAACTCTGTTCTCTGCTTAATGCCTTTCACCCTGCGCCTGTCATTGATCCGCATGCATTCAAGCCTTCTAGTCTCCTGAAGCCGGCTAGGCACCTCTCCCTCTTTCACCTAACTCTGCTCCTTTCCTCTGTCCCTCCCCACCACTCTTCCTTGGGATCTACTTCTCTGTTCAAGTCCTTCAAACTCTGCAAATAATATCCCTTACCATTTACTTGGAAATAATTAAGCCTCGAGCCTGAACTTCTTCTACTTCCTTTCTATTCTACAAACATCTCCACCTCCATCCTCTCTCTTCACCTCCAATCTCAGAGGAAAGGCCTTTCTGAGGCCAGTGGCAGCTCTGAAAGCAACCTGGTAGAGTAGAAAGCACACAGACTTTAGAGTAAGTCAAGCCTGGTTTGAATGCTAGAGCCACCACTTACTGGCTATGCAACCAAGTTTTGTTTTGTTTAAGCTTTGTGAGCATTAATAAACATATTGGTGATATTTGAATAAAAATACTAATTGATAAGCATTCTAAGAGTTAATGTGTGACAAGTTCCTGAAACAGATTCTGACAAGTAATGCTCAATAAATAGTAGCTGTTATAATTACTCATAGTATGGGTCCCTGCTCCCTCTAAGAACTACTTCATGCATTGCCTCCCCTCTCGCCTGTGTTTTCAACCTCTCACTCTCAACTGGTTTCTTCCCTCAGCTTATAAACAACATCAAATTTCTCCCATCTTCAAAAACAAACAACAAAAACTCCTCGGTAAAGAAACCCACTAGCCTCCTCCGAGTACTTCCACACCTGTCATAAAAGGAAGACTTCTACAGGAAGGAGTCCTTGGCTTAACCAGCGCCTGGTTCTTTGAGATATTTATTTCCTGTGGGAATCTTTCATTTGGCTTTTTGAATCAGAGGATTGGCTTATTTCATCAAATCTGAAAAACTCTCAACCATTATTTCTTCAAATGTTGCCTCTGCTCCATTCTCTTTCCACTCCTTCTGGAACTCCAGTTAAACATATACTGGATTTTCTCACTGAATCTTCTATTTCATTTATCTTCTGTTCAGTATTTTCCATCTTTCTGCCTCTTTGCGCTTCATTCTCAATGGTTTCTTCTCACTTATCTTCCTTTCCACTGACTATTATTAACCCTTTCATTGAATTCTTAATTGGATTCTTGTACTTTTCAGTTCTGTGATATCTAATTATATTTTTATTCTGCAATGTTGCTTTCAAATTGTCCATATCCTTATGTAAAATTTTAAATTCTGCTTTTATCTCCCTAGACACAGTAGTCATTGCTTTATTACAGGTTGTGTCTAATAACTCTAATATCTGGGATTGTACCTTATTCTATCATTTATGGCTTCTATTGATTCTGACATCCATTTTTTTCTCATGTGCCTTGCTTGCCTGTGTGCTTTCTGAACATTTTATTTGAAATTACTATTTTGAAAATTAATTTGAGACATAGGATTTTCTTCCAGAGAAGATTCTCCTTTCTTTCTGCCAGCACCTGAGAGCGCTCAGTCCAGGGCTTAAGAATATTCTAGATGACCACAGAATCAGTGTACACCCCATTTCCAGTTATAATTCTTCGGTGTTTCCACCTTGGTGGACAGTGAATGCCAACTCTACATTCTAGGTTCTGAGGATTGGCAGAAGCTCCAGGGTAAAAATATCGGTAGGTGAGACAGCAAGTGACTCTTGTGTGTCTTCAGGACACTGTAGAATGTGATATCATCCCTCTCACTCACCCAAGAAGCTTGACCTGTAAGCTGCCTTCTCCCAGTGGGTGAACGTGTCTCAGATAAGGAACAAAAGCTCACTCATGTAGGCTCTTATCTCCTCCCCATTCTACTTTATTAATTCCTCTTTTTCTGTTAGGCCTTCAGTGATGGTTTGATATCTCCCTTAATTTCTCTAGTTTCTTTAGTGGGAGGGTAGTTTATTGCTTAGTCTTCCATTATTGGAAGCAGATGCCAGAGAATCTCTAATGCCCCTAGTGTCACTTCTTTCCTGGATGAACTTAGATCGTTCATTTTATTTATTCACAATTGAGCTGTACATGGGAATAACACGAGGGCATTACAACACAGAGAATAAGTTACAAATAACCACTGGAAATGACCTTGCTCATACCCCTGGGTCCACTAGAGGGCTCTGGGCCCAGCCAAGAGGCCATCTTCCTCTCTCCCTGACCATCCATCAGGATATATCGGCATCACTGATGTAAGTGCTGGGCTTCTGGTGTGATACTCTGATATGGGTTTGATCCCAAACTCTGTAAAAGTGGGTGGAGAGGTTCTTCTTTGAGGTGAGCAGATCTCTCTGATGTGAGCCACCTGGGAAAGAACCTTGTTCTTAGGCAGGTAACATTCACTCAAACTTGATGCTGTTTTTTCCATGAAGCCTCTTCTGATTCCCCTAACATGGACAGGGTCTCTCCCTACCTTGTCTCCCGTGGACCTTTCCCAGTACCTGCCATGGAGGCCACATCACACTCTACCATGTATGAATCAAGATTTTAGATACACATTGTGTCTTCCCTTTTATGGTGGTTGTTTTTGTTTTACTTTGTTTGCTTTGATTGAAGAGGCTTGGATTATTCCTATTGCTTAGTCCATGCTATATTACTATCCTCGGTCTGCACAGAGCCCATTATTTATTTTATTAATCAACATTCTCTTTATTCCTATTTCCTACTCTCATTCCTCTCTCTCCACAGGTCTTTATTTTACTGTGTTAGTGGGCATCTTTATTTGAATGTATTCTTGCAAAATGTTCATTGTTGATTTATATGTAGATACTTTAAAAGTGTATGTGAAAGATATTATGCATTGTGCCTTATTCTGTTTCCTTGCCTCTGTGTTTTTATTATTTTATCGTGTTGCTATGTGACACCTAACTCAAGCTGTCTAACCTCTGCAGAATGCCCCATCACGTGTACCCGTTCTGTTCTTCTGGCAATGGGCACTCAGGTTGCCTTCAGCTCCCCACTGCCGTAGAAATACGTGGTGATGAACGACTTTATAAGTGATCCCTTATGGGTCTGTATAAGGATTTCCTTGGGATAATATTGAGGAACAGAATTGCTAGGTCATGGGGTGTGCGTATGCAGGACACAATTTGACCAAGTAGAAGCAGACTCCTTTCCAGACTGGCTTGCACCTGTCTAAACTTCCACCAGTGATACATAATGGACTTCTGTGTCACCAAATTCCCTCCAAAACCCAGCTTTCTAATGGTTGCCAGTCAAATAGGTGCCAATGATATCTCATGGAGGTTTGAATTTGCATTTTGAAAGTTATCAGTGATTTTGAGTCACCCTGTCATGTGCTTATTGGCTTCTTGGGTTTCTATCTTCTGTTGTTTGCCTGTCTGTGTCCTTTGCCCATTTTTCACCTGGTGCTCATCAAAATGCAAGAGTGTTCAGACATCCAGTTCAAACAGTGTGCTGTTATTGAATTCTTAACAGGGAAAATGTTCCTCCAACTGAAATTCACAGACGAATGCAAGCCCCATTTATGGTGATCAGTGTGTTAATGTGAGCACAGTAAGGCGGCTCAAAAATGGAGAAGTGGGGCACGCTGACTTGAGTGACAAACCACGAAGTGGAAGGCTGTGACTAACAAGTAATCGGCTTCATCAAGATCATGGAAGTATATTGAAATGTGTGATGATTTTGTAGAAACATAATTATGCAGCTTTGAAAATAAATGATGCAGGTATATTCTTTTATTTCATTAAAATATCTTTCCTATTCATTTTCTATTTAAGTGGAGGCAAAATTTATCAGCCCACCCTTGTACTTTGAGAAGATAATCCAGGTGGAGGACCTGGGGGAAGGATCTCACAGAATGGTAGAACCCTGCGGAGCTCAAGAAATCTTCCCATTGGCTCCCCTTGCCATTGGAAAAAGCTGCTCCATCTCACTTAGCACAAGCATCATGCCCTGAGGGGAGCTGCCGGAGATCTAAACTGAGCAAGACCAGGGCCCTTCCTAGCTATCAAGACCATTGTCTGTGGATCCCCAGCCCCAGAGACCCAGCTCAACCAGCAGCAAGAGTGGATCTCCACAGTGAGGCCAGCACTGCAGGCCAAGACAGGGCAGGAGAGCTCCGGCCCAGTGGGGTGGCACTTCCCCACTCTGAGGGCTGCTAAGGGTGACAGCTGCAGGAGCACCACCCAGCAAGTAGCATGGACAGGACATCTACACCTGACCAGCTAAATGCTGACAGAGCAGTAACCAGAACTGACTCTTGGCAGATGAGATTTGATCATCTCAGCACAGAAGAGAAACTCTGTAAGATCCTAAGACTCTCTATGGCATTGCAAATGTTGGGGGCTGAGAGCCACTAAAATGTGGATGTTCAGGTTAATCAGACTGGACTTGTAGTCCCAGGCTGGTGAAACCTGACGTGCTGGTACCACAGTCATAATAAACAACATGTCACATCAGAGGCAGTAGTGGAAGCACAGGGAGCACAGTGGTATTACTGAGGCACTCCTCCTGCCCCCTGAAAGTACCTACCTCAGATCTGAGCCCACTTATTCACCGATTGTTGGGCGATCATTATGCTCCTTGGTAGAATAGAAGGGGAAATCGTTCACTGTAAAGAGTCTTGGGCTCTTTTCCTCAGGGCTGGTGTCCCTTCCTTGCTGG
>PVJL010002346.1:0-114829 GCA_004026885.1 Lyroderma lyra
TTTCTCTTCGGACACAGACGTTCCTCTCAAGAACGACTTTAACCTTCTACCCAAGGAAGCACGACTTCCACAAGCCGTTCAACAGACAGCACCGACCTCAGCGGCCTCAAAGACCACCCACAAGGTAGACACACACTCCTGAGCTGGATTGGTTGATATTGCTAGGTCTTGCTCATTGAAGCGGAGGCGTCACTAGTCCTCTGCTCTCATTGGGCAAATTTCGCGTCAATCAAAGAAATCTCTTTTCTGGCCTCTCCTGCTGCTCCTTTCTGTCTTTAGATTGGCCCGTTGCCTTTTCCCCCAATCCTTTGCGGAACAAGATTTGAGTTCTGTGTGGCAGTTCGTGTGGCGAGTGGTTAGGTTTCACCTCTCGGGACTAGTCCTTGGCCTGTGGCCGAGTGTCCGGAGACAGGATGGACAACTCCGACGAAGGGAAAGGGAGGGAAGAAGAGAAGAGACACACCGCAGGCTGTCTTCGGGCTATTCATGAGAGAGTAATTGAGAGAGGTCTGCGAAATTTAGTTCCTCTATTCTAAAAACTTGGCCTAAATTCATGAGGAGTTTGTTTAAAACGCATGTTTAAAGGACTTTTGCCCCATTCTGATGCCAGTAGTTATGAATCTGCACTTTTTTCCCTGTTTACAAACTATTTTAGTGATTCTGAGGCAGGTCCCATGGATTATATATACTTGAATAATTACTGGGTTGAATAATTACGGTGAAGCTTGGACCTAAAACCGCCCTTTGCCCCTCTTCCTCCTTTGAACGGATTTGTTCGCTATTGTCCTTTATTTTCTAGTGCTGTGAGCTGCTTATGCACATGGTGTTATTTCCACTACCAAACCAAGTCTCTTGTAGTTACTTGAGATTTAACTATGTTTACTTGTTCATCTCTCCTACTAGGCTGGATTTCTTGAAGGCCAGGATTATATCTTCCATTTAATGCTCTTCCCAGTATCTAACAATGTCTGGTGCATAGGTGCTCAATAAATACTCATTAAATGGAATCTTACTATGAAAACTCACAAAGTACTGAACTAAACTGTAAGTCTCACAGGAATAAAACAGCCTGAGGGTGAGGGTCTAGCAGGGGGAAGGGAAAAGATAATATAAACGCAATGGTGTGTGTATGAAGTGAGAAGAAAGGGAACAGGCAGGGTAGGAGGAAGATTTTTTGAAAGAGATTACTCATATATTAGGCCTAGAAAGATGAGCAAGATGGAGACAAGGATAGTATGATCGAATAAAGCTAAAAATTAATAACTAAGTATATCCCCCCAAAAAAACAAAAGTGGAAAACTCTACATTTTATAAATCACCTTTGAGTTTAAAGAAAAGTAAAATTGCAATTACAGATGATTCTCAATTTATGTTGGAGTTATAACCCAGTAAGTCCGTGGTAAGTTGAAAATACTAAGTCAACAATGCATTTAGTACGTGTAACCTACCGAATATCACAGCTTACCCTACCCTACTTTAAGTGTGCTCAGAACTTGATATCCAAAAAACACTGACAACGAAGGACACTGTAGAGTATGGGTTGTTTACCCTCATAATTGCCTGGCTGACTGGGAGTTGCAGCTTTCTGCCACTGCCCAGCCTCATGAGAGTATCATATGGCTTATAAACACCCTGGAAAAGGTCAAAGTTTGAAGTACAGTTTCTACTGAATGCATATAACTTTCACACCATCATAAAGTCTGAAAATCCTAAATTGAAACATCTTAGTCAGAAACCATGTCTACACACTGGAATGTAATGACAATGAAAAAACTATTATTAAAATTGCAAGACATAGACCAAGGTATAGAAGAAAATTTTTTATTCAATAAGAAAGAATTAAAATATTCCAGGTATTTATTTGGAGTAGTTAGAAATAAAGAACAAAATAAACTACTTGAAATTAGAAGAAATTCCTAAAGATAAAAAAAGAATTAGAATACATTTTTAAAAGACTTATTAAAATAATAAATTAGTAAGGTATTCTCATAATCTGGTTCTTGGCAATACCAATAAAACTGACATTTATAGAAGTTAACAAGAAAGAGAATATTGTCATTAATAAGGTTGGTAGTTTAGGGAGTTCCCTGGTGGTGTAGTGGCTAAGGCTTTGGTGCTGTCAATACTGTGCCTGGGTTTGATTCCCAGCCAGGGAACTACCCACATTAAAAAATAATAATAATAATAAGGTTGGTAGTTTAAAAGAGAGGTTTTGGGGATTTTTTGTTTGTTTGTTTGTTTGTTTGGGGGGGGGTTTGGGGGAAAGGTATTTCCCTGGCTGGGAATCGAACCCAGGCCGTGGTGTTTAGAGTGCCGAAGCCTAGCCATACCACCACCAGGGAAGCCCCCCTAAAAGAGAGGTTTTAAATTATTAAAATACTGCCAATAAATATTAATATTAAAATGAATAGTCACTTTTCAAGAAAACAAAAATAAGGACTCAGGAAAGACCAGAAAACTGAATTAGGTCAATAACTGTAGGTAGGACTGAAAAAATGATGGCAAAGTTTTATACCACAAAAAGTCATCTCAGCCCATTCAGATTTATGGACACGTTTTAAAAATCCTTGAAAAGCTAATTCTTGTTAACAAATGAGACAGATCATTTACATGTCATCTCAGAATATACAAGAGATGACTAAAGTTTCAGAGAGTTGTTCTTTCTGACAGAGTCTTGCTGACTCCAGGCTTGGAGTTGTCTAGTACAGTGGAAATGAGAAGTGAGCCAAATACTACAAAATGTCGATTTAAAAGCTTTTCAGGAAACCACTGCACTTCACTTTCTCCTTCCTCTCTCTTCACATCTATCTATAATAGAAACCCATTCTTATAAATAAGTGAAGAATCAAAACTATCAGAGATATGAAGAAAATCAATAGCATGGAAGATAAAACTAAGGAAAATAAGAAACTCTAGGAAGACTTTGAGTCAGCTCATAAACTGAAAGAAACTAATAATTTTAACCTTCCCAAGAGATACAAGAAAATATTGTATTAGCAAAGAGGATATTCTAAAAAGGAAACATTCTGAGGCTAAGAAAAGACAATTGAAAGTAAACATATTGCAGAAATTAAACATTTAATAGAATGGTTAGGTGGTTTAATTAAAGGAATATCCCAGATCATATAGCATTGAAACAAAAACATGGAGGATTAATCCAGAAAGAGAGTGTAAGGTAGGACTTGGCTTTGGGTGATTTTGAGGGGGTCCAAAGAAGCAGGGGCAACTATACGATTGGGTATCTTAAATTTTATCTTTCGAGAGAGCAGACTATAGGAGGATAAAGCCATAACTGGATGGAGTCTAGGCTCCCCACATGGCCTTTGCTGGCATGGGGGCAAGTCAAGCTGTAGTTTCTACTTGAGTAAATTACCTCTTTTCTAAAAGTTTGCTGTCTTGTTAGGCTGCCCTCTTCCTGGTCCTTGGCTGGAGGGAGTAGACTTTCACTGAGCCTTTGTCCCTGTGCATTGGCATTTCCAGGTTGTCAGCTTCTCTAGCACTCATTCTGAGATATGTCCTACGAAGAGAAAACCCAAGGAACTAACTACCATGTTGGATTCTGAAGTCCTTAAATGTTCTGCTTGCTCTTTACCTATCAGTGTTCACACGCTTGATTTATATAGATTACACCCAGAGTTTTTATTTGTATTTGAATAAGTACATTGACTCCATCTTCCTAGAAGTGGAAGTCCGCTGGATATATTTTTGCACTGTTTAAATTTTTTTGCTGTAGACATCAATCATCCATTTAAAAAAGTAAATACAGGCATAGATACATGCCTTGCTTATTCCGAACTGACAATTCCTTAATCACTATGAAGAAAATAAAGAACAGCAGGGTACAAAGTAGCTGAAGTAAGTGAAGCTGCTTGGTTGGGGTGGTCAGGAAAGGCCTCTCTGTTACACTTGGGCTGAGGTGAGAAGCCAGCCTAGTGAAGAACTGAAGAAGAGCAGAGGAGTAAATTCAAAAGAAGTAGAAACAACTCATCATAAAGGAGAGAATTCTAATATCAATGGAGTACTGGAGCTGGTTGGTATCATTTTACTTACCGACATAATGAGAAGAATTAATAAATATTCAAATTGGAACTACATTTGGTTATCAGTTGCAACCATAGGTTGAATACAAATATCAAGGTAAGAATTCTGCAAGAATCAATATGTTATATGGAATTTACAATAAAGAATATTGTCTATTTTATGATTATTTACAGGCCTCTGCTGCATATTCTTTATATCAGGAAAATTTATTCTAAAATGTATGTACTTAATGTATAAATGTGTGTGGATATGTAGAACTTAAGAGAAAAGTAAAGGCTAGGAATAAATTTAAGAGTCATCCATGTTTAAATAGTAATTAAAACCATATAGCTACATAGAATCAGCTAGAAAAAGTATGTGTGTGTGAAAAAAAATTCAAGATCAAATCCTGGGTGTATGAAATGGCATGGCCAATATAGTAAAAGGAAAACCAGGAGAAAATGTCCTAGTAACCAACTAGGAGGAAGCGGTCAAATCAGTTGGACTTGGCAAAATTGATCACTTCAAAAGGAATACATTTAGTGGAATGTTGGTGTTGGAAGCCAGATTGTATTAATTTAAAATAGTTATAACATTTTTTATTGTCTGATTTATGCAAAAGGTAGTTTGAAATTTTCTTATTATGAGAACCGTAAGGTGGATAACAACTTAAACTCATAGATTGAGCTGGTAATTGGAAAAAGAATTCTTATTTTAACCTAGAAAGTGAAGAAAGAATTTTTTCTTTTAACCTGACTCCTGCTTGCCCCTCTCTCTATTTGTTATTTATAGCAAAGGTTGTTAACTTATGGCTTTATGACCAGATTTAGCCCATAGATGTATTTCATTCTGCTGCAGACTGTTTGCTCATACAGAATTTTTTTAAATTTAAAACTTGCAAAGAACCTCTGTCTCTTAGGGATACTCTATTACTTCCCTGTCCCATCCTGTTTGCCCTTCCTCTCATCATCACTAATAATCTTTACACAAGACAGTTACTGAACTCAGGTTCATCTGCTTGCTGCTTGCCTGCCACTGATTGAGAGACAAGAGTTGGTGGAAAGAAAAGTAGATTTGTTCAAAATGCTGACATTCCAGAAAGAAAGACTGCTGTCTCAAAGGCCATCTTCCTCATTCCTAACACAGCCAGAAGATTTTATAGGTATGTAAGAAGAGGCAGAACCTAGGAAAGGGGGAGTTATCTGGTTTGTTTTGAGATAAGTTGATCTTGGACCCAGTCCTAAGGGTGATTTCCACCATCATCTGGTGGAAAATTGCAGAAGAGTTGCAGCCTAGTTGCTGGCATCCAGATGTCGAAGAGCTGAATCAGTTTCTTTCAAGTCAGTGTTCCGCTGATTAACCAGATTAACAAGGTATGCATGTAATTTTGAGAAAACAAAGTTATTGAATCAGGAGGGGAAGGAAACAAATAAGAATAAAAAAAGAAAAAGAAACTAGACTGTTAAATCTTGAAAATTATACTGTGACCCTTACAAGACCATTATGTTTCTTATACATTTCTTAGAAAACTGTATAAATATTGAAGTATATAAAAATGAGATTATATGATGTCTTTGAAGACAATTGGCTTCAAATTAATACAGTGTGTATAGGGTGGGAGGGTAGGGATTTGGTGAGGGTGTGAATGTAACAAAATTGGTCGTATGTTGAAAATTTTTGAGAAGGGCTGGATATTCAGGGATTGATAATACTATTCTTTTTACATTTGTATGTGATTGAAATTTTCCGGAATAAAAAAAAAAATTAATGTGTAGGGGGGAACAAGGATGGCTTTTGCCATCATGAAACTTAACATACAATTTGAAAAGATACCATATTCAAGGAGTTAAAGCACAGAGGGTAAAGGGAGAAAAGTATGTATTGGCAGTGGGAAAGATGGCACGTGGGTGTTTAAAGCAATACCATGTTGATGGAGGAAGCCGGATTGGAATGTGGTTTGAGTATAGTAGGAATAAACATTCATGGAGTGCTTATTTTTGTGTGCTGCCTTATAGATGTTTTCTTATTTACTCCTCACCAGTTAACTTACTTGTCTTGGGTCACAGAGCTGGTGACTGATACCTTTTGGGGGAATAGCCTTACTGGAAAAGCCAGATTTAGTAGGCTAAGGAAGAGATGCCTAAAGACCAAAGTCCAGCTACCAGATAAATAAGACCTACATAGATATGTTTAAAGTGTTTGATTTTGTTGCTGGCCTTTAAAAACTAGGAACAAAGAATAAAGAATTTTGATTTACAACTTCTCTTAGAGAACCCAAGATTTAGCATCACAGATAACTGCACCCCCTCATAACCAAAGCACTGCTGCCCACTTTCTGTGAGACTTGAGCTCTCCCTTTTGCCAGAATCCTCTTCACTCATTATTTTGTTGCAAATGTACTACTTCACTGTGCATTATGGCCTACGTAAGTATTTCAGTTCGTTTATATACTAATTATATTCAACTTGGAGTGTTATGACACACCAGCGTGGGGCTGATCAGTGAGAGAGAAAGTAGAGTCATAGAAACTCAATGTGATTTGTCTGCCACATGTTGAGAACTTCAGTCCAATCCACTTCTCTAGCAATTAATTCTGTACTCTATGTCCATTGTGATGTCTTTTGCAGAGTTTTCTTGTGCTATAAATGCTAAGTGCCATGCAAATGAGTGGTGTGATAATAAATGCTTGATGATTATTTCTGCAATGATTAAGACACAGAATTTAAAAGTTGGGTTGAAATTTTATAAGAGAAGTAAAAGAATTCCAGGTAGAAGGAAAATGAAAAGACAAAAGCATGAATGTAGGAAAGTGCTAAATATGTGCAAGGAAAGGGAAAGTGGACTAGTATATTTGAAGCTGAGGCCCCTTTATTCAAATAACTAACTCAGGATTGAATAGAATCACAGAAATGTTAAAAGTGGAAATGAACTTATGGCTCATCTATATTTGAAACCCTTCCTTTTACAGCTGACAACCAAGATTTTAAGAAGTTAGGCAATTTGCAGCTAACTGAAGGAACTGAGAGTAGATCTTCTAATTTCTAATGTTCCCTTCCATATGTCCCTCAATGTGGGTTATTTACATTATAGGCAAAGGGAGAAAAATATGAACTGTGGCTGAGTCTTGGATATAGGTGTTATTTTTATTGACCTTAAACAACATCTGCTCTTTTCCTTTTAACACACATTTCCATTTCATATTCTTACTCAGAAACTAACCTGTGAAAGTGCTAGGGGAATCTGACAAGCAGAGCGAAGGGTTAAGAGTAGTTGATGTGTCATACCTCTTTCTGCCATTACATCATTACATACATTTGACCTCATGTCTAATTCTAAATTCTTCTAAATTGTACATGGCTGTCATCTCAGTAAGGGGAAGAAACTACATGATGAATTTTCAACCCTTTAAAGTGGGCATAAAGAGAGGAAACATGTTCTAGCATGTAAGTCTCGGCTCATCCTTCATAATAATAAGGATCAGAATCTGAAAATAGTAGTCAGTCTCAGTGTTGCTTACGAGAGACTGACAGACTGCCCCTGGCTTTCACTCCATGGTTTGTGATGCCTAGCTGTCACCTTGGAATTTGGGACTGACAGTATAGCATGGTGTTGAGATCATAGGGTTTGGATTTGAATCCAGACTCTAGAATTTGCCAGCAAGTGGTTTGGACACTTTATTTAACCTCCATATGTGTCAGTTTGAACATATATAAAATAGTGACAAGAATAGTTCCTACTATCCTCATTGGGTTGTTATGAGAATTGAGTACCTTTGTGTTGGTTTCCCCCAGTGCAAACTCTGAAACATGGATTTGGGTTTAAGTAGTTTATTTGGGAGAAGATCCCAAGAATCGTAGTGAGGGTGTAATGAAGTGAGTGAGACAGGGGAGGGAATCCTGCTGGAGCTCCTCCATGAAAGGGCTAGGAAGCAAGAAGGGTAGTGTATCCCTACCTCCATTTCTCATTGGTTAGGGGTTGCTCCTGGGACATTAACTCTCAGATAACTCTGGCTTACCTTGGGCACAGGTCAAGTACACTCCAGGATCAGAGAGAGAGCCCTTATACAAAAAGGCACAGAGCTTGCAGTAAGAAGCTTTTTGTTTTTCCAGAAACTGTCCACCAAAGCTGTAGGTGACCTTTGGAGGGGTCTGGGGAGTATGGACAGATCACTGACAGCATCTTCTATCGTGAGATAACGTGATCATCATAGTAGCATATGGAACATAATTGCCACTAACAAATGGTTAAATTAAAAAGAAAATACTAAGCACTGAGATGGCAAAAGGAAAGTCTTCCAAATAGAAAAGAGGAGACACTAGTTAGCAAAGAGATGAAATGAGTGGACTCAAACCGGAAACCTGGAAGTCATCCTCGCATCTTCTTCCTAACTTCTTCTCTCATCCCATCAATTTAATCACTTTTTACCATTTCCCATCAATTTGAGTCTTTAACACCACTGCCTTCTCTCTTCTCCATCCCACTGACACTTTAATTTAAAAACAGGCATTTCACATTGCGTGCTTGAATTATATCAACTTTCTAAACTGGTCTTCCCACCAATCCACCTTCTTGCCTCACCCTGACCCTTACTCAGCCCATTCAGTCAGTACTATCAGAATGCTTTTTCTAAAACCTAACTTATACTTTAGAGAACACTTATTTTTACTGTACATAATGGATGCTTGTTTTTTATAATTTCTTTTTAAATTTTGATAGGAACTTTTAATTTGATTTTGTGATTTGGTTTAGGCAGTTTAACATCTGACAATAACTTCAGTGAAACATTGTCTTTTATTACTATTTTTTTGTTTGTTTGTTTTGGTGGTTCCCTGGCTGGGAATCAAACCCAGACCACGGCATTGAGAGCACCGAAACCTAGCCACTACTCCACCAGGGAACCATCTTTATTACTGTTTTCTTCAATTGTAAAACAATCTTTGCCTGTTCTGAGTCATATCCCACAAAGCTTAATATTTAGGGAATATAACCTGAAAAAAAGAGAAGAGTAGCAAAATCTGAAACCTTAATTTTAAAAAGCATATTAATAATTACCCTCTAAAAACAAATGTACGTTTTTTGAGGGTCACATAAAAAAAATATTGTGAAACTTCCTGAGAAAAATTGTTTTCCTGAATTTCTTCAATGAAACCACTAGATGGCAATATTTTTGTTTCTTTTGACTCCACTGGACAAATGGCTCCTGAAGAAAACACTTCATTATCATATTTTTAAAAGCTCTGACCTCACCTACCAAATAACTATTTCTCAGTTCTAAAGAAAGAAAACTACAGAAGAGAAAATTCTAGTCCAGTTAACAAGTACTCTATTGTGTTTGGATTGTAGTAAATTAATATCTTTCCTTAACAACAGATGAGTCAGAGGTGGAAAAGGAGTAGAACACACAAACTTCCAAGACAGTAGGCCTTATAAGGAGACTTTGTACAACTGAAACAGTACTCTTGAATCTGTCTTCATTTCTTTCCACTAATTTTTTTCCCTTTCTTACCTAATTTCACTATCTCTAAAATTGCTTTCTCTCCTTTATGAATTAAAAAACACAGCCAAAGAATGGAAGGAGGGGTTTGAGAACAGATCACCCTTGTCATCCTTGTGGAAGAGATATCCTTTACAACAGAAAAGTTTATATACTGCATGCAAAAACTATAGTCACTATATCCAAAATATTATTTTTACCTCACTAATTTTTGTGTGATTCAGGTTTACATATTTAATAGCTTGAGTTTCTTTTCTTAATTGGAGCTATTGCAATATATGATAATCAGGTATTTAACTTCCAAAGGATGATATTTAAAAAATATTTTTATTCTCATGTAAATATAAAATGAACACATGTGAAAGATTTTTAATTCATTAATAATGAGGGAATCAGTTTAAGGGAAATTTTAAAAAACACACATACATATGACTCATACACACATAATAAGGAATGCTGAAAAGCATTTGCTAATAGATGCAAAAGTGGTTAACCTATAGGTCAATAACATTTAATGTTTGTGGTATTCTTTTCTATAAGGCAGAAATCAATTTTATATTTATAAGAAAATCAGTTAATTTGCTGTATACAAGAATTATTTTTCATTACTATGAGTTTTAAACAAGTTAATTTCTGCCATATCGAGTTGTAAAATAGCCTCCTCACTAGACAGTTCATCAAAGATACACAACCCTATATAATCATATATCTCTAGAAGGTCTGCTAAACTCTTTTGCCCATTTTCAAGCAATAGACGATTTTTTCCAGCATTGCTGTTTTTATAATAATTATGTTGGTGGGATGAACATTAAAATTGCAGACTTTATACTATGTGCTGCAATGCTAGGGCAAACCACAAGGAGGCACTTTTTGCACAACATTTCCTATCCAGATAATGACCAGATCAATAATTAAATCAGGGACATTGTCATTAACTTTTGGAATAAATTAAGCAGGCAGTGGTTTTCCTTATCTCTAGAAGTAGATGTCAGAGGAGGTGAGCAAAGAATTGTCCCTAAATTAAAAGAGAATAGAAATTCGGTGTTTCTGACTCAGCTCACTATTTTGAATGTTACATGGTATCACAAAATATCCTCAAATCTAGAGATATGTCCCAATTTCTCCAGATAATGAGATTTATGGAAAAAATAAGAGAGCACAGTACATCTCATGAACTAAGAAACATCAATGTTTGCAAAAATAAATACTTACAAGGGCAACACAGAGAGGTAAAACCAGTAAAGCAGGGGGGTTCCCTGGTGGTATAGTGGCTAAGCTTTGGCACTCTCAACGCCACGGCCTGGGTTTGATTCCCAGCCAGGGAACTACCCCCCACCCCCACCCCGCCCCCAAAACAGTAAAGCAGTCTGGGTATAATACAGCATACAGTAGGGGAACCATGACAAATTAGAAAGCTCATGTCCCATCTAAAGAAAGAGACTACTATTTGGGTTCCCAAAATGCTAGATTTTAAGGTTCTTCATGAGAAATAAGGAAACCAAATTTGTTATATGGATTCTCTTGTGTGTGTGTGGTTTTTAAATGCTGGCTGCTTAACAACAACAAAGAAATTTAAAATATGAAGAAAAAAAATTTAAAATATGATGCATCTTCTTTTCCTCCTCCAAAATATTTCCCTGAGAGAATTTTCTAGAAGCCCTCTCCCATTTGAAGCCTGATGAAGGGACAAGTTCTGTGAAGTAAAAGTGTGATTGCAGAACTAATGACAAGAATTGAGCCATAGTGGTGAGCAGATAAACAAAAAGAATGTATACACTGGATACCTGTGAGCCAATCAGGAATCACCAGATATGGAGGGTGTTGGGGGTTTGGAATTCTCATAACTTAGAGTAAATGTGAACATCAAAGACAATTTTATCACTGATTGTCCTTCTCTTCCCTCACCCAAATGTTTCCGGTGCTGAGCTCATTGAAGGAAATCAATACATAGTTGCTCATTGAGTTGTCATTCAACTAACAAGTCAAGTGGAAAGATCAATATAACAACTTTAACTTTTTTCACTTGTTTTATATTTCAGACGTGTGTGTGTGTGTGTGTGGTCTTAATTTCTTAAAAATCAGTCGTGAAGAAAAAGGCGTGAAATAGTTAACAATTAACAATAAGATTTCAGAATGGAACTGGGAATAAACAATAAACAGTACTATCACCACAGCCCGCTTTTCCCCTTTAAGGGTTTCACAGAACTGTAGATGATGTGTATTTTAACTGGCCACAGCCTGTGTAAGGTTATACACTCAGGCCTCCACCACCACCATAATCTGCTGGTCCACTTGGAGGCATCAGACCTAAACGGAACAAGTCACATAGTTTGTCTTGGGACTTTTGAATACAGATACTGAGCCATTGAGCAGGAAATGCTAAATACTTGAACTAGAAGGTCAGGGCAAGATGTGACAAAGAACAACAAATCAAAGCCAAATACAAGATAATTTATGGGAGAACAGAGAGATGCCACAAGCAAACCCAGAAGCACAGGGAAAAACAGGCCGTTCTGAGGGCAATGAAAGGAGGTGTTGGGTTTCTAACATTTTTTTTTCCATTTTCCAATAATATTTGAAATAATATTCCTTCAAATATTTTTCAAATGGCCATCTCTACCCTTTTGATAAATTCTCTCTTTGTCAATGCTAATTTTAGTGTGTGTTTGTTACTGCAACCACAAAATTCCCTGTCTACTAGTTGTTGCAACACTGACAGATACAGGAAACTCATCCTTGGCAAAATGGAGAGACCGCACTAATGAGACCTGAAAACATGGTACGGTCTGCACGGTGATTTCTTACTGCTATGCTTTTGATTGTTATGACTCTGGTGATTAAATTAAAGTATTGCTAAAAAGAAATGAAATGGAACCTTAGGGGTAAATTGAGTCCTTCCTTGGTATTCCTGTGTAATTCTCTCAACATCATATATTTCTATTACAAATATCATGATGACTACTTGATGATTGCTAGGCATAAATTTAAAAGTTGTAATTCTTGCAGCTTTTGTCATAAGAAACATCATTTAAATATTTAAAAATCAATCTATTTTATTTTCTATTTAATGGTCAGTTAATTTTAAAAGCTTGGAATAACCTAAATAGCTGAATGAAAATGAATTTTCTCAATATATGCATGCATTGTTCATTAATACCTTGATCAATGATTCAATTATATTTTTGTTTTGTTTTGTTTTTGTTTCCATTTTCCTTTCTCCATATATTTAATTTTTCCCAATAGCTTACCAGAATATCTACCTGGCTTGATAATATAGAACATACCCTTAATATTTTCTATTTGTATATTCATTTGTTTATTCCTAGTGTTTAGTTCAGTACTATGTATCTTGTAAGTATTAAATAATAGTTAAAGTGAATTATAGAGGATGCATATAGAAGCATAAAACATAGCTTTTTATAAACACCTTTTTGAGTCTTTTATAGGCAAGTAGCTTTGTAATTATATCTAATTACATGCTTACTATGTGGACAATTATGTTACAGATAATTAAGTTTCATTATTATTATTATTATTTTGCTATGAACTTACAGCAGACTCCTCAGCTTCTCTCCCTCTAATAATAAGCTTCTTGCACATTAGTTTTTACTATCAGTAAATAAGTATATAAATATTAAATGATACTGAGCTGGAGAGGATTTATTAAAACCAGTATTTTAGGGAAATTATTCTTAGGATTAAAGACAGAGATGATAGGAAGCACAGGAGGAGGTTCTTGTACTATATGCTAGAACCTTGATGTAGACGGAAGTTAGAAGGGATGAAAAGTAAGAGACAAGCTTGAGAGACATACTGAAGATCATGGCATTTTTAATAGGAAAGGGTTCTGGATAACTGAGTGTTTGATTCTGGGTATCTATGAGAAAAACAGGGAAATCAAGAGAGCTGGTTTTGTGATAAGACTGTTTAAGTTGAAGTGATGATGCAACAACTCTTCCTTTCATTATCAGTGATCCCTTTCATTGTTATTTTCCTACCCTTATTGGCAACACAAATAATTATGTTATCAAAAGTACACACAAGGGTGGTTCCCTGGTGGTCTAATGGCTAGGTTTTGGTGCTCTCACCGTCGCAGCCTGGGTTCGATCCCTGCTCAGGGAACCAACCTCCCTCGCCTCAAAAAAAGTACACATAACAATCCAATCATTTGGAATAATTAGGCTTACCACATTGAATAATTCCAGCCCAGAGCAAAGATTGGCCTGAAATAGCTTTCTGTTGGCTTCCTCAGTTATCCATTCCATAAATACATTATTCAGTACCTACCTTGAGCATGGTTTTCACATTCAAAGAGCAATGGGGTAAATGGGACAGATTGAGTGATCTGGGATAGAGTCGTAGAAGTGATCAGAGAGATAAGGGAGTAGATTGGTAGCATCTTATAAAACTACATATAAAACTGTAGAGACTTAACTTTTATTTAGAATAAGAAAAAAGGTTTTGGGCAGAGCAGTGATATAATTTAACTTATGAATTTTAAAAGGTCACTCTGGATACTTGTTGAGAATACACTGTGCAGAGCCAAGGCAAGAGAAGGGAAAGTAGTTAGAATTTGGTGATTGCAATAATTCAGGTCAGATTTGATGGAGCAAGAACAAGGGTAACAATGATGGAAATATTGAGAAGTACTCAAACTCTGAATTTCAATTAGATTTTGAAAGCAGAACCAATAAGATTTGTTGTAAGTGGGATGTATCAGTAAGGAATTGTAGTCAGCAATTAGGAACAGGTATCTACCTAGAGTGTTTATTTCTTAATGAACAATGATTCCAGAAGTACCCTATTCAATGATGGTATGGTAGCTTTCTGCATCTTCTATTCAACTAAGTTGGACTTTTAAAACAACCTTTTCAGAAGCCCTACACAACATTTTGACTTATAACTCCTAAGCTGGAAGTTAGTCACACAGCCCCACTTAACTACAATTTGCATCTGGGAAATGAAGTCTTTCAGGTGAGAATATTACTATTCCTCTGCCCCCCAAAATAAACCCTGGAGTTATGTTACCCAGGAAAATAGGAAGAATGGATACTGATGGTAACTAGCATCCTATGCCACATGAGATTAACCAAGAGGTCGAGGATGACCAGAGGAAAGGACTTTACCCTTTCTCTGCCATTGACCCCTTTAGCCCTTGGCTAAGCTTAGGACTCACCCCCTCAGAACAATCTTTTAAGTGTATGAAATAAAATAGATAAGATTATAAAGGAAGCCAATTATAATGAAATATTTCAAAATACTAGAAATTATGTGACAATAATATGTGTTTTTTTATAATTGCTCCTATAATTCAAAGTAATACGTATTCAAGATATTTTGAGGTCTCTGCAACAACTGAAATATGATATTAAAAAATCTGTTATTTTTATTAGTGACAAAGTCACAGATACTACTAACAATGTTGTGATTTATTGCCTATAACCATAAATGAAAGAAATACTAAAGTTTAGTTATACGTTCATGTTATTATAGGTGTAATTTTTTTCTAACACAAGTTTATAGACTCCTTAACCCCTTTAAATGTTGTGAACCCAAAGTTAAGGACCCCTTTTCAAAAGATTTCAACCTGTGCTACTGGAGGGACATAGATGCCACTACTTAGGTTTGAAAGAAAAAAAATCCAAAATCCATTTTTGGGCATGTTAAATTTGAGATGTCTGTTTTATCCATTAGAATTAGATTCAGAGAAAGTAAGAAAAATCTAAAATACCATTGGCTTAATAGCATAACTACATAAAAACCTGAGATAGGCAGTCCAGAGTTGGCAAGATGGCCCCATGGTATCAATAACCCAGTATTCTTCCATCTTGTTGCTCCACTGAGTGCTTTTTGAGTCCTCAATTGAGTCCTCTCAAGTCTAAGGTGGCTTTTGGTCACTGTATATGTACTCCAAATGCCTAGAATAGAACTCTGGCAAGCAATAAATATTTTTTTCAATCAATATAATGCAGATACAAATGTAATCATCTTCCTAGAAGTAACAGCTCAAGTTTTAAGAGATGAGATTTTTAAAGAAGAGAATAGTTATGTGTGTTTAGATACAGATATATACGTGTATATAAAAATATATATGAGATTTTTCCTTAAAAATAGATTTTTATATATAAAAGCTTGTGTATGTGTACATTCACATGCAACACACATAAAACATATAGAAGCTCCCACATTTAGGAGGACTTTGCACTCAGTTTAATGCTCTGGTTTTTTTTATTTTGTTTTTGTTTTTGTTTTGGTTTTGTTTTTTTTGTTTGTTTGTTTTTCTAATGTGGGTGGTTCCCTGGCTGGGAACCGAACCCAGGCCGCAGCATTGACAGCACCGAAGCCTAGGCACTGTACCAGCAGGGAACTCCCTAATGCTCTGTTGTTACTTGAAATTCTTCAAACTTTTTGAACAAGAGACCCCATTTACATTGGGCCTCACAAATTAGATAGCTAGTTTTGGGAACAGACTTTTCATTTTGGCAGCTTGAAACCTTAGGTGAGTCTTGAGATTGTACTTTGCTGGAGAAAACAAATCCATGATAAATCCTGAGTGAATGCTCCTAAAATACCAGTGGTGAGTTGACAAAATCACAAGTGTAGCTCCTACAAACAGTCATAGGTCTCCTCAAATGACACATACGCTAAGATACACATATTCAACATAGCCAAACAGGTGCCTGCATAATCACATGTTGTGACTTGTAAAATCTAGATTCCTGTGGACTTACTGTATTCACAATTTGCTCTAAGAACAAAGAAATTTAACTCCCTTGCTTGTCAGAAAAGCCTCTTAAGTGGAATTTTAAATTTTGAGACTACATAATCTTTAATATGGATGGCACCAAAATATGAAGTTAAAAAACAAAAACAAAAAAACTTGGCAATAAGACAGAGGCTGGTGGCTGATAAGGTTAAAAAAAAAAATTGATAGATTATATCCTCAGGAGTGCAACTGGTTGTTCTAATCTGCATTCACCAGCTACCCTTCCCCTGTTCAAACCTAGGCTATTCACCCTCTCACCAACCACAGTAACTGTCACTGTCAATCCTGAATATAAAGAAAGCAAGCTTGAAAAATTGATTTGGTGATTTTTGTCTAGTCTAAGAACAGAAAGAGAGTGACCAAATCGTCATTTTTCACAACTGGATAGTTTTTAAGTTTAAAAAATGTGTTGAGTATGCCAATCCAAAAGACCCCAGATTTCTTGAAAAAGGTGGGAAAAATAATATGAGTCAACAGATCTATTACTTAAGATTACCAAAATTGACATTCAAAATATCAACAGAGGGAGTTCCCTGGTGGTGTAGTGGCTAGGCTTCAGTGCTCTCAATGCTGCAGCCTGGGTTTGATTCCCAGCTAGGGCGCTACCCACATTAAAAAAAAAAAAAAAAAAATCTCAAGTTGACAATGCACTGTATTGTATGCCTGAAACCTATGTAATCCTTGCTAACAGATGTCACCCCAATAAGTCTAACAATAAAAATGAATTTAAAAAAAAATCAACATAATAACATTTCTAGTAACAGTTCTTAACCTATCTTGGGAGCATAAGAATCATTTCTGGAATTTTTAAGCACTCAGATATCCAGGGTTTTATAATCATATTTTTTAAAAATTCCTACCTGATTTAAGCATACAGTCAAGACTGAGAATTCTCAGTATCTATTTACTTACTTTCCTGTCACCCAAACATCTCTGGATTGCTTTTGCTTTTTTGTTTTTAATAGCTGGAGGGCAGGTCTGGGATGGTCTGACTTAAACTTCAGAGTTAATGGCAGATTTATAATTCATTTTTGGTGAGTCCTGGGATTACCTGAGAAAGAGAGGCAGTCATTTGCAGAACAACTGCAGAAATCAGTATGGCTTGAGCTGATTCACACAGTTTTAAAAAAGCCTCATGGGGCATAGCATGCTCCAGGATGAAAAGCAACAGGATTTTACTTAATAATGATGAATGGACTTCACTGCAGTGCTGGGAAGGTCACTCACTAGCTGATGCAATAAAAGTTCAGCTGCTAGGATACCTTAGAAACAAAGCCTTTTGGGAGGCAGTTTTCTGGATGGGTGTTTCTAAACTTCAAAACCTACTTTAATCATTTGGGATGCAAAATAGTTCTAAACTGTGTTATAAACTTCTTCTCCTAAGAAGTTTATTGGGGAGTTCCCTGATGGTGTAGTGGCTTAAGGCTTCAGTGCTGGTGCTGTCAGCGCTGCGGCCTGGGTTCGATTCCCAGTCAGGGAGCTACCCACATACCAAAAAGCAAAAAAAAGAAAAGAAAAAAAAAGTCTGCATTTGTTCTTAGTATTTGCCAGAAGTTTCATTCTAATCTTTCCCAAAATCTTGTGAACCATCAAATTCATTGAGTTTGAACTCATATCATCATAACTGTCTTTGAATTTAAAAAAAAAAAGAAGTTTATTGAGTATAATTTAATCTTTTCTTGATAATACAGATTCTTAATCATCACCTCTTACAATCAGTCAATAAACTATAATGGAAGCTGGAAGTGGTGACAGGAGCAGGATAATCCAAAGTCAATAGAACCTGGCTTCTCCACTTGAAGGCCCAGAGAACCATTCTTATCATGGCTGTTAAAAGATAAACTGAGACATATTAACATTTTTAAGAGTTTACCTGAGCAGAAATTGATTCAAATCAGGCACCATCCAGTCTAGCAAATAGAAAGGAGCTCTGAGGAGCTGTGCCAAAGGAAAGATTTTTATAGCCAGAGGGGAAGGAGAACAAGGAAGTTATGTGAGGGAAAAAAAGTGGGTTGGTTATTGCAGGCTTACTTTCCTACAGTGGGTGGTAGGGGTCTAATCAGTCAGATGACCTAACTAGTGCTGATGAGGCTATTCCTGATTGAATGGTTTAAGATTCCATTTCTGGGAAAGAAGAAACTGTAATTAAGTTACATCTAGTGGTGACATGGGGTTTAGCATAAGCAACACCATTTGGGGCTTTTGGTCTTTTTTTTTAACATGGCCCAGAGCCATGATCACCCAAGGTTAAATTTATAAGATACTTACTGGGGGGAAGGGATGGTGTGAGAATGCCAAATTTGAACTATAACTCTCCCACATTGTTCAATGTCAGTGGAAATCTTGGTGTTATGACAACTAGTAGTTTTCTTAATTTTCAAGCTCTGAGGGAAGCCAAATCAAAATTAGAAACTAATTTATTGGTTTATCTTGATAAATCTCTGTCTCAGGCTCCAGATTAGTCTTCAAAATTAAAGTTTTATCTGTGTATAGGGAGTACTGAGTAGTGTTTAAGACTGGGGGGGCCTCTGGAACCAAACTGCCTGGATTGTAATGCTAGTTCTCTTATCTGTGAACTTTGTGTCTCAGGTTTTTATCTGTCAACAACAAGTAGATGGAGGCTAGTTATTCATAATACCTGCTTGGTTCTGAGGAGCAAATGATGTAAGCAAAACCAAATAGTGTTGACATACGATAAATGCTGTAAACAAACAAACAAATAAATAAATAAATAAATGCTGTACAAGCAAGCCAACATGGGAGTAAGTCATATTAAAGAATTAACTTTCAAAAACAGTTTAAAAAATTGTATCTCTGATATAGATATAAAATGAACATGTCTCTAAGATTCTATTTAACTTATTCTTAGTGAGAGAACCAGGAAAATGTCCCAACTGGTTCTAAGGAAAAGTCAAAGAACAGAGGTATCTATAGACCAAATATTGAAATGAATTTGCAGAGGGACTTCAACTTGCTTTTTTGGTGGGGAGAATCCTTCCTGTCCTTCCACCAGAAATAATTTATTTGCAAGTTTATAGACAAGAATTTTATGCATTGCTTTTTACTCTTCCAAGAAACCAAACCCAAGGAACTCCAAACCAGGTATCATAGAAATTGGAACCCTCATACGTTGCTAATGAGACATATAAAATGAAAATATAAAATAGAGCAGTCACTTTATAAAACAGTTCTGTAATTTCTCAAAAAGTGAAAAGTAGAGTTACCATTGCCATATGACCCAGCAATTCCACTGCCAGGAATAAATCTAAGGAAATTGAAAACATATGTACACACAAAAACTTGTACAAGAAACTTCATAGCAGCATTATTCATAATAGTCAAAAAGTATGAACAACCTAAATGTCCATTAATTGAAGAATGCATAATCAAAATGTGGTATATTATATGATGAAATATTATTTGGCAATAAAAAGAAATGACATACTGATACATGCTACAACATGAATGTACCTTGACAACTTTATGTTAAAGGAAAGAAGCCCGAATTAAAAGACAAATATTGTATGACTTCATTTGTCTGAAATTTCCAAAACAGATAAATACCTAGAGACAGAAAGTAGATTAGCAGTTACCAAGGGCTGGGGAAAGAGAATGGAGAGTGATCGTTAATAGCTATGCAGTTTCTTTTTGGGATGATAAAAATGATAGTGGTGTTGGTTGCACACTTTAGTGAGTATACAGTATGTAAATTATACCTCAACAATAAATTTTTAAAAGATAGTGTGGAACAAAGGCACTCAGTGCCTCTGTTTCCCAGATCTGCAGAAGCATGAGAGACCCATGGAGAATTGTCTCCCAATACCTCTATCCAAGTATATAGTATTTTTTAAAAATAGTTTTCCTTATATATTTTTTAACATATATATTTATGAATATATATGAGGGCTGTCCAGAAAAAATCCAGATAGCCCTAGTATATTCATATATTTTATGTTTCCTTAAATGTTTGTGCTTGTGCCTACATATTTAAAATACATTTATTATAAATACATATGTATTATATATTACAAAATATATCTTGGTACTCATTTTTGTTTGTATAAATGAAGACTATAGATTTTTTTAAGACTATTTTTTTAAAGCAGTTTTATGTTCACAGCAAAATTGAGTGGAAGGTCCATTGGTCGTGTACGTTCTGTGGGTTTGGACAAATGTATAATGACTTATATTCATCATTATAGTATTGTAGAGAGTATTTTCACTACCCTAAAAATTCTCTGTGCTCCACCAATCCATCTCTGTCCGCCACCCCAACCCCTGGCAACCAATCATCTTTTCACTGACTCCATAGTTTTGCCTCTTCCAAAATATCATATAGTTGGAATTATACAGTATGTAGCCTTTCAGATTAACTTCTTTTATTTAGTAATATGCATTTAAGTTTCCTCTATGACTTTTCATGGCTTGATAGTTTCTTTTCAGTGTTAAATAATATTTCATTGTTTAGATGTACCACAGTTTATTTATCCATTCATCTACTGAAGGACATCTTGTTTGCTTCCAAGTTTTAGAAATTATGAATAATGCCAATATAAACATCCAGATTTTTATGTGGACATAATTTTTTCATTAATCTGGGTAAATTCCAAGGATCATATGATAAGAGTATGTTTAGTTCTGCAAGAACCTGCCAAATATTTTCTAAAGTGGCTGAACCATTTTGCATTCCCATCAGCAATGACTCAGAGTTTCTGTTGTTCCACATTCTTGACAGAATTTGGTGTTATCAGTGTCCCGGATTTTGGCCATTCCAGCAGGTGTGTAGTGATTTCTCATTGTTGTTTTACTTTGTATTTTTCTATTGATACCTGATGTGGAACATCTTTTCATATGCTTATTTGCCATCTGCAGTTCTTCTTTGTTGAAGACTATAGATTTTTAATGTTAATTTTATATCCTGCTACTTTGTTACATTCTGTTACTGCTTTAAGTAGTTTTTCCAGTGATTCTCGTTTATTATTTTGGTTTTTCCATAAGATGATGGCGTTTGGTGTATATGGCATTTGACATATACAAACGTAAGCATGGAAGGTGTTGGAGGTCCATGTGTGAGTAGTGAGGAAAGGAATCTCAGCAGTTGTAGGCTACATTGCAAGGTGAGCTCACCGAACCTTTTCCTTGGGAACTCCAGATTCAGTAGTAGCATTAGATCTTGTCTTTTGGGAGTCAAAGTTCTATGAAAAGGGTTTTTCAGTCTACTGCCTGAGGGTATAATCCTAGCTTCCAGCATTCTCTGAGATAGGTTGGAGCCATCTGGGAGTGTGAACATTTTTTTTTTTTTTTAACATTTAGTATACAATCTTTCACTGTACATTAAACCTTTGCTAAATTCCTTTTCATCAGTATAGGACTCAAGCTTAACAAGGTCTGGCTTCCTCTGGGTAGAGATCCTGTTTTACCTTCTTCACATGTTAATCCTCTAGTCAGGAATAGATCCTAGTTTTGTGGGGCCAGAAATTTATGCAGTCTAGGGGCTTTGAGAGAAAGACTGAAAAGTAACTTTGTTTTCTTGGCTTTCAGTGCTGGGCTCTGAAAGCTAAAGATTACTTAATTTCATGGTGAAACTAAATTAGCCTCCAGTTTTCCTCAGGTGGGGACAGGAAATTACTTAGTAGTGTGGAATTAGAGAGGGATTTTGTAGTCTTAATGACTGGCTCCCAAGTGGTGGTATGCGTAACCCAGCGGGTCTGTGCTTGGCCATTCAGGTGTAAATGAAAAATAATTAGTAATGGCAAAACAACAGGTAAAAAAATGCACAACATTAGTTATAGAACAATAAATGTTAAATTTGAATCACCATTAATGGAGACACTTCAAGATTAGATCACATTAGCAAATGATGACTGGCGAGGGCATGGCTATGAACCCTTTCCCAAAACCACTCTTCTACCAATCGTTATGCACAATTTCAGAACAATTCATTTGTGATCTTTCTAGAACTTCCCCAAATATATAAATACATCCATAGCCAGATTGTTGGTTCACTTTAGTTATTGACTGAGTAAAAATAAGTGCATGAATGGTCTTTAATCGTGATTCAACTAGTTTAAGTTTAAATACTTCCTCATCATTATCAATATTTAACTGGTAAGAATATTGTATAATTAAATCTGTGGTTTGTACCTTTAGTGTAGTAATTTTTCTTTCCTAATTTATTACCTCATTTCCACTATTTTACATTAAGATAGGCACTGACCAAAAGTGTATTTAAAAGCACTGTTTTAAAACCAACAGGTATAATTTATAGCAATGTGTTTAAAAGGGGTACACAAGTGGGAAAAGGTTGGGAACCACTGGTCTAAATTATAAACAGAATTTGAATGAAAAAGATTGTATCCTTAAGTCCTAAACGTACCTGGTACTATCAGTTTCTAAGCCTTTTTAGTGGGAAGGGGATTGTGTGGTAATAACATTGCTTCTTGCTTTGCTCATTCCTGTTTTTAGCGTTCCTGGATTTGCCAAATCAGTTTTCATTTATCTATCAGCTTTCTTGTATCTAAATGTTGATGCGGTTGTCTCCTTTACCATTCTTGCCATTCTTATGAATTTATGATTTTTTTTTTTTTTAAATGTATGTGGGTAGCTCCCTGGCTGGGAATCGAACCCAGGCCACAGCGTTGACAGCGCCAGCGACGAAGCCTTAAACCACTACACCATCAGGGAACTCCTATAATATTTTTTAAAATGCCTTTTCTGTTATTTTATTGAGTTTCAGAAAGGAGCAGGAGTGTGCTCAATCTCCATTTTTAACCCAAAATCATAATATGTCAAATCACATACCGAAATTGTCCCCCAAAATGGCTGGAGCATTTTATAGTCCCAGCAGGGAGGGACTATAAAATGAAAATATCCACTTACCCGTCCCAACATTCCATATTCTCAAAATTTCCCAATCTGGTTAAACTATGTCATTATTAAAACTGGCATTTCTCTGATTACTGCTGAGATTCATCATAATTTGGCAGGGGGAGGGGTTCCCTGGCTGGGAATCGTCACTATAATTTTATGTTTATTGGACTTTTGTGCTTTCTCTTATGAATAATCTGTTCCTATAATAAACCCACTTTTCTAATAGGTAGTGAAGGGGGGATCAAACACACCATACCAGAATACTCCATTTTGGCATATTGATTGATTTTGCAATGGATTGAGCTGAAAGCATTTGAGAAAAATACAAAAGGGTCTCTCTGAACTCCCGCTTTCTACTTAATGCAGGGCATAAAACTTCTCATAAGAAATGTGCCCCTGCCCTTTACTAGAAAGAGAATATTCTTACGACTAGAGACCGGAAGTCGAGTTGGTGCTAAGATTAATTTGCATAAACAAACCTACTAAAATAACCCTGTGTTAATAAGTTTCCCTCATATATACTTTTAGTCACTTTCGCACAATGTACCCATCCTAGCCCAAACCTCTTTTTCCTGTCATCAGTCTTTACAATTTATTGTTCTGTGTTAAAATGGTACATAAGCTCTCAAGCCTATCTGCTTCTTTGGGTTTTCATTTCTTATATATGAAGACCTCCAGGTACATGTAAAAATATTAATATTACAATTTTTTGTGTGCTTTGCCGTTAATCTATCTTTTGTAAGATTAATCCTCAGGCTCACCCAGCAAAGAGGGTAGAAAAAAAGAATTTTCTCCCCTGTAATAGTTTACCTTTTTCTTATTGATTTGTAGGCATTCTTTATATGTTTTAAAAATATTTTCTGTTATATAAGTTGTAAATATTTTATTCTAATGTCTTTTTAACTTTATGGCATCTGAATTTTAAGACATTTTAAATTTTGATGTAAGTTTGATTTTTATTTCTACATAAAGATCTTCCCTATCTTAAACATGATTTAAATTTTGTTCTAATACACATGTGGTTTCATTTTTCAGTTGTCTTTAATTCATTTGGAATTTGTTTTTATGATATTAGGGTTCTTATTTCCCACATCAACAATTAGGATATACGAGAACTGTCCAGAAAATATCCAGCCGCAAACCTGTTCTCAATATAGTGAAAATGGCTGGATTTTTTCCAGACAGCTCTTGTAGATTAAATAGTTCATCTTTATCCATCAATTTGAAATGTCATATTTATTGACTACTAAGGGCTTATATGGGTATTTATTTTGTTTCTGAAGTCTCTATTCTTGCCCATAGATTTGATATCTTATTTATTACAAATTTTTCAAAACTGCACTTCATATAGGAAATACCCTTGCAAAATTAAATGGGAATTTCTAACATCATAAAAAATACCAATTGCAGATTGAAATAAAATGTCTGCTTTAATATTTATCACACAAATATTTACTTACACTTATCTGAAAATCATAAGAGGACAACTTGTGCATGTCACATTCATATTACTATCCACAGAAGAACAATTACACATAATTATTTATTCAACTATATCAGAGTAACATACAAGTTTTTGTTTATTTAACACTTCTCAGTTAAAGGAAACACCAAATAAGAAAAACAAATTCCCAAAGATTAGGTTAACAATATAAATAATAAAACTTATTTCTAAATGTCTTACATTTTGCCAACTATGAATTATACTTACATACTATTATTTATACAAAACAAATTATAACAAGGGTCACTGTCAGGGTGAAAATATGTATTTTTAAAGCTTTTTTAAAAATGTTATTATTCTTCAACATCACTTGATTTATTCTTGGCACATGTGGCATCTTGGAAAGTAAAAATATACTTTGCCAGTTTTATGTTATTATGCAGGTATATGAGAAAGAGCACAGTTTGGGAGGCAGACAGACCTGTGTTTAATTACCAACTTTGTCCAAAGTTGTATTGTGTGAGGCTGGTCAATAACTTCTTGGCACTGGGGCCAGGACTAAATTAAATTAAATGCACATTTTACAATTTATAGCATGGGCACTAAATGAAATTTTTATATTGAAGCAACAGTCAAATATCACAGTCTTATGTTTTGATATAATTTGAAAAACTGAAAAAATATGGTAAATTTAAAAATAAAATCAATGTGTTTTGAAAAATTGCACTTTTAAGAAATAAGGAAAGCCTTCATCAGGTTTAAATATTTCTTAATAAAAATGATTGCCTACTATACCCTGATTTAAAAAGAAAGTCCTGAAGTATGTAAAAATGGTCAATGGTTAAGGACTTTTGGTTTTCTTTTGTGCTACTGATAGAAAAATAATGGCTATATTTAAGGCTTGTTAAGTGATTGTAGTTGCCCTGAACCAAATTTATATTCTTGATGTTGCACGATCAACGGGAACAGACCTCCTGCCTTGAATGACTCTCATAGAGAAACTCTCATGATGGTCTACATTTGAACAATCTTGGTCTCCTACTGATTTTAAGTAAAGGTTCACTTGGTAGCACATGGCAGTGCAGCTTCTCTGTCAGTAAGGATGATTCTTATATACACAATCACAAACCCATCTTTTTCATCCTAAATACTTGGTGTTTGCAAAATCTAAGATTCCTGAAAATGAAATTTAAACTGTCACAGGGTATAGCCTACTCTAGATAGCAATGCTTCCATCCCTCTTCTCGGATCTCTTTGTTTCTTAGCCTGACCACCTAACAAATCATCCTTCCAAATCTGACTCAGAAAGCCCTCCTCCAAGAACCTTTCCCTGACCCAAGTTCACATCCCTCCACTTATGTCCCTGACACTCATGTGTAATTTGTACTATTAACTTCAACCTGCATATAATATTATTCATATTTTGTCTTCTACTTCCACCTAGGATGTAGTCTCTTTGACTTTTTAAGCTTCCACAGTGTTTAGCACAATGTGCATGTACGTGTGCATGTGATTGTGTGCATGCATGTGCGTGTGTATGCATGTGTGTGCTGAATGAATAAAAGAAAGAACCTGGGTGGGTGTAGGGTAGGAATAGTTTCATAATTTTTCAGAAATCAATTCCTGGGCCTTCCTAAAACTCAGAATCTGATTTCTAAAGCTATTGCAGTTTGGTTTTGCACATGTCAATGATAAGAAGGCAGTGAAAAAAAAATTTTATTAAAAAGGTATTTTTAATAAATTATTAAGAGCACCAAACCAAAACATTTTACTAAATAGTGATATAATCTTTCCTATAACTTTACAAATGCAGACTTCTTTTCATTCAAGACAAAGAATACCAAACAGGAACAGGTGTTGTGAATCAGGATTAAAAAGGCAATTCACTCTAAGTATCTAATACACATGTTGCAATTAATTTGAAAAGGCTCTGTGGTACATGTATGTTATGGTGAGTAAAAGAACGATTTCTATCAGGATGATGTGGATCTCTATAGTTGTTTGGATGCGATAAAATATGACACATACTGAAGCTGCTATTTCACAAGGAAAATTTGTTTATAATAGCTGTTAATATTAAAATAGGATATAATAAAAAATTATTCTCAATGTGTATATTTTCAGATTTGCCTGACAGTGTCCTTTTAAGAAATCTGACAATTTGTAGTTAGATTACAGATATTTGAATTTCACTTTTATGATTGAAAATATTACACATACATAATAACAAACAATATATAATAGCTTTTTACTATGCACTCTGAAATTTACATTTAAAGCTTTGCAATAAGACAAAATTCATTGTACTTTTTGTAAGTAAAATTGTACAACATACAATGTACACTATAATTACATTAAGAATAAATAAGTAAAATAAAGCATAAAAATTCCGTTTCATAACAATGGATCGTTTTAGCTGTCATTTTAAAACTTAGTTTATGAGAGTTCGTATAAAACTCTAATGTATTTTAAACCCAAGAACTTTTATCTTTAAATAATATACTAAAAATATTAAGTTTAGAATATAATGAACATAATACTCTTTATGCCTTTTTTTCCCTAAGTCACCTAGGAAATAAAATTAGACAAATGGGAGGCAAGGACAGTTCTTTCTCCTACTGCAAAATGCCTCCTTGCTTTCGCATATACTTTTATGTAATTTCTAAAGCCAAAATTATAAGATGACAGCTTTGGCAAATTCTAATCTTATTTAAGTGGTTTCTTATTTGGAAGAAAGAAAATTGAATTAGGAACTTTCTTTTCTGACTTACTCACTCTCAACTTTTTTCTCTAACATACAACATAGTATAATAGCATTTTTTGAAATGCTCACCGTTAATCATTTTAACTAGCACAAAATGAATTGGATTAATTTATAGAATTAATCAGAATAGATTATCAGTATAGGTACTAGGGTGAGGTCCTAGAATTTGTTACACGTAGGGCTAAACTTGCAAGAGATCGCATGGCAAAAGTAGAAACTTTGTGGCATATCCCAGCTTTTGAAATATAGTTAGAAGCCAATCGAAAAAGCCTTTCAGCACCAAAGGTATTGAAATGCCCAGGAAGCACCTTCTCTACCAGACCTCTGTCCACCAATTCTATCAGACGTTCACAGGTTCCCACATAGTCACTTATCCTGCTGTATGGGAGCCAATCAATCAGTGATCCATCATACACAACGTCTCCACTGAAGAGAATCTTTCGGTCTTTGTCATGTAAGCAAATACTGCCCCTGGAGTGCCCAGGCATGTGCATAACAGTGAGCTGTCTGTCACCAAGATTGATCACATCACCTACAAATGAGAAACAGAGTTTACAGGTAAATGTGATGCATACATGACTTCAATCACTTAAATAGAAGGGCATGAAATGGTGTGAGAGAGGTTGGGAAGGATGATACTTATTTTACTTTTATTTTAAAAATACCATATTTCCTAATGATGATTTAAAAATAAGCCACCTATATTTCATTTCTACTGCTTGCTTAGACCAGTGTTTGGCACAGTGATGTGGAACACTATTTCTGTGAAAAGATTCTGTGGTCAGCTAATTTTGGATATTCTTTGTTCAAATAAAATTAAGCAAAAAGGCTTCTTAGAGCTTTTAATTATGCTAATGTACACTGTGGATATACAAGGGCTGTCTGGAAAAAAATCTGGCCATAAATACCTCTATTTTTCATATTATATATTATACAGCTGGATATTTTTTTTTTTTGGTTGGTTCCCTGACAGGGAAGCAAACCCAGGCCGTGGTGGTAAGAGCGCCGAAACTCAGCCACTAGACCACCAGGGAACCCCCTGGCTGGATCTTTCAGGACAGCCCTTGTGTGAGGGAGATACAGTTTCTCAAACTTATTTGACCACAAGACATTTATTTTTCAGAACATACATGGTACCAGTATCCTGATGACAAAATTCATGCATGCTGCTCTAGTGAACAGTGTTATATACTTTTGCCTCATTTTGTTACAAGTGGGAATTAAAGCTTGAGGAATTGGTACAAATGATGATGCTCTGGTTGCTGCTACTGCTGTGAGTACTAAACTGTCCTTAGTGTGTAACCCATGAAGTTCATGTCTTCTGTCAGAATCCATTAAACTGTGGCAGACTAACTTTCTAACTTAACAAGTAGGGTAAAATTTCTTCTCTTCCCAGTTATCTGAAAGTGGGAGGAAATTGAGTTATATGAGTACAAATTTGCTATTTTACTGCATTTCAATAAGTATTAACTTAAGTAAATCATCATAAGTTAAAAGTTTCATACTGTTATCTCTAGTTCAAATACACATACTTAGAAAGAAATAAAAGAAATGAAGTTAAAAAGTTAATAGAAGAATTAAAATGATGTAATAATCAGGATATTTTAAACATAAAAGAATACAATAAAGAAAGAATAGAGGGATAAACAAAAAATGAGACATAGAAAACAACAAAATGGCAGACCTAAATACAACTATATTAATAATTATATTAAATATGAGTGGGATAAAAACTCTAATCAAAGGCAGATATTGTCAGACTAGATTTTTAAAAGCAAGATATATGTCAGTCTACAAAAAAGGAACTATAAGGTCAAAGACAAAAATAGGTTGAAAAGTTTATATATACCTTGTAAATATTAATTATAAGGGAACTAGCATGGCTATATTGATATTAGACAAAATAAGGAATATTACTAGAGAAAAGAGGTACATTATATGAAGATATACATTAGGTTAATACATTATAAATGTATATACACCAAATACAGAGACTAAAATATCTTTTGTTATCTTCATACACTGAAAACTACAAAAACACGATCAAGAGAAATTAAAGAAGACTTAAACCAAGCTTGCCCAACCTGTGGCCTGTGGGCCTCATGTGGCCTAAGACGGATTTGATGAATTTGAATATAGCCCAAAACAAATTTGTAAGCTTTTCTTAAAACATTATAAAAATTATGTTCATCAGCTATCATTAGTGTTAGTGTATTTCATGTGTGGCAATTCTTCTTCAGTGTGGCCCAGGTAAGCCAAAAGGTTGGACACCCCTGACCTAAATAAAAGGAGAAATATTCTGTGTCCACTGACAGGAAGACTCAAAATTGTTAAGATGGTTAAGTTAGTTCAATTTTTCCTATAGCTACAATGTCTAATAAGACTTTCAGAGATGATCAAAATATTCTGTATCAACACTGTCCAATATGGTAGCTGCGAGGTGTATGTGGCTAATGGTACTTGAAATAACGCTAGTGCAACTAAGGTACTAAAATTTTAATTTAAATCTATCTTAATTTAAATTTGTATTTAGATAGTCACATGTGGCTACTGTCTATTGTAATGATCAGGGTAAACCTACAGATTCAACTAAATCTCAATCAAAGTCTTGACGTGCTTTTTTGTATAAATTTAAAATCTGACTCTAAAATTTATATGGAAATGCAAATGACCTAGCATAGCCAAAACAATTTTGAAAAAGAAAAACAAAATTGGAAGATTTACACTGCCTAATTTTAAGAATTATAATAAATTTATTATAACCAGGACAGTGTGGTGCTGGCTAAATGATATACATAATTAATGGAAGAGGATATTAATGGAAGAGAATGAAGTTCAAAAAGATATATAATATGGTCAATGAATTTTTGACAAAGGTGTTAAGATAATTCAGTGTGTTAAAGGATAATATTTTCAACAAATTAGACTGGGGAACTTTTGGATATCCATATGCAAACAAGCAAGCAAACAAACAAGAAAGAAACGTTCAACCCTTACTTTATAATATTAACAAAAAATAATTAAAAACGGATCATAAACCTAAATCTGAGAGCTTCTAGGAAAAAAAGAGAAAATTTTTGTGATCTTGGACTAGACACAGAGCTCTTATATATAACAGTAAAAGCATAAAACATAAGAAAAAAATGACTAAATGGATTTCATCCAAGTTATAAAGTTTCTTGCATAAAAGGCACCATTAAGAAAATGAAAAGGCAAGCCACACACTAGGAGAAAATACTTTCAAACTGTAGATTTGATAAAGGACTTGAATTCAGCATACATAAAGAACACTTATACCTCAATAATAAGAAAACAAAAAATCAACTTTCAGATTGAAAAGAAAAAATTTTAGTAGAGCCTTTAACAAATAAGACTTTTTTTTTTTTTTTTTTGGTATGTGGGTAGCTCCCTGACTGGGAATTGAACCCAGGCCACAGCGTTGACAGCACCAGCGCCGAAGCCTTAAGCCACTACACCACCAGGGAACTCCCCAACAAATAAGACATTTGAATAGCAAATAAGTACCTTAAAAGATGCTCAATATCATTAGTCATTAGGGAAATGTAAATTAAACCACAATGAAATACCACTACACACTCATTAGAATGCCTAACATCAAAAGGACTGACAAAAAAGAAGTTTTGACAAAGTTGTGGAGAAACTGAAACCTTTATACACTGCAGATGGGAATGTAAAATGGATTAACTACCTTGGAAAAATAGTTTGGCACTTTTCTTAAAAAATTAACATATACTTACTATAAGGCCCAGGAATTCCATTCCTAGTTATATACCAAGGGAAATAAAAACACGTATCCATGCAAATACTTATATATAGGTGTTCATGGCAGCATTATTCATATCAGCCCCAAACCAGAAAGATTCAAATTTCCTTCAATAGATAAACAGATATGCTATATTCATGAATTATTTCCGGGCAATAGAAAGGAATGAATTATTAATAGATACAACAACATGGACGAATCTCCAAAAATCATGCCTATAATAACATTTATAGAAAATTTTCAGAAGAATAAAACCATAATGACACAAAACCGATCAGTGGAGCCAGCAGTGGGACCAGGGATTGTCTTGACTCCCAGAAATTACACTGAGATGGAAATAGACACTCCCAAATTTCCCAGCATTTCAGTCATAAGGGGCCAGATTCATTTACAGGTAACTGTTCCAGATTTAAGGTGCCTCTGGGAATCACAAATCACCGCCACTTACAGTAGCACTGGCAGGTAAGGTAAAGAAATTATAGCTAAGTTGACTGAATAGAGCTGCTGGAGACTAGTAAGTGTACAGAGAAGAGGGGAGTGAGGGAAGTTTGACCCTGAAAAAAGAAGCTCTAGAGAATCACCAGTGTAATCTCATTAATTTGGGGTTATCTCTAGGTGATACTCAAAATACTTATTAATAGCAACAGAAAAGACATAAGCCCCACATATCAAAACAGATACAAACTGTTAGCAATTGCTAAGTCCATAGTGGCTGAGTATCATCAGATCTATCATTACTCTGTGGCTTTATAAATGCCTTCCATATGCTTATAATGCTCACATCTATGATTTCATCAAAACCTTTCTTATAAGAACCAGAATTGCCCATGAAATGTATCCATATTCCCCCCAGACAGCTTCATCACATACACACACACACACACACACACACACACACACACACACACACACCCAAGCCCTCACTTTGACCCATATGTTACCAGATTCCAGCCATACTAGAGTTCTCTTGACTTCTCAAATTTACCCACTTTCATCTTGGCGTCACCAATCGTCTATGTTTATTTTGTTGTCAATCAAATAAATATAAGTACATATTTCAAATAAAGTTTTCTAGAAGGGCTTAAATGTAAGGAAAAGTTATTTGCCCATTCTGACTCTTATCTCCAATCCTGCTCCCAAGAGGCAACCACTGTAACAGATTTAGCTATTTTTTTCTGGTAGTTGCCTCTACTAATTGTATTTATCTCTAAGCAATGTTTATAGTTCATTTCTTGATTTACCAATTAAACTGTTCTAATTTCATCCATGTATGACCGTTTCTTGGTTTTTAAATTTTAGATATTATCTGTTGACTTCCACTGTGAAAATATAAGGATTCTTAGCTCTCTTTACCCCTCATTCTCCACCTATTACCACATATGTAAACAAGTGTATTTCTTATCCTCTCACCCTCCAAGAAAAATGACTCAACTGATCTAACCTAGAGCCCTCTATGCCTGGGCTCCAGAATGTCGTACTTTGCAATCATTCTGATGTTTCAATTTTTTCTTGCATTAGATCTCGTTTCCTGTATTCCATGTTTTCTTAAGTTTACCTCCTTGTTTTGAAGGGAATAAACAGGATTATCTCAGTAGATTCCTAAGAAATACCATGTGTGAGGTAATTTTTTTTGAGACTTTGTTAGTGGAATAGATGTAGAATTCTATGTTGGAAACCAATATTATTCAAATAAGCATCACACTACTTTTCTAGCTTCAGAGCAATTATGATCTGTATCGATGACCTTTTTAAGTTTCTGGAAGCTGGACTCCCAGTATCCTGAAATTTTACAGTAAAGTGCCTTGGGTTGGATGTGTTTTCATCCATTATGCTAGGAATTCTGTGGGCTCATTTAATCTGGAAATATGCATCCCTTAGCTGTGGAATATTTTCTTGAATTACCTCTACTATAGTTTCTTTTCTTCCACTTTCTTTATCTGTGCTCTTATTATTCCAATGTTGGATTTTCTACACTGGTCCTCTATTGGTCCTCTCATAGTTTTCATTTTGCTCTTTTTGTAAGTTTTCAACTTTTATCTTCTGGATCTTCTATTGAATAATTTCTGACATAGAGATTCCAAGGGCGTGTGTGTGTGTGTGTGTGTGTGTGTGTGTGTGTGTTCTGCTCCTTATATTTGAAGCATCCTATTCTCTTGGATATCATGAATGCAGTAGTTTGTTATCCCCTGATGATGTTAATGATCCTCCCCATCTCAAGTTGCTTTATGCTGTTTTAGCATTTAATCTCATTAGAGTGTTTTCCCAGATTTTCCATAATGCCCGGTTGCCTGTTTAAGAGTAGAGGATGAAAAGGCTGTTTGCAACATGCATGATGCCTAGTGGCCTAGGTGCCACTGTAGAGATATCAAGCCAAGGATTACTTAGGGATTAGCATCTTAGTCTTTCCTCTATGGCTGGGCAGATATCCCAGAAAAGGTTCCAACAATTTCCTACCTGGGAAGTCGGGGGGGGGGGGCGGGGGGGGGCAGGCAAGGTTAAAGGCCATATATATGAAATTTCCCAGACAATGAGAACCCAGCCTTACCTACTCCCCTGCTCCCCGGTAGGAAATTGAAAGAATAAGTAGGGAATATAGATACCGAGGGTGCTCCAAAAATGTATATACATTTTGAGATGTGATCTATGTATTACTTTTCAAAGTTGAAATGAATTATGGTAGCAATGTATAGTATGACATTCGCTGAAAAGATGGCATTAATCAAATGAAAGTTAGCATCACCATGTGACAGGCAGGACAGTCAAAGAAAATGGCGGAAGCAAGGTTGTCATTTGAGTGCAAGACCATTTTGAAGTGGTATTTGAAATTCAAGAATGTTGTGGAGGTATAACTACAATGGAGGTGTGAGTATGCAACAGAACCTCCAACATGCCTAAAAATTGCACACATTCATGATAAGTTTGAGACACACAGTACTGTGTGTGATGTGCACAAGGGAGGATCCGAGAGGCCTCACACAGCAAGCAGTAGTTCACCATAATCAGAAGTGTCTGGACACTGATGGTAACCACTTTGGGCACCTCTTGTAATTGCAGAAGCCAAAGGTGACTGGTATTCATCTTTTGTTATCAGTATATATTATTACAATTTTGGTGTAGTTTTTTCCTTTCTTAAAATGTGTATGGACTTTTTTGGCATCCTCTATGTATGTGTGTGTGTGTTGTGTGTGTGTGTGTAATAGTCCCTACTTATTCCTCCTTTTTTGTCTGAAAATACACATATACACACTTATTCCTATTTTCCATTCTGAAGCCCTGAGCTCAACAGTACCTGGCATCCTTTAATCAAAAACCTCTGTTTTACTCTCTCCAGAGAACAAACTAACTGGGTGGGCATTCAATTAAAAAGAATGGCGCTAGAGTTTTAACAGCTTCTTAAATACTTTAAAAAATTCTACTTACTTTGTCCCCTAAAAGTACCAGCTATTGCTAATTCCTTTTAAGGCTCCTGCACTGCAAACTTCACTGGCTCTTGATTTCCCATTGCTGGAATAGGATAGAACTGCTAACTCAGTTTCATCTCTCCAATCATCAGTCATCTCTCCAGCATCTGAAACAGTTCCTCAGTCAATTCATACTGGATATATACTTAAAATGAACAAACCTTGCACCATTTACAGTAGTCTTAATGGGGTTTTGGAAAGGAGTCAAATTAGATGTATTTGTTCAATATGCTATCTTTCTAAAACCTAGTTTATGTTTTTAACCTCCCCAAATGATTCAAGTCTACCTGAAACAGCTGTTCTAATATCTGGGTGACTCTGGGCAAAATGTTTAAACCTGCATAATAGGAGGCAAAATGTCTGCATTTCATACCACTTGAATATTGTGAAAAATAGGCAACATGTGTGCCCATTCAAAAAGGGTGTGCTTTATCAATCCAAGGTTTATTGCTATCTTCTCACAGGAAGATACTATTTCCCTAGTAGTAGAATGAGTTGTTTTTCCACCAAAGATGATGCACTGGATGATGATTTCTCCTTGTCCTCTTTGTCCCTAATTTACAAATCAGCTTTTGTGTTAGTGACACAGTAAACAGATTTATGCTTCTCCAACACAGGTGATCATCAGTTCACTTAAATGAAATATAATAATGACTTCAGCTTCCTTGTGTTCTAACCAAAGCAATGAAGATTTTACACTGGTATGTGCTGCTTCTGATGTGTGTTTAACTGTGTATGAATTTTAATATAAATATTTTATATTTCCTTCCAGGCTTCTAGATTATAATGATAGCAAGTTATTAGACCACACCATTCAGAAGAGACAGGAAATTAATATTCCTGAGATTAGAAAAAATTAAATACTATTTGAGAGAGTGAGGCATCCACTTACCAATGAAAAACAACTTTTGATTTAACATAGTTTTATCACCTTCAAAGTGTTTGGTAAATATGAAGCTTTTTTTTTCACACCTTCAAAGGCTTAAAGCACCATACCAGTAACTTGTAGGCTCCTTGCAGCTCCAAAATGCTTTAATTATAAATATAAGGCTATAATTCTACCACCAACTGGGATTTAGGAAACCTGGAATCTATTCCCAGCTCTTTCCCAAAGTGGCAATATACCCCAAGGCAGGATATACAGGCCTGCTTAGACTATTCATCTATTTAACATTAATTCCTATCACTGTTTTGCCATTCATTTCCTATTGCTGGCAGAGAGAAAAAGTAAATAAATTAAAAGTAATTTATTTGTGTAGACAATTTAAATATATTTTAAATACTAATGTAAACATTTTTTGTTCTGGATGCCAGAAAAAATTTATTCTGAATACACATCAACTACATGGAAATCCTACCTCCAAAAGTACTGATATTATCAAGCTATACAGTAATTAAAAGTACATTTGATGTAAGTGTACTTTTCTTCTCAAATTGTTAGGTAATACAAGATTCCCTTATAAACCAGTTTTTTTTTTCTTTTAATCTTTAAATTTAAATTTTTAATGAAAAGACTTGGGTAGGGTGTAAGGTATAGATTCTTACGTTCTATTTTTTATATCTGAAGTGATCAGAATCTCACCTGTAAGATAAACTGATTTCATTATTTGTCATATTGGTTGGTCATCAAGTGAGACTACTGTACTGCAGTAATTGGATTTTTCTACCTCTTTGAGGAATGTTTTAATGAATTGGTAAATGAATTTAAATGGTTTCAACATTGGGTGGAAAGAAGGGGATTTCATATCCTACTGAGAATTATGATAATATATTTATGGAGTAGGATTTATGTATGCATGGTCTGCATGCTTTGACCTATTGTGTCTTGGTTCAAATCCTAGCTTTTGTCACTGTCTTGCTCTATTGCACTCTAGGCATGCCATGTAATTGGGGGTCAGTTGCTTCACTTCACGTGTTGTGAAGATAAAATGAAATCCACAGAAGTATTATAAAAAGAAAAAAGGAAATTAATATACAAACACTGCTGCTATGTCTGATTAGCTCAATTATTTAAGTGCCTACATGGGGTTGGGAGGATTGGGGACCTATTCGTATTTTATTCTGTTAGTTTCTCTTCGAATCCTAGTCTATCTTTCACGGAGCCAAAGAGGCCCAAGACTACCAGTGCTTTTAGTCCACATACTTAACTATCACCGGCAATAATCTCCTTATTAATCTTTGCCAGGCCTTGCTTTCAACCAGACCAGATATTATCATAATTTAAAGACTCAGACATAGTCTACTTTGTATGTACCCCATCAAGCTCTTTCTCTCATGAGTCAACATAAACAAAAGAAATGTCTCTGGTGGAAAAGGATGCGTGAGCAAATGGGAACCACTGTTCTCTAATGGCTTTCTAAGCCTACAGGTGGGAATTGCTGATAGCTGGCGTAACTGGTCAGATGAAGTCAGCAGTTCTCAAAAGCACAGAGCATATGACATGCACTCTTCCTTGTGGCGTCATTCCTTAAAAGTCTTCTCCCTAGAAAAGCACATGGAAATGCCTGACGGGCATTAAGAAAAAGAATGGGAAATTCCTAGTCACAAGTCTCTGCAGCATTACTACTATACCTTACACAGGAAACTGACTAGGGGGTGGGGCAGGCTTTCATTCGAGTACTCAGCACTGCCACACGGTGCTAGAGCTAGTAGTCTCGGTACGGGAGGCTGCGATGGCCTTGGCTCTGGTCGAGTGCGCTTTTACTCAAGGAAGGGAGACACATAAGCGGTGTTTCTGAGATGTGACAAAACAAGCCCCCTAACAGCCACGCACATCTGCAACATGCATCCCTCGGACAGGTTCTTCCCAACCCCCTCCCTTAATGAGAGAGTGCGCGCCCACGAGGGTCCATTACCATCCTGCAGGATGAGGGTGGGCTGCACCGCTTGCACTCGGAACTGCCTGGCCCTCCAGCCGGGGCTGGGCGCCCGTACCACTTCGCTATCGGACAACCAGGTCACGGTCTCAAAGTTATCCCCTCGAGCCAGTGCCTCGGCCTCGGCGTGGTGCACGGCCACCCGGTCGAACTGGTAGAGACCGCCGGAGTGGTCGAAGTGCACGTGGGTGGCCACCGCCAGCAGCGGCCGGCATGCCGCGTCCTCTTTGGCCCCGCCGTCCTGCAAGAGGCCGGAGGAGTACAGGTACTCCGGGAGGCTGCGCAGCCCCAGGCCCGTATCAATCACCACGTCCTGCTCGGAACCGCGCACGAGCCAGATGTTGGCACGGTTGCCGGACTCATAGAAGCGCTCCTGAATCCAGAAGATGCCGTCGCCCAGGGACTTGTGGGCGTACCACTCGAGAGCAGACATGCTGGGCAGGGGTGCGGCCAAAAGGAGTGGGTGTGGGCGTGTATGCCTCCCTCAGGCTGTCCAGACTGCAGGCGCTGCGGCGGTTTGGACTTGTCTGCCCGCAGCCAGGGATGAGGCTCTGAAAAAAGAGGGGGCGGGGGATTCGGGGGTTGAGGGGGGAGAGAATTAGGAGGAAGTGCGGAGACTGTGCTTGCAGAGTCCGCCCGGACTCCCCCGAAAGGTCAGCGGAGAGCAGAGGCTACTCTGTCCGCAGCGGGGCGCTGGAGCAATCTCAGCCTCAGTAGGCGCAGCACAAGAAAGCGTTAATGCAAGGGCCACTGCAGTCGACAGGAGACGCAGAAAGCGCCCCTTCCCCACCCTGGGAGTTTGACTGCAGAGGCCGGGAGCTAGACGTAGAAGGAACCAGATCCGCCCACTCAGCGAACGACGCGATGCGCACTTCCAGCCGGCGCAGAAATAGTCAAGCCGAGCCAGTTGGAGGACTACGGCGCCCGCCAAGGGCTAAAAAGGTCCTTGCTCAGAGGGCGGGGCCTCGTTAGGGAGTGGGCGGAGCTAACTGGTTGGGTGCCGAACTCTGCTCTGAGGTCGCGTGGAGGGCGGAGCGTTCTTCTACGGAGGTGGGAACTACATCCGAGCGCCGGCGCCTTCTGTCCGCACCCCTTCCTTGCCGGCCGGAACTTTGGCTCCACAGTTTTGCCCAAGCCTGGAGATTTAGCGAGCAGGTAACAGAGGAAGCAATTGAGGGCTTGGGAGGAGATGGAGAGGATAGTGGGAAGTTAAAGGGGCACATGGTAAAAGGTGGGTGAAGTCTGGGATGGAGATTCATTAAAGCGCCTCTGGGTTGAGGAACGTGTAGAGAGAGTTTTACCTCATCTCATCCCTTCAAAACCTTGAAATCGTCGTTTCCACATCTTACCTAGTCTCCACTTCCTGGGACTGTTTGCAGTGAGTTAGAAAGGAATTAATGCTCTGACTGATGTAGATTTTGAAATCCGGTGATTATATGTTTGGCTGAGACACGAGTCATTCATTGGAGAATTGCAGCTAGGGACAGATTATTTAATGTGTAATCTTAATTATTGACACACTACCCTGTGTCGTGGAGAGAGGGGTGGTTAATGAGGTTTTACTTCTCTTCTAAAAAATTAAATTCTATATTTTTCCTCTACCCTTCTTTTTATTTTTATTTTTGGTTAGTTTATCCGCTCTTGGAAGAGAGTAAAGGAAGTTTGTAGAAAGGCTCAACTAAGAAAGTGGAGGCAGCCACACCTTGTGAGTACAAAAAAAAAGTGGATAATAACTAGGTGTGACCCTGCCAGTCACATAAATCACCCCCACTATTAATACCAGGGCCCTTTCCCTACCCTGCACCTCTCAATTGAAACATCCATTATGCTGCAAAAATTCCCTTGAGAACTTGACTAACCTCCCTGCTCAGCCAGGAAAAACTATAGAGAATCAACAGTATAAAAGATAATTATGAAAATCCTTATTTTGGCAGCTACTAGTAAGCCTTCATACAAGGAGAGGTATATACCCTTCTCCCTACACTCCTAAAGCTTCTGGTGGGGATGCAGCCTTTCTGAACATTTTCCAAACCTAGTTAGAATTTTTTCAGTCACTATTCAGAGCTAGCAAGTCCCTGAGCTAGATGATGTGTGAAGAACAGAACTGTGTAAAAAAGAAGTCATATTCTGGGTTCTCAAGAATTTGAGGGAAGACAGTGGGGGATATAAAATCTATGCTGTTAATACAGTTGAAGAAATAAACAAGAAAACGTGAAACGCCTTCCCCTCAGAAAAGGCCCATTTCACAAAAGGGGCATGTCTGTCTGTATTCCAGAATTGATGAGTGTAGTAATATATATCACCTCAAGTTTTAAAAATCCATTTTTTAACAGGAGGATCTTACCAAGAACACAGTGGGATGAAATGACTGTTGTGGATGATGAAGGGGTGCAGCCAGGTAGTGTAGACGGGGAGTAGGTTGCAGTGGTAAGAAGAATCACAGTCAAGAGGTGATCACAGAGGAATGAGTCAGGAGGTTAGGTGCATCCATCTTAAAAAGGGATCCGAATACTTGGATAGGGAGTTTTGATTGAATTCTTCAGCCAAGAGGCAAGGTAGGAAGAGTGGCATAATCACAACTATATGCCTTAGGATGAATATTGTGGAAGAATAATTTAAAACACACAGGGAGAACATAGGATACTACAAAATTTTCAGTTAGGCAAAAGTGAGGTGGAAAATGGCTAAACTGGATTATGAGAGAAGAAATGGAAAGGATGGGACATGTTGAAGGAAGAATTAGATGATTGATTTAGTAGTATGTGTGGAACAATGAGAAATCGATACTGACTCACTCCAAAAGTTGAAATGTTGGTGACTGGGAAAATAACATACCATGAATATAAATAGGGACCTTATATATGAAAGGCAAGGTAGTTAGTGTAAGGGGACAATGATCTCAGTATTTTAAGTTTAAGGTACTGTGCAAATACGAGGTCTGACAATTAATTTCACAAACTCATCCTAGAAAAAAGTGTTACATACCTCATTATTGAATATCACTACGGTCACCTTCCAAATATTTCCCTTAGGAAGCTGTGCACCGACGCCAGCGCCTAATCCACCCTTCAAAGCAATTTTGGAACTCTTTTTCTGGAATGGCCATTAGAGCTGTCCTTGTACCCAAAATCTGACAATTCACTTCATGAATTTGCCACCGTGCGCTTACATTGACAGCACAGTAGAAACAACTCGGTACGGTCTCATAACCTTGGCAGTTATTGTACAGTGCTGCCAATGTAAGCGCACGGTGGCAAATTCATGAAGTGAATTGTCAGATTTTGGGTACAAGGACAGCTCTAATGGCCATTCCAGAAAAAGAGTTCCAAAATTGGTTTGAAGGGTGGACTAGGGCTGGCGTCGATGCATAGCTTCACGGGGGAGTATTTCAAAGGTGACTGTAGTGATATTCAGCAGTGAGGTATGTAGCACTTTTTCTAGAATAAGTTCGCCGCGAACTTAGTTGTCAGACTGTATACTTTTGGTAGTAAGAACATGGGCTGAAACTCAGGACAAGGGTCAGTGCTGGAGGTAATAGTGTGGGAGAAATCATTGAACACCAAGAGTGGGTGCATTTCTGAAGACAAAAAGAAATAGCAGACCAAAAGTTGAACCTTGATCAAAAAAATGGCCATTGGGGTAGAAAAACCTGGAGTTTTATTAAAGCCTAAGGAAGAGAGAGTTTCAAAAAAGAGGAAGGATAATGAGCCATTGTCTTTTGGAAATCTTAGAACATAAAAAAGGACAAAAGGCCAGTGGAATTTTCCATGGCAGACGATTTCAGCATCTCCATGAGTGTTAATTCCCATCACCAGGAAGACAAAAGCCAGACCCTTTCCCACAGCTTCCACAGACCTCCACAAGCTCTGGCCTTGACCAGCCTCTCCTTATTCTTCACCAGCTACATGGGCTCCTTGTTCCTCAGACACTCCCAACTGTGACTTCCTCCTCTGCACTTGCTGTTACTTCTCTCTGCCATCATCTCTACCCCATCCCTCCATCTTATGGCTCACAGGCCTTCTCCAGCACAGTGCTAAGTTTTATCCTCCACGGAAGGACCTTATATGAAAAAGCCACTACCATACTCTTTAGTTATTCTCTGTCCCTTTACCATGATTTATTTATTTCATAGCTGTATTGACTTCTTAGGGCTGCTATAATGTATTACCACAAATTGGATGGCTTAAAACAACAGAAATTTATTTTCATGGTTCTGGAGGCCAGAAGTCTGAATCAAGGTATTGGTGGAGTTTGTTCTTTTTGGAGGCTCTGCGGGAGATTCTGTTCTATACTTCTCTCCCAGCTTTTGGTGGTTCCTGGCACTCTGATGTTTTCTGCCTCCTTTACGTGTTTTCTCTGTGTGTGTCTCTTTCTCTCAGATTTCCCTTTTATAAGGGGTACCAGTCATTGGAAGAGGGTTTACCCTAATCCAGTATGACCTCATCTTAGTTTGATTATATCTGCAAAGACTTGATTTGCAAATAAGGTCACACTCAAAGCTATCAGCAGTTAGGACTTCAACATATTTTTGAAGGGGACACAATTCTATTCACAACAAGAGCACATAATATTATGTTACATACTTATGTGTTTACTTGTTTGTGTTCTTTCATCCACTGAAATCTGAGGGCAGCCACCTGGTCTTGTTCAGTGCTGTCCGAGTGCTAACCACTGTGTCCGGAATGCTCTGTATTGGTTGAATGAATGACTCAGTGAAATTGGCCCATATGAAGTGAAGAGGAAGATTTGGTTAATGAGAAAAATGGAGAAAGCTGGTTTGAAAAACCCTTCATTCAAGAAGTTTGGCAGGGTGAAAAAGAACCAAGGCAGTTGCTGAGTCAACTTAGAGGATTTCAAGGAGTGATGCTTAGGGCTTGCTTGTGAGCCATGTTTTCCCATGAGACAGTTACCAGAGTCAAGGTACTGCTCCTCAGCTCGACAAGAGAAGAAAATGAATTTAGCAGCTTTTCCAGGTACAGGAGAACTGACTTATGATAACCAAACTAAGAAGAGATGGGGTTGTAGGCCAGAATGCCGTGCCATGTAATTCTTAAGGGTGTCTCAATAGCTAGGATTGATTTTTGTTCTGAGTGCTGTGTGTTCACTAACGATTGTCAGTTATGCACCCAAAGATTTCTTGATGAATACAGATGTTTTGAGGCAGCAGAGTTTGATATTTCTCAAGGGGTATTCCATCAAGCAATGGTAGCAAATTATAATCTCTTTTTAGAGTGAGTTTTTCAAACTGCTTCCCAGAACTCACCTCCAAAGATTCTAGTGAAGTAGGTTGGAGGACTTGAGGATCACTTAGGATTCGGTATGTTTAACCCATTTCCCACTTAGGGAAAAAAAAGGTGCAGCTTGCAGCGGTGTTCATTTAATTCCAAGAATTCATTCTTGGAAGCCTTCCAGAATTCTGTAAGATAGGTAGTAACTTTGTACCTGGAGTACTATTATCCACATGCCACCGTGCAACTAGTTGGTGAGAACTGTGGATTTACCTTTCTGGTGCTGTCCGTGAAAAACAGTAGCTTTTCTTCCAGAAAGGCTGATGTTTAATTCAGGGCAGGGGGTGAGACAAAGAGTATAGCTTTGCATAGTAAAAGTTGGGAATAAACAATAAAACAGTAGATTACCTAGCCCAAGTTTGCATTCTTTCTTTGGGCAAATGGTAGACCATTGTGAAGGAGACCCTGGAATTGAAAGACTAAAGCCTAATACACATCTGTGGATGGCAAGGAAGTTATCCAAATTCACTGAGAATAAAAAGAGTCTCACAAAAATGTGAAAGCCAGAGGAAAGAAGAAAATTTACTGCAAATTTTAATTTGTTCCCCAGCCCATGAACAGATCAAACTTTGGAGGTAAGGTTAGGACTATAATCCACAAGTTATTTCGGGGTAAACGCTGCAGCCACGAGCTCGGCCAGCAAATATCCTCTGGGGAAATGGGAAATGGGTTAATAAGTCCTCTGGATAATTCTTGTGATCAGGCAAGTTTGGGAGACATTATGTAGAATTGTTCTTAATCTTTAATTAGTAGTAAATTCTGGATGGGAATTCAGCCCAGTGGTTTCGACCAAGCCTACTTGGCTCCCATAATTTATTTCTTAAGAGTGAAAGTGTCAGCAGTTTTCATTCTTGGGAGACCAGCTTTCTGTAGGCTCAATATATGCTTTAGTGACTCAGCAATTGAAACAAGCACATTTGTCTATTTTCCTTGTCTTTTAGTGTGGATGGCCGGAATAAGATTGGTTATTAAAATAAGTACTTTTTCTATATGAATTTTGTTTCATCGTAACTAAATAGTGGGTGAGGGGAATTGATTCCTTATAGAATTTCAGTTAATAAATGCAGAAAGATTGATAACATTTATATATCACCACATTACAGTCCGTAATGGAATAATGGATCTAGGCTGTGATCATCAGTGACTGCTAAAATCATTAGATGAAAACTAATAAGGAACTTTATACTGTATGAAACAGACTGACAGCACCTGAAGCCACTGACCAGGGAATACCATGAGACAAACCCTTCATGTGCATCCTGGTAAGATAGAGTAGGAAAAACAAGCATCTCTTTTAAAGTATTCTTGGAAAGACTCAAGCCCAAATTCAAATAAGCCTCTAGTTTATCTGTTTATAGAAAATACAAGGGATAGGAATGTGTTAAACCATATTTCATGAAGGTAGTCACTCAAATCCAGAATATAGGAAAATGTATAGCCTTGCTATTCCCAAACTGACCTGCAAAATAGCAGCATAGATACCTCTGGAGAGCTTGTTAGAAATGCAGGTTCCTAGGCCCTGCCCATGGCAAACTGAATCAGAATCTGCATTTTAATGAGATATAACTAATTTATATGGCCATAAGGTTGGAGAAGCATTGTATAGACAATGACCTCGTTTTTTTCAACAAATAAATGGCAACGGAAAAAATGGAAGGAACTGTTAACAGCAGTAGGGGAGGGCATATTATTGCTTTCTTGAGCTCACAGCGTTGACATACTCAATCTTATCAGTGGGAACAGATTTAAAGAGAATCCATTATAACCTTTACTATGAACGCAGAGTTGTAGTGAACGAATTAGTGTCAGTATCCCTATTAATACACTGCTGGCTCAGTTTTCACGTTATAGTGTAATCATGTTTCAGACAATTCAGAAGTTCAGGATATAGGATATAAGTATGAGACATCTCTACTGTCCCCAAAGTTGAAGGGAGTATAGGTTTATCTTACCTTTAACTATTTGAAATGTTTTTCTCTAATTTTTTTTTGTGGGGGGACTTGGACACATCTCTTCATTCAGTCTTACTGAAGCCATTGCCATTTCTAAGAGGACACTGGACTTGATCTCAAAGAGCTTTTCTAACATTCAAACTCTAGGATAAAAATATCATTTTAAAACTTAAAGTGTGTATGACTGCAGATAATCTTCAAGTTGAATAAAAAAGCATGGTGTCCTTTCTTGGTCAGCCTGACCTTTCCTTGTCCACATTTTTATGTATATCTGGGATCCTGTTGCCAAACCACAGAGGAGTATAGAAAATTGCATCAGCCGGCTCTGCAGTGCTTGGGGCAGCATCTTAAAGGAAACCCACGGTAGCCTCCAGCCAGGACCTGGGTGAGGTAGTTGAGGCCATCAGCACCTCACCTGCAAAACATGACTGGAAGTGAGGGCTTCCAGAATCAGTTTATCACGTGCTTATTTTCTGTACAAGATTTGCTTTCCAGAAGTGTTTTCAGTTGGCTAAGCTACATAAGGTGTGGAGTGTATTTGGCTTTAAAATGTCAGTATCATTTTTCATATGATCCAGAGCGTATCTTAATCATTAATAGTGTCTTTCAAAATTTGCCGACTTTTCTGTTATAGTTCCAATGGCTGGGAATAAAGGAAGAGGACGTGCTGCTTATACCTTCAATATTGAGGCAGTTGGATTTAATAGAGGTGACAAGTTACCTGATGTAGTATTGAAACCACCCCCACTATTTCCTGTAAGTATATTAACAACGAATTCTCAATGTGTTTTTTCATATACGGGAAATGGGTTAATAAGTTTCAGAGAAAATTAAAATTCTATATAGGACTTGCTTATATACTACCATGGTGTCTTAAAATGTAAGCAAGTGAGAGTGTGTTTCACTTACTTTTAATTTAAGTATTTCCAGTGTTCTTACCTGAAACTTGTCTAATTTTCAGACTGCTTTCTTCAAATACAGAAAACAAAGCTGTGTGAATTCAGTACTGTGTGAATTAAGAAAGAATTGTTTTTTTTAATTCATGCATCTTGTATTGATGTTATTGATATATTCCAACATTATAATATTTTTTAAAAGCCAAGTTAGGTTTTACAGCAGTTCTCAGTTCCCACTTTGCCAGTGGAAGCTAATGATTTTCTTCTCATTTTGCTCCCTAGTATACTACTTGGCCTTTTTTTCCACTGAACTTCTTTTTTTTTTGGCTTATTTCCATATTAAAGTCAGTTTATATTGCTACTATTTCTCAAAATATATGTTTCTACTACATTTAATACTGCTTTTAAATTTAATGTTTAATGTAATCTAAAGTGACATTACACCTATATTTGAATGTAGCTTAACTGACATAATGCTTTTAACATAATGCTTTTGCTTTATATTTAGCTTAAAATATAAGCTTAGATTTTCAGATGCACATGTGCTGTGATATAAAAATGAAAAATTCATAAATAACCAAAAACTCCCTCTAGGAATTTTTTCTCTACTTCAAAAGGAGAAGTCCTTTGTTGAAAGATTTATGTAAGAGAAAGACCCTGGACAAATGTATCTGGGGATCTAGAAGATTCATATAAGGAGTCTCTACTTTTTGCTCTTGATATTTTTCCTTTCTGATATTCACTACAGCCCAAGAACAAAGATAAATATCTCAAGTATAAGTGTAATGTCACTTTACGTTGATTTCTTTTAAAACAAGCTCTTGTCCATGTGTGAGATAACTTCTAAGCACTGCAAATATTAGTACATTCTTTTTTATACATGGAACGAAATTGAAATTCCTTGCTGCTGGCTAGCAGTTTCTGTCTGATCTGGGCTTTCTGATGTATCTCTGATCATTTCCCTACCCCTGTTCTCTCTCCCTAGCCATCCTGGCCTCCTTGTTTGCTCAGGCATTTTCCTCTGCTGTTTTCCCTGGTTGGAGCCATCTGTTCCCCCAAGTCTTTACATGGATGGCTTCCTAATTTTATCCAGTTCTCTACTCAAATGTGATTTCTCCAAGAAATCATGCATTTTTACCTGGTGTAGACTAGCCACCTCCAACCTCCATATACTCTGTCAGTTACTCTTTCCTCCGCCTGGCTCTATTTTTTTCATATTACTTACTGCTATAAATGAGGAAATTATATAGTACCTCATTTGTTTACTTATTTGTTGTGTTTTTCCCCCCTGGAATGTAAGTTCTGTGTGAGCAGGAACTTTGTCTACCATGTCTAGCTTACAGTAGCCACTCAATAAATAGTTGTAGAAGTAATGAATAAATTCAAAGTAAAATATTGAAAATGTATCCTATACTTAGTCTCTGAAACCAGAAATGTCTTTATATTGATTTCTTTTAAAACAAGCTCTTGTCCATGTGTGAGATTTACTGTTTACCTTGATAAAAAACATTTAATGTTTACCCGAGGACCCATTTTTTACTATATGTGTGTGTGTGTGTGTGTGTGTGTGTGTATGGAATATATATATAATACACACACACACACACATATATATATATATATATTTCATGTTCCAATTTCTTTGCTGTAAAAGGGGAAATGATGATACTTTAAATGAGGTCATGAGTCCATCCTGGTCATAGTAACCACTTGCTAAATGATAACTGCTACTATTATTATTTTTTTTTATGCTACTGCTCCCACCAATACCATCACTGATTGAGGTTAATAGGAGACTAAAGCGGTTACTCCTTGATTTTTAAAATATGGAATCACAGTCAACAGACTCTATATCAAAATGGTTTTATGGTATGGTTAGTAGGAAAATTAGGCCCAGTAAGAAAATAAAGCATCTTTCCTACCTGTAAAATAAGAGCAAATAGGAAATGGGCTAAAAGTTTAAATAGATTGCAAAAGCACAATGTATTTAAGTTGATTGTAAATTTAGTACCTGTAAAATGTAGCTTTTCGATAAAACAGACAAAAAGGGTATTAAAATATTTAGTTTATTATTTAAAAAACATTGTCTTTTAACTTAAACAGGATACAGATTATAAACCAGTGCCCCTGAATACAGGAGAGGGTGAAGATTATATGCTGGCCTTGAAACAGGAGTTGCGAGAAACTATGAAAAGAATGCCTTATTTTATAGAAACACCTGAAGAAAAACAAGGTGCGTATTTGGTCTCTGATTTTGTGGTTCATTGTATACATATGAAACAGTGTTTTGGTGCAAGATATCTGGTCATTTAATGTTGATTGATTCGAGTTGGTTAGAAATTATCCACCACTTTGGAAAAGCATATTTATGTTGATATAACAAAATATATATTAAAAAGTTTGATGTTTTATCTTTTAAATTGACTTTCACAATAAAAGTTTTAAGTGTTCAGTAAAAAATTATGAAAACCCATTATTTAAAAGTAAAAATTGTCTATAATATTTATGTCCGGATTAAAATACTATTAATATTTTACTGTATGTCCAGATTTTTTTTCTGTATGTGTATTCTTTTTACAAAATTGGATTCATGTTACTTTATATCTTCCTTTTTAACTCAGTAACATATTATGAGCATTTTCACCTACCATTAGTATTCTTGCAAAATGTGATTTTTAATGACTATGTGGTATTCCATTCTGTGGATATAACATTTTTAATTGTAACTAGTTCCCTGGGGTTAGATTTAAGATTGTTTCTAACTTTTTGTCATACACACACACACACACACACACACATCTCCATGGTTACTGTCTTCATACATAAATCTTTATGTAGGTCTTTGATTATTTTATATTTTGGTTAAAATTTTTAAATGCCTCAACTATATTTGGCTTATTTATGTATGAGATATAGAATATAATGCATGTATTCATTGGACATGAGGGGACAGGGAGGGGAAATACGGTTGGAGAAGGCTTGACAGTCTTACACTGGAAGTAGGAAGTGGCTCTAGAGGAAGGGAACCCATTTCTGAGTATTTAGCACAGTAGAACTTATTGATTTTCAGTTTTTGGCCTTGAATGTCGAAATTAGATTGATAACATTCTTGAGTTCTCAGAATAACATCACTAAAACATGAGAAACTCATAGTGTTATCTCATTACATTCCATTAGCATTAAAAATGCATTCTATTTTCCCTCTCTCTAAAATACTTAGGATTGGCTAAGAGTCAAAAGGATGTCTGATATAATAATATTACATGTGTTTGTAATTATAAGAACCTTTTTAGACAAGTACATTTAATTTTTCAATCCATAGCTGTTTTAAGTTACATAGCAATTTAAAAAGAGATAGTTTTACCTCAAGAGTACTCAATTTTTTTACCTTCATGATTATGTTTGCCTGCTTTTATCTGTCTGAGTTCAAAATGAAATTAAAGCTCTTATTTTAAAGGTTTAAAAAGTAAGACTTAATAAACTAATAACTATTCATTCTTATTAGAAAAAATAATAGTGTACAGTGTACTTTAGACTTTTTAAACTTTGTCTTTTCCCTAGACTGTGGGACAGATTTACTTAACTAATTGTGGTTGTTATTAAAACTTATATCTGATTTAAAAGTGTATTGTATCATTAAAGCATTTATGTGAGTCTTTTAGACAGGGACATTAAGAATATAATTTCATTGCTGGTTTCTGGGAGTAGTTGGCTTGTACCTGGATCCAGAGGTTTTTTTTATCTTTGATTACTGCACAATAAAGTATTTAAAAATATATGAAATCATTTGCTTCTGTTTTCTTTCAAGAGAAAACTCATAGAATTTTCCAAATTGATACAAGTACCTTCTCTTTGAGGTCTTCATGTTTACTTCTCTTTCCTGATGTAATGTCTTTTGAAAAAGCTATGTTGAAAAGGAAGGTTTTTAAAAAAATATATACATACACACATGGGTATATAGGTTAATATAATATATGCTATATATGTGTATATACACACACACGTATATCATGTTTATATAATATATACACGATGAATGAGAAAGAATTGGCCAGAAGGAACAAGAAGTAAGCAACTGAAGAGGGAGACATAGTCTCTAGATAGTGTTACATCACTATACCTTCACCAGCCTTCCCCAACACTCTCCACCTATGTGCTTTAGGAAAGAGAGATTTAGGGACTAATGGAAAAAGGAAAATCACTAGAGTCTAGGACAAACAAACAGGGTAGATCTCAAGACTTCCTGATATTTAAGTCGCTGGTGACTCAGTGCATTGACATTTGTCACAAAGAATGGAGGGCACAGAATAAGCATATTTCATATTGTGATGTCTTGAAGATTTATAATGTTTTCAGGTAGAATTATAGAAGTGATTGGTATTTACAATGAAATTTATTATTTTTATAGTAAAGGAAAAACACCAATGCATATTGTTAGCGTACACAAAGAACATTTCATTCAGTGGTTTCTAGCTTAGGTTCCTGAACCGCTGGGGTCCTCTGAGGTAGAAACAGGAGTGATAGTGGTGATGGTTCTGTAAGCCATTTTCAGAATGTAAACCTTAATGGAATTTATACATTTACCTGCAATGTGGCCACAAGGTCTGTTATTGAAAAAATAGAGTTTGGTTTATTAACTCTCGATACATCATCAGGGTCCATGTGACTAGTTTAATGTGGTGGTTTCTTACTGCGCAGTTCCTACTATAATGATATTCTTAACTTTTATTTTTTTCACAGAAGTCTTCCAAAGAACACACAAAATTTACTTTAAAAAAGAAAGAAACTCATTTTATCTTAGCATTAGCATATCATCCCATTTGACCCCTTTTATACATCTAAAATACATTTGGGAATCTTAATGATCTTATTTTTTCTACAGCTTGAAACATTTTGCTGTTTCATAATCATAAACATTTCACCATTATTCATCCATTGTTCCCCACAATGCTAAAAAAAAGACTATAAAAATGGGAGCATGTTAAAATTGCATAGAAAGATGATGCAATATTGAAATAAATCATCATTATTACATTATCCTTGAGTTTTCCTGTTGAGCTGCCCAAAGTATTACATTAATTTTTTTAGAAGCTATGCAAAGAAGTCTGGAGAGAATCTTGTCTTTGTATTTGTTTTGATTTTATATTAGCATTTACAGAATACAATTGAGAACTAAAAATTTTTTATTGTCTATTCATAAGGGCAAAAAAAATTGATAGAGGAAGATGTTTTGCAATTAAGAGACAAATCAGGCGATGAATGCAAAGAGACAGTGGCTCTCTGGTCACTTATGATGATAGTGAAATTGTATAAACAAAATCTCAGACTGAACCTTCAGATAACAATATCCTAGATCAGTTTTCTCAAATTCAGGAATCGATGAGTTTGCATATATCTCTAAAAATAAAAAGGAAATACGGTATTCTCATACAGTTAATCTTTGAAAAGTGCATCATCACCTAATATTTTGTGATAAGAATCTGGAGCATCCTGTTTGCTAAAATGACATGTAACCATATTTTCCCATTTTTTAATAATATTAATGTACCAGAATTTATTTGATATAGTTTGTAACTGGACAAATGCTGAAGGCAAAGATGATCAAAAGGAAATAGATGATGTAGAAATGAAACTATTTAGTGGATTAATCATGTCGATTGGTAATTATAAATATAATAATAAAAAAATGCTTTGCAATTATAAACCAAAGAAGTTGGCTGGGCCATTCTCCCTTCAACAAAAGTGTGAGCCATCAAAGTTTGTAAAGTACTATATTTTGATGATGCAAGTGCAAGGAGAACTGGAAGTAATGAAAACCAAGAACCTGTTAGAAATGCATTTATAATTAGAATCATTGGAACGGTGCGAGCATAAGAAGAAGAATCAGAAGTAGTAAGTTAGAACTTATTATATTAAACATGTTTTTGAAATCTGGAATCAGGGTATGTGAAATGCATATATTCAAGGTTTGTGCATTATAAACCTAGATTGCATAGTTGGTACACAGTTAGCTGAATTCAAAAGATGTTGCCCATTTGAAGTAAACATACATTCAATACCAGGAAGATAATGGAATATAAATTTGAGTTCACCATACTGAATTTCTTGTTAAAATTTCCAATATTTTTTTAAATTTTTAATTAACAGCTTTATTGAGAAAACTCACATATGTATAATTCACTTTTTAAACTATACAGTTCAGTTTAATGTAGTCATAGAACTATACAACCAATAGTACTAACTTTAAGAAGCTTTTCATCATTCTGAAAAGAAACCCTATACCCTTTAATATCGCCACTCCCATTCTCCCCTTCCCGGAGCCCATGGCATCCACTAATCTGCTTTGTCTCTTGTGATTTGTCTGTTCTGGATATTTCATATAAATGGAATCATGATATGTGTTCTTTTGTGACTGGCTTCTTTAACTTAGAATAATGTTTTCAGGTTTGTCCATTTTATAGCATGTATCAATACTTTATTTTTATGGCTGGATAATATCCATTGTATGTGCATACCACATTTTGTTTACCCATTCATCAGTTGGTGAACATTGGAATCCATTTTGGGGCTATCATGAGTAATGCTGCTATGAACATTCATGTACATATTTTTGTGTGGATGTAAGTAATGTTTATCGGGTACATATTTAGGGTCATATGGTATTAATAACTCTATATTTAACATTTTGAGGAACTTCCAAACTGTTTTCTAAAGTGGTTGCACCATTTTACATACCATAGATATGAGAGTTCCAGTTTCTCCACATCCTTGCTAACACTTATTATTGTCTTTTTGATTTTTTATCCTACTTGGTATAAAGTGGCATCTCACTGTGGTTTTGATTTGCATTTCCCTAATGACTAAGATGTTTAGCATCTTGTCATGAACTTTTGTCCATGTATTTCTTATTTGGAGAAATGTCTATTCAAATCATTAGCCTCTTTTTAATTGAGTTCCAGTCATTACATCTTTTATTCTTCTGAAAATTATTGGAAAGTAACTTAAAAATATAAAAGATGGTTCATTTCACCCAGATAATAAATGGTAATAACTGCTTTTTTTGGTATATTTAGCTTAATTTTTTTTTCAAAATATGGAATCTGTTTTGGAGAAAATTTTAAAATGCAAATGCTGGGAATCTCTCATTTATGCTGACTTTTCTGAGAGCAAGATTGAAGTCAAACAGCTAAATACCTAGAAAAGCCTATTCTCTTGGTCTCTGATCTGCTTTTGTCTAACACCATGGTCTTAGTATTGTTTGGAAGTCTTTTCTTAACATGAAAGAAAAATCTGTGCATATTTCGATCTTGATTTTTACCTGTATTTTCATCTTTTGTATTAGCTTCCCTTTTTCATGAAACTCCTAAACCATGTTTTTTTTTCAAATTTTATTTGTTTTTTTTTTTTTGGTTTTCTTTTTTTTATGTGAGTAGTTCCCTGGCTGGGAATCGAACCCAGGCTGCAGCATTGACAGTGTCAAAGCCTTAGCCACTACACCACCAGGGAACTCCCCGAAACCATTTTTTACAATGAGCCATGGTTTCAAACCATTGCATGATGGTGGTGCTTGCCAACTTGTGCTGCTGGGAAAAGGTTTGTGCCTTCATCAAGTGAATTTTCTTGTGGCAAAATGGACAGAGCAGAAGCAAGAGCCATGAATGTTGCTCTTCAATTTTTGTCAAGCTCAGAAGATCCCTAACAGGGTTCTCGGTAGTTGGCACAGAAGGCTTACAACTTGTTTGTTCATGGTCGCATCAAGTCCAACCTCTCCCACTCTTGCTGTTTTCCCTGTTCTCCCCAGTGGGTTGTGAAAAGTATTGTAGCTCACTGAGAAACCTAACTGAACGTGTGCATTACGTGCCGGAGGTAAGCAGACAGCCCTCCATTTCCACTTCAGTACTTACTACTTCACAGTTACACAAGGTTTAAAGATTGGGAGCTGGAGGCCCGTGTCACAGGAAGAAAATAAAAGATGCTGAGTAAATCTCCTTGCCCTTGTATGTAAATGGCTTCCTGACGTCACTTTGGGCTTTTGTGAGTGTTTTCAGAGATGAGTTGGTTGTCTGACTCTAAAAACTGTAATTAGGGTTTAGGTCTCTGTTCACCCCCCAGCCATTCCTACGCAGCTGCTTTTTGTCACTTTCTTTTTTTTTTTTTTTTTTTTTTTTAAATTCATTTTTATTGTTAGACTTATTGGGGTGACATCTGTTAGCAAGGATTACATAGGTTTCAGGCATACAATTCCACAGTGCATTGTCAACTTGATGCATAATAAGTTCACCACCTAATGTGACCCCTCTTTCCATCCCCTTATATTTAGCTTCCCCCCTCCTCTTTTTTGTCACTTTCTTAAACATGTAAAGCTCATTGAATTTTTCAGTATGCATTCAGGAACACATTATATACAAATGTAAGAAACTCCCTGAATGTGAAGTAAAAGGTATTACCTGGTGTTTTCAGTTATTTTAAAGGAATGGCTTAAGTTCAGGTTTATTCTTGATTTTTTTTAATGAATATTTTTTACTTTTTTCTAGATATTGAAAGATATAGTAAGAGATATATGAAGGTATACAAAGAAGAATGGATACCAGGTAATTATAACACTGAAAATGTATTTAATTAAAATGATTTTTAAAGTCTCTTTCCGTTTTGTTTGTTTGTTTGTTTTAGAATAGATGTTTTATTTCAACATAGCAAAATAGAGTGGCTCTTTTCCTGTAATTACTAATGTATGTCTTTTGAAAACTGAAATTAAAAGACTCTCATACTGTAACATGAAAGAATTGAGGTGTTTTTGTGGAAGTTCTTTAAATACTTTTTTTCTGTACAAACTCGGATTTGCCAAACCCACTTGGATTTTCCAATTTCATTTGCCTATCACAGTTTCAGTCTTTAATACCAATATTACTCACTTCTGTGCTCATGAGTGGTTGTATAGCTTTTGAAGAAAAAATGTAGTTTTCAGGAGTTTTAAGCCAAATTCATAGGTCGTCCTTTCTTTCAAGTAGACTTAGAATATTTTTAGGTTTTAAGATGCCTTTTCAACAAAACCATACCTAAAGTAGTTTTTATCAACGTTCACAAATTTGCCTTGAGCATAGGCAAGGTGGGAGGGGCTGGAGGGATCACAGTCAGCTCATTAATTTTGCAGTTAAAAAACAGTTGTCATTGAAATGAAGTGTGACCTATCAGGGCAACTTGGGTCTAGAACCTAGGTCTCATTTTTAAGTCACTTTCCTTTGACAGCTCTGTTCTTGGTGTTTTATAGAAACTGCCTTTAAATAAAAGCATAAATGGCATTTACAGCATTATTGCTTTCACAGGTAATACTCCTCTCACTGTTCAGTCTTGATTGTTGGAAGTTAGGTCCCCCTGAAAACTCTCTTAGATCGCTCATTTCTTCTACTTCTTAAATATTCGTCTCTTAAATGGTTTTTTTACATACTTCTTCATGATCATCTATGAGTTGTTTACCAAAAAACAAATATATTCAAAGCAAAATTTATTAGTTCAGGTGAAACAGCTTGAGGTATAAATGTTTTCTACAAAATACACTTGAGTGTTTTTTGTTTTTGTTTTTAATTAGCAGGCAGTATTTTTTTTAATCCACTTTTATGTTGCTTCATTTTTCTGATTAACTCCATGGTTCAAAATTAAAAGAAAATAACAAGTTAGAGGAATTGTTTAGCTAGGATGGACAAAATAATTTGTTGGAGGGAATTTACTTTTATACAGCTATTTATATTTTTAATTCTTAGGTATTTAAATAATAGAATCATTTATTTAATTTTGCATGTGTTGAGATTGTGGTCACCTATTTTAGCTTTGAAAAAATATTATTTGTTACATAAAAAATACATATCGATTACAGAAAAGTTACAAAATACAGAGTAGGCAAATAATAAATAATACTAAGAAAAATAGCTGTAATCTTAACACTCACAAAGAACTACTGTATGTAATATTTTGTTTCCAACCTAAAGCTTTCTCTGCACAAATATTACATATATATATATATATATACACACACACACACACACACACACACACACGTATAAATATTTATATGTTAGGTTTATTTTTAATGGGATTCTATACATACTGTTTTAGAAATATTTTTTATTCAACAATATGACATGAATAACTTTTCATGTCCATTCATACCCAAACGTTTTATGTAGAACATATTTTTCTATATCTTTCTTGTTATGATAATTTCTGTCTTTGAAATTGATTATATAAATACTGTTTAGCTGTTAAAAGAACGTTGTAGAAATTTTATAGCACTACTTCAAAGCTATTTTAATGAATACTTTTTCTTCATAGGAGAAAATATATTATTGTTATATTTTGATTCCCAGGCTAAATGTGTATGTCAGATCTTTAAAAAGTTTATTTTATTGCTTGAGCAACTGTTGTGTTCTTTAAATAGTTATGATAGTTATGTCCCATGCCAATAATTCTTAGAGGAAATTGCAATTTTTATATTTCTTCTTTTGTACACACAGATTGGAGAAGACTACCAAGAGAGATGATGCCAAGGAAAAAATGCAAAAAAGGTACATTGACTAATATAATAATCCAGGTAGGAAAAGGTTATTGCTTAAATTCTAATATGGAATTGTCAACCTGAACTTGCACTCTATATTTTGAATGCTTTTTCTTAAAATATGTTTGGCATTTTGAGTATTTTGCCAAATATTTTTCTTGTTAAATTTTTATTTTGTTTAGTTACTTTCTTTAATGATAGAATTTTGATGTGCTAAGAGAGACTTCAATTATGTTGACAAGTTTATTTGCATATTTGAAAATTTTTAAATGGTTTTATTGGCCATATTTTAAGTTTTTAACTAAAACACTTAAAACTGGTAAAATTTGGACACTGGTAGAATAGAACTTTATGTTGTGCATAAAATAACAAAGTGAAAGTTTCCTTTGTGTTGTTCTTTCATAATTCCACTGAGTAAATATTGCTGCACACTACTCAGAGGAATAAAACAGCAAGGTGGGAACAATCCTTGCCCTTATGGAGCTTACAGACAAAGGTAGTAAAAACATTAAACGGAAACACACCGTCCTCATTGTGAGGTCAGTAAAGAGTTCTTTGAAGAGGTGGAATCGGACTCCAGATTGAAGGGTCAGTAGGAGTTTATAAAGATGAGGTTGAGGGAGGGACATGGGAAAAAAACAGGTTTGTGAGGCAAAATCATAAGTTTAGTTCAAAGGTGATATTTAAAGTTTTTTTGAGATACATAAGTAGCAGTGTTGAATATGTTGCTGGATACTTGTGGATGGACCTCAAAATGGAGAGTGTAGTCATCAGAATAGATATTATAATTCAGACAATGAGAAAGGATGAGGTTGTCTAGGGTCAACTGAAGAATTTTAAGAAATGAGGGCCTAAACCTGAGCTTGGAGGAATACCAAAATTAAATGGCTGGTAGAGGAACATGAATCAGCAAGTAAAGGAGATGCAGAGAAAGACAGAGAGAGAGAGAGAGAGAGAGAGAGAGAGAGAGAAGAGAAGAGATAGAAACAGAAGAGAATTAAGGTTCAAAAGCAAAACTATACAGAAATGAAGAGTATTTTAGAAGGTTGTCGATGATGTTAAAGGAGGTTAAACAGTGCTGCTGAGAGGTCCGTAAGATAAAGATTGGAAAATGTAAATTTATTTTTGACATGTTGATCATTGCTGACCTCAGTGAGAGCTTTTCAAAGGATTCCTAGAGGTAGAATCCAGATTCAAGTGGGTTAAACAGTATACGAGAGTTCAGGAAATGGAAACAGCTAGCATAAATGAGTCTCAGATACTTTTGCTACACAGACTAAAGAGAGAAAAGGGAAGTAGCCAGAGAGGTTAAGAACAATGGGGTTAGTAACTAAAGGAAGAAATTCCTCCAATACCCTCCCCCTCTTATTTTTTCAGGTCCTGTTTTTGTTTTTTTAATAGAGTTTACATTTTTGGAGCAGTTTTAGGTTCATGGCAAAATTGAGCAGAAAGTACAGATTTCCCATATATTCTCTGCCCCACAGACATGCATAGCCTGCCCCGTTATCAGCATCTGCCACTGGAGCGGTACCTTTGTTACAATTAATGAACCTACATTGACACGTCTTATTATCCAAAGTCCATAATTTACCTTAGGGTTCTCTCTCGTTGTTGTACATTCTGTGCATTTGGACAAATGTATAAGGGACTTGTATCCATCGTTATGGTATCATACAGAGTAGTCTGCCAATTCATCCTCTGTAGTCTGCCAATTCATCCCTTCCTCCTCCTAACATCTGGCAACCATGGATTGTTTTACTGTCTCCATAGTTTTGCCTTTATGTTATATAGTTGGAATCATATAGTATGTAGCCTTTTGGATTGACTTCTTTCACTTAGTAATATACATTTAAGTTTCTTCCATGACTTTTCGTGGCTTCATAGTTTATTTGTTTTTAGTGTTGAATAATATTTCATTGTCTGGATGTACTACAGTTTATTTATCCATTCATCTATGGAAGGACATCTTGGTTGCTTCCAAATTTTGGAAATTATGAATAAAGCTGTTATAAACATTCATTTTGTATGAACATAAGTTTCAACTCTCTTGGGTAAATACTAAGAAGTGTGTTTATTGATATGATCTTATGATTTTTCTTTTTTAGCCTGTTGATGTGATGGTTACATTAATTGCTTTTGGAATGTTGTACCACCTTTACATACCTGGGATGAATCCCACTTGATCATGGCGCATCATTCTTTCTATACATTGTAGACTGGATTTGAGAATATTTTATTTAGGATTTTTGCATCTATATTCATGAGATATATCAGTCTTAATTTTCTTTCTTGTAATACTTGTCTGGTTTTGGTATTGGCCTCATAGAATGAGTTAGGAAGTATTATGTCTACTTCTGTCTTCTGAAAGAGATCTCCCTCCTCTTTTCAGCAGTTTTATTGAGGTATAGTTGACATACAATAAAATGCATGTATTTGAAATACACAATTTGACATAAGTATATACAGTGGAGGGTTTTTTTTATTTCGAAGCATCAGTATATAAGAATATTTAACTTGATTGAGTATAGAATATTATATGTTGTGATATGATAGTTGTCTTTTATAACCTTGGCTTTTATTGGGCAAATATATTATTTTCACGATATAATATTATAATATGTTCATTGATGGTACTGGGATAAATTAATGTTTTCAAATACATCCCACTGACTGCTCATCCCTGGAACTTCATATGCACATTGATAATTAGTAAAAGCTCCCAGTGTGCCAGGATAGCGATATCATTTGTTAAGAGACAAAACAACAAAACTTTCTTTTTCCATTCTGTGTAAATATGTTTATTGCATATTGTATAATTTTTGTGTTTTGTTCCTGATAAGCTTTTACTACCCTTTTTATAAAAATCACCTCCATAATAAATAAATAAACAGTATCAAAGCAGCCAAAGGCTGAAAAGTTTTTCCTGATGACCCACCTGTTGGCAGGTGTTAAAAGAAACCAAAAAATTTAAATGTATGCATATATTTGGCCAAAGATGAAAAAATAAATCATATTAATGTTTTGGGATTAAAATAATCTTTTAACAAATTTTAGTAATTTGACACTTCTCCCCCATAATAAGGATTAGGCATTATATAAAACCAGAATGATAAGTAGCAAAGGATGCTGAGTGGACTTGAATATGCAACTTAATTTCTTGGGTAAGAGATTAGTAAATTTTAATATGTTTATTTACCTCACTGAGTTCTAGAAGATCCATTTAACAAATTTAATATGTTATAAAAGTTAAATAATTTGTTAAAAGATCCTTACAGAAAAAGACTTAACAATATGAGCACTTTATATTCTTAGCTAATGTTATGTAGCAGTAATATTATAAAATATGAGTATATTCAGATTTTGTTCATTTATGATAGCATATTTTATGTGCTACAATTCAAATTAAGCAGTCTTTGCCCTCAAGGGGGACAGAGAAAGTTACCCATCATTAAATCTAACCATTAGTTTTCTTTGAACAAAACCTCACTAGTATATATATTTGGCAATCTTGAGCTTGGTGACTCCCCAAGGGGCAATTTGGAATAACACAATAAGTCATAATTTCATTAGTTATGGGTCACCCACTATAATCTAAAATTTTCTTCTTCTGTATGTTAAATGTTCATCCTTAACAAAATTACATCTTTCTGAGCCATATTTTCTTCTGTTACCAAATAATTTTTAAGTATTTAGTTTGATTCTGGGAAAAAACAATAATACTTTTTTTTTTATCACAATGGGACAACTTTGTAGCATATCATTATGCTTTTGATAACTGATTGGCAGGATCTATGTGTGAAATAATTCTCTAGTCCCTGTAGTTTCAGAATAGCCTCAAAATGCTATCTTTTTAAATATGGCTTAAAAAATTATCCCAAGGCCATTAAAACATTTTATTGATATTGCTTTGCATTTTCAGATTCATATATTGGGTGTGTTCAGTTTAACCATTTTTAGTTTCATTTCAAATATAGAGGTGCATGAAATATAATCTCTTTCTCATCTCTTTAAACATTAGCAAATGCATACGAAGTTTTAATTTGCACTTGTTTTTTATTTTCTAAACTTGGTAAACTTTTCTAAAACCAGTTAAAATGAAGTATCTGATACGTGAATGAGAAGCCAGTGCAGATGAGCATTTGTGAGAGATTTTCACTGGTCCTGTAAGTGATTCTACCAGAGGTAACAATTTTGGCATGAATGACATTAATTACCAGTACAGCTTTTCAGTAGTAGTAAAAAGATATTTGGTTGCAGTCTTAGAAAATATCCTTTTAAGTGATTATCATTTACTTGTCTTCAAGGAAAATTGGTGAGTCCTGCTAATTTATTTTGTTTATTCTTTAAGAAAATTAATTCAGTCTGCAAATCATGTGACTGCCTGGTATGACATATCACAATGCTAGATAGCATAGTAAAAGGAAAAGAAATATAATACACAGTTGATGTTATGGAATAATTTGTTAATAATGGTTTTACTTCAGCAGGCCCCAAATCCAAAAAGACAAAAGATACTGGCAAAGACACTTCACTCACTAATACTGCTGATGTATTGAAAAAAATTGAGGTAAGGTTTTCTTCTTACGATAAGAGCGAACTGGAAATATGTTATACCTCCTTTTGCCTTCTCGGACCTTTCCACCTTCTCGAGATCTTTTCAGTAATGGGGATTTGGCAGAACTGAGCCCAGCACAGACACTTGAAAGGGCTGAACATGGCCGGCAGCTATGCGGGCTCTGCCACTCGCCTGTCAGCTTGTCTCACTTTCTATCACCTGTTCCTTTTCCACTCTGTCTCTGTTTTCCCCTTGCTATTTGAAATATGCATGGGAAAGAAACAAGAAAGAATTACATACCTAAAATGTATTTCTTTTAAAAACCTCTCAATATTTCTCCTATTGTTGTTGTATAAATAGTTTTAATGCTTTATTTTCTGTCTCATGTTAAGTGTAGAAGATTCTATTGAAAAAAAACCCATATCTTATGGAACTTATTTTTATATTTTCTTATTTTAAAAACAAAAAGGTGTAAAATTCAAGAGGTTAATAAATTGAAAATTTGCCCTCCCATCCTGGTCCCTAGCCATCTAATTCCCTTCCTGTAGACACCATAGTTACCAGTTTCTTATATTCAATATATCCTTCCAGAAATATTTTATGCATAACAAACACAGATTTTCTTCTTTTTTAAATGACAAAAGGGAGCATATATAAGGGCTGTCTGGAAAATATCCTGCTATGTATAATAATATGAAAAATAGAGGCATTTATGGCTGGATTTTTTCCAGACAGCCCTCATATACTCTTTGGCATTTTCATTTTATCACTTAAAATATCTTGGAAATGGCTCCCGGTCAGTCTATAGAGTTGCCTCATTCTTTGTTTTTTTCCTTTTTTTTTCCTAGCTGCACAATAACAACAAACCGTAATTTATCAAATCAATACCCTACTGGTGGACATTATGTTCCATTTACTGTTTCACTATTATAAACAATGCTTCGGTGACTTCATGTTAAGTATGTCATTTCACTTGGGTAGGGAGATTTCTCAAAGTGGGTATGTTGGGATAGTTGTCATATGTATTGTATAATATGGATAAATATTAACAGATCACTGTCCATGGAGGGTATACTGATTTATTCCCACTATCAGTGCATGTATTACCTTGCAATGATGGTGACGGTTATGGTAATGATAGCAGTTAGCACTTACTGAGAACTTACTATTTACCAGGTTCTTTGATGAACTATTGACATTAATTCTGTCCTTAAGATTTCACAAAGAGAGGTGGGTGTAATTATTCCTTACTTACAGATAAGTAAGTCAAGGCTTTAAAACTTTTACTTGCCTGGCCAAGTTGGCAGAGTTATGTGGTAACAGAAGTTCATATTTTTGTCATTTTATTTTTTGATGAGACTGGAGCTGGAGAGAATATGTCTAAAAATAAAGCCAAGAGAATTTTTGAAGGAATAACATTAACTGTCAGGTTTAACTGTGGTGGAATGATGGATATAGGCTCATAAACCTACCCAGTTTGTATTGATTGATCACAGATTCTGACTGTTCTTAAAACTTCTGGGAAGGAAGTTGCTAAGATGACATGTGCTGTAAGGAAGATTGATCTGGACCTCTGAATGTGGTTTTTCATCAGAACAAATTGGGTTTCTTTATTCCCTACATGTAAATACCTTTTCATTATAAACATTATTAAAACTGGAATTTTAAATTTAGAAATCTCCATGAGTTAGCAATTTTAATACAGCAAAATTTTAATAGCTTCCTGATGACTGTTATTTTTCATTTCTTCAACAAAAGCAATTGCAAGTTTTATTATAATAAAACTTCTGTGGATGGAAAGGGAGTGACATGCACTCAAGTCTCATAATTAATGTGTGACTCACCAGACAGCAGTAAACTAATATTTGAGCTTCCTATTTCTATGTGACTTACAGAAAGCTACCTCTATAACAGGGTGACCATATAGTATTTAAACTAGGAGAACGTTCCTTGTTGATAAACTAACTTTTTAAAGTATTTTCTTATTATATTATTCACATTATTCTTAAAACAAATATATAAAGTACTAACAGTAAATAGGTAAATCTTACACAATGCTACTAAGTAGATGAACCAAAATAGTAGCTTAATACAAAAGGAATGAAATATTGAGACAATGTGTGTGTGGCTGTGAGATAATTTTTTTAAATTGCTTGAACCTACTATTGGTTAATTGATTTAGGTATTTTATGGTTTTGATTTTGGTCTATGTGGTAGAAAGAAAGATATTTGAGGTGGCAATAATGGAAATAAAGACTCCCCAATCACTATGAAGCATGGAGTGAGAGTTCTATACTTAAACATATTTTTACATAACTGGAATGAGTTCTATACTTTAAACATATTTTTACATAACTGGTTTAAATAATTCCATTGCTAATTATGAAATAATAGCTAAGAGCATAAATTTTCAGATAATAGTATATACCTTGCACACAGTTAAATAAATATAGCGCTATAATGCCATTTTAACCCAGACTTATGGCCTATTTATTATGGTTTGATTAAAATAGAAAAGAAAAAAGATCTATATATTGGTTAATGTTAACAGAGCATCATTGTGTTTGTGTTTGTGTCTGTATGTGTTTTATAACACCAAAAGATCTATAAATACTGTTTTCCAAAGGGATTACCAGTTGGAAAAATTGCACACATTATAGTATAGTAATAACTCATATAAGGCAACTAGGGGTCAGTATGAAGATAATTATCTTGGTCTTATTTGTTCTGCCTGAGTGGGGTGAGGTGGTGAGAGTAAAAGTGACATTTGAATTTTAATTAGAAAGTGAATCTATCTGATACAGTCTTTCTATTGCTTTTGATGTCCTTAAATTCAAATTTCAATGTAACTAAAGGAATTTTAAAAAATAAATATTTAAGAACCAATAAAAAAATAGCTAAGTTGTAGTTACTCCAAATGTAAAATGTATTTTATCTCGATATGTAATCTACAAAGCAAATATCTTATAATAAGATGGAGTATTTGCAGATTTATGAATTAGTGTTCTGATTACTATTTAAAAGTGTCGGGGAGTTCCCTGATGGTGTAGTGGCTTAAGGCTTCGGCGCTGGTGCTGTCAGTGCTGCAGCCTGGGTTCGATTCCCAGCCAGGGAGCTACCCACATACCAAAAAGCAAAAAAAAAAAAAAAAAAAAAAAGTCATAGCTCACTAAAGTGATCTGATACCTTAGTTATGAATATTAATATGTGGAATTATTGCTGTCCCTACTTCCTAGAAAACTTGTGGTATCCTATAATTTGTGCAAATTTAGCATTGGACAATTTAGTGAATGAATAGTGACAGTAATGAAAACAAATGGAAAAAATTGTTGGTAGTCATAATAGGAGCATAAAGATGTATTAAAGTTAAATTTGTGTGTTATAAGAAGGTAGCATAGTGATTTTAACAGGGTAGATAAATAGAACCATCAGGCAATCAAAGCTTTTCCAACTCTGCATCTCTCTTTCGCCTCCTCTTGTAGAGTTAGTGTTGACTGTGATTTGAGTAGTAATCTTTCTTTTTTCTTAACCTGCCAGATATAGTAAATAGCACAATTCCTGGAAATGGGAAGTAAGTAATGAGGGAGAAAAGAAATAAGCATATAGATAATCTGCAAATAGGATAATTCATCCCAGTGTGACTTGATATTGTTTTAAATAATTCCACTTATAAACTAAAATATAAACATTTTGAAATTGTACCATTACATTCTTTGTGCTTCCTTTTACGTTAGGAGGAAAACAGAAGAACATTCCAAAAAGTTCTTCTCCATAAACTGAGTCAATTCAATATTATAGAAGGAGGTAGGATAGAAATCATAAAAATAAAGCACTGTGCATTGGAGCTGATACCCCAGCATTACCTGAGATCCAATTATCGAGCAACATCATCAAAGAAAATACCTGTGTCGAGACAGGACAGTGAATTCCTCCTTTCTTGAGTTAACTCACAACTTCCTACATGATGGCCTGGAGTGTTGGTAAAGGAGGAGTAGAATAAGGTGATGGGTTACTGTGTTCTCTTGAGGCTGAGCAAGGCAGTCACAGTTTAGTGATTTTCATATAAGCTAACAGAGCTCATTTATACCAGGAATTGGAAAAGAGAAGTGATGGTGAGAAATCGGATGAGGAGAATGAAGAGAAAGAAGGAAGCAAGGAGAAAAAGAATGAAGGTGATGATGATGACGAAGATGATGCTGCAGAACAAGAGGAATATGATGAAGAAGAGCAGGAAGAGGTAATGATCTATTTTGGAAGTTACTAAGCTTGAGGATTATCTAATAAGGAATCATACTTTTGTTACAGATTAAAATGAATAAACAAACATGAGCCAAGTCGATGGGAACCTGGGGCATATAATCATCACTGGCATCAGTTCCTTTGTATGAAGTGAATTATTATAGCATATAAGTTATAATAATGCCAGATTGAATATAATAATGCCAGGAGGTAAAAGGAACTTGATAGGCAACTTTTAAGTGGAAGTCTACAGTTTAAGGAAATTGATCGTATTAATTGATATTTATGGACATGAAATTTTAAGTCAGCAATTAAGGGCTTAGTCATGAAGGTCGGGGGGGGGGGGCATGCCTGCAGTACATCGTGTTTTAAATCCTGATACGCTGTGGACACTACCAGAACACTTACAATCCCACCTCAAGTATCTGACTGAGTCCGGACTCGGTGTTTGTGATTTTGGATTTACAACTTTTAGAAACGGTGCTTTTCAAAATAAGTTCGAGTCCATGAAGATATTTTTGAGCACGATACCTGTGGTGGTCACATCCTCTTTGGGACTTTGTGGACAGCTCATGCAGTCACCCTCAGCTGAGTGTGTGTTCTCCATTCCAGTGACCTTTGTCTTCACTCCCTTCAGCCTCTCACACCACATGAATCTTCCTTCACCTGAAACTGCTCCAACTATGAAACCTTTATTATATGCTTTAATTCCTTTGCCTTGAATTTCAGATTCTTTTGCCATTTATATTGGTGTAAAGGGAGAGGTATGGATCCATTTTTATCTGTTTCCAAATGGCTAGCCAGCTGCTAACCTCATTTATTAAATAATTCGTTTTCTGCTAGATTTGAAATTCTCCTTTATCAGCAGTGCTTTCCCACACCTACTTAGATATATTTCTGGACTGTTCCACTGATCTATTTCCGAACCATCACTAAGCTATTGCAATGAATAGAAGCTTCTGATTATTTGTTAATATTTTTTAGGGTATGTTACCCTTCTTTTTCAGGATTTTCCTGAAAATTCTTTGTTTATTCTTCCAAATAAATTTTACCTCTGAACATTTTTAAATTAAACATACCACATTTGTCTCCAGTTTTCTTTTCCAGATAATTTTTTTTATTTCTATACTTTGAAATAATTGAGACTGCCTCTATTTCCATGTTATTGGTTCCCTGTCTTAATTCCCTTCCCTAAGGAGCTAAGAGCCTTACTCAGCCTTCAACTTCTTTCTGGCCATTGTTCTTGTCCTTGGCCTCCCCGCACGTACTCTACCGAATCGACCTTGGATCAGTCCCACTGTCTCCCTCTTTGACCCTCCACACCTGCCTGTAGAGCTTTTCTGAGGAATCACAAAAACTGACGCCACTAAAAACACACTAGCCCCATTTGGCTGGCTAACACACTTTCTTTTGTCATGTCAGCTCTCCATAGCAAGTATTTTATTTTTGGTTGGTTGGTTCCCTGACTGGGAGGGGAACCCAGGCTGCGGTGGTGAGAGCACCAAAGCCTAACCACTAGACCACCAGGGAACAACACCCCCTCACCCCGCTTATAGCACGTATTTGAGATTATCTTTTCTTTTTAATCCCTCTCCTTGACTGCCTTTCCTTTCATTTTTAGGTGACAATAGCACCTCCATCCAGAAAATAAAGCCTTCAAGAGGAAACTTTCTTAATTTCATGTCCTCTGCCTTCAAACTAAATTTCTTCCCTCCTCCTCTCTTTTTATCAGTGGAAGAAATGTCCTTCATCCTATTTGGGAATCATATACTGCTTGCTCTCTTGGGGACCATAATCCTCATATCGTTTTTCTTTCCATATTTTCAACTTCTTTTTCTTCTCATCTCATTCTTTTATGCATTGAAACATGTTCATCTCCCATTGTAAAATATGTTCCCCACATTTCTCATTTCTTCTCCGCTCTCCCGCTCTCTGAGAGCTCATTACCTGTCATCGCTTGCTCACTTCTCCCCTTCCCCTCTTTTTAGCTCTTTTTAATCTTATTTCCATGTATATGTTATTGAAATTGTTGCCACCAAGTATCCTAGTAGGTAAATTTTAGTCCTTGTTTCACTTGGCTTTTCTGCAATACTTATCATTATTCACAACCTCAATATTAAAATAGTTCCTTTATTTAAATTAACAATTTAAAGCAATTATTGGCATCTCCTATATACCAGCCATTGTGCTATGTGGTTTCTTCCCTTGGTCTTTCTGACACTTGTTTTTCTTCTCCTTCTGTTACCTTTTCATGGTCTCTTTTTAGTTCTTCTGTTTTTTATCTTTTTTTTTTTTGTATTATATGGGTAGTTCCCTAGCTGGGAAACGAACCCAAGCCACAGCGTTGACAGCACCAGCGCCCCAAGCCACAGTTCTTCTGTTTTTTAAATGTCAGTATGCTTCAGTTATTCCCTTGGACTTTTTTTGTTTGTTTCTACAGTCTCCCTGATTGATTGAACCCTTATCCAAAGTTTTAGTTACCATATAATACTTAGGACTATAATACTTGATTCTTTTTCATTCATCCTGGAGTGATTGTACACTAAGTGTATGCTTGGAATTGTATTAAGCAAGGAGAATATCAAGATACAGTTACTCTTAAGGACTTACGTCTAGTGGGAGGGAGGTGAGAATGGAAGCAATCATGATACGGTGAATAATGCTGTGATGTAATAGTACAGGATGCTATAGAAGCATATAAGAGGGGCACTAAACTCCATTTTAGGGATGTCAAAGGAAATATCTCAAAGAAGACAATTTGTGAGATCTGAAGAGTTAATCAGATCAAGATGAGAAGTAGAGTGGAGGAGACTCGCAGATAGAGGAAACAACACGAAGATGGCTTGCAGGTGATGAGAGTCTGGCCTAATAGTTTAGTTGACCAGGTAAGTCAATATGAACGGACCAGAGAGTGTAAGTGGGTGTATGTTGAGAAATGAAGGTGAAGAGACAAATGAAGGGTCTTGAATACCAACCTGAGAAACGTGGCTTCATCCTAAGGGCCATGGGGAGCCACTGTAGTGTTTTAAGAAGTGGAGTAGTATGATCATATTTGTATTTTACAAAGATCAGTTGCTTGGATTGGAAGGAGCCAAGATTGGATCATGTTTGAAAATTTGTTGCTATTATCAGTGGTTTTCAATTGGTGATGATTTTACCCTCGAAAGCCTATTTGGTAATGTCTGGAGCCATTTTTGGTTGTCACAACTGGCCTTGGGGATGGTGCTGTTAGTTTCAAGTGGGTATTGGCCAGTTTTCTGGACAAGATTGGCTTTTGGAATGTTCTCTTTATAATCTGGTTGAATTGAGCTGTGCTGAAATTAAAACATTCCCTAACAAGAGCAGCAAACATCAGGAAACAACTTTCTACTTTAATAGATATATGTTCTGAGTATGAGGCTGGGTGAGGGATGGAAATGGGAGCTTCGTTTAGGTCTTTCTAGATTTAATGTTAACTTCTTTGCTCTTTTTAGCAATTTATTAATGAATGAAAAATTCATGCTAATTAGTGTATTAAGGATTTGGTAAGCATTTTGTATTGAAAAATAAAATGGAACTGATTATCTATGTAACATGTATATGTAAAACTGAGGAAGTATGGACTTTTTTTTTTTGTTCTTCAATCTTTTGAATATTGTAATTAAAGAAAAAGGCAAGATCTCAAATGAAAACCAAGAACCATTTAAGCCATTGATTTCAGCAAGTTCCCACTTTATACCTGTATCAACATCACTAACATCATAAAGTTACCTACTATGAATCATGAACATACTTGGAGGTGCTCATGTCTAAAACACTAGTGGCATATGCTCACTTTGGAATAGTAGAACATCACTTCCTTACTCATTTCCATTCTATGCACAGAATGGCTTGCTTGTATTTCCACACGAGTGTCCTTGCCAAGATCTCATTTACAAGATGACCTCAATTGAACCCTCAGCCATGCCATGCCTCCCCTGTACATTGGCCTCAGGCTTCAGCCAGTTCTAGACATTATTGGATTTCTTGGCAACCCCAAAGCCAGGCCAACTTCCTGGAAATGTAAGGGTCTTGCTGGATATAGAAACATACAGTGTTTAGGGAAGACAAAGTAATGAAATGTTTATCTAAATCTCACTATGCATTAAATAAGCTGGTATCCAGGAGATTTTCTTTTGGAAATACCCTCTGTTTCTTTATCATAATTTCTGCTATAGACAGTATTGATGTGGAGATTAATTTTTTATTGTGGTTAATTTCAATCATGTACAAAAATCTAGGGACTTTTAAACATCCACAGACTTATTACGCAGCTTTAACAATGATCAATCCATAGCCAATCTTTCAATCTCTTTCATCCATCCAATCCACTCCTTTGCCCCTACTTCCTCAGATTATTGTAAAGCAAAGCCTAAGCACTGTCATTTGATCCATAAATATTTGAGTAGATACTCAAAAGGGCTCTTGAACATCACAATACCATTATTACACTTAATGCAATGAAATATAATTACGTAGTATCAAGTATTAAGCCAGTGTTCAAATTTTTTTGAATGTCTCAAAAAAATATCGTTCATCAGAATCCAAATACAGTCCATATACCTCAGTTAGTTAATAATGCTCTTATATTTTTTTAAATCAGTATCTAAAATGGATTTTTGTGTGCTCATGCATTGTAACTGAAAACCTTAGTTCTGCTATAGTCTGATGTTAATGTAAATTGGCTTTGTTTCTTGAGTGTCTCTTCATTGTTTGGAGTAAGTGTTCAGTGGATTAACTAACTAAACTATGTATCATCCACTAAGGAGGAATGTATTAGTTGTACTACCTACTAAGGTTTAACAGGCATCCCTTCATGTTCTCTTAGCTAGTTGGTGACAGAGAATAGTAGGAGGTGGTGCTATTGAGGAAGATACCAGCACAGGTAGATATGAGTGAAAGCTAATGTGTTTTCTAAGCATGTGACATAATAGAGACTTCTTTTAAGCCTGGTATATTACCTAAATTTGGTATTTATAAACTTAAAGGCACAGCCTACATTGTTCCTTAAGAGTCATGTTTCCTGCTCATTCATTTTATTATTTACTGAGGAGTATGTCATTTCCCTTAGGAAAATGACTACATTAATTCATACTTTGAAGATGGAGATGATTTTGGTGCAGACAGTGATGACAACATGGATGAAGCAACTTATTAACTATGAAATTTCTCAAAAAGTTTTATGATATACCATCTGAACATTTGGACAGACTTATTTCTTGTTTCTGAAAAGGAATGAGTAAGTATTTTATTTTTATTTGTTTTGTTGGACAAACATTTGTTACCAAAATATTCAGAACCACTTTGAGTTTACACACCAGTTACCTTACCAATTAGTCTCTGACATCCTGACATTCCTTCTCAACACCTGTTATCCTTCTTAAGTATTCAAGCAAAATTTTTTTGGTATTATTTGGATTAGAATGTACCTAAAGAGTTTTTTCATCTTTCAATTTATGTATTCATACTTGAACAAATTATTGTATAATTATCTTTTATAAAACTATTACTAGTTCATCATACTGGATTTCTGTAATCTGAAAGCTAATTTAATACTGCACATGGAGCACTTTAAAAACAAAGAAACTTAAAAATAACTACCTTTTAACTGACATCATATGTTCTGTGCTATATTATGATTACATAAACCTACCTGAGCTCTTATAACTACATAGAAGTTTTGTGATTGAAAACATACATACAGGGGAAAAATAATTCCAGTGGGAGCTGAGTAAATTTCACAGCTCACATCTCAGCCAATACAAGACCTAAGATGAATATTAAAAATACTTGAATTTGGGGCTAACTTCATATTGTACAATATATAAATTAATCATCATTCTACTGTAGTAAGTTTGATATCTCCAAATAATTGGGCTTATGAAAAATTAAACTGAGACATCTTATTTAAATTTGTATTTTACAAAAAGGGGAGTTCTAGTTATATAAATCTCACTGCAGAATGCTTGTGTGAAATATGTGAGGTATAATGGCCCTTGTTATATTCAAAGACTCATAGCTACCCATTTGTTTTATAAAAGTGTAGAATTAAATTCAGGTCATTTTGAAATTAAGATTAATCTTTTGTTTTAATTAAAAATTAGCTTCCCTGACTTTTTATATTTGGGGAAGAGTACCTAAAAACCTTAACCTCTAAAGACTCAGAAATGCCAAAGATTTTTAAAGGAATTCATATGATATTTTTAAAAAATGATTTACTAATATTATCCACCAAATGAAATAAATTAATTTTTCCCTTTTGGGAAAATAGGACCCATTACTCTCTAACCTGAGAATCAGCCCCAGATTCTAGTTCTACCTTTACTATTAACCTTAAAATTGAGCTTGGTTGTTTTTTTTTTGTGCCTTAGTTTCTTCACTTGTAAACAATTTCCTATAAAAATTGTTTAAATACCAAATAAAATTTACTCTGTGTATTCATTCTCTTACCATATAACAATGATCACGTAATTTAAATTTGGTCTCTCCCTCTAAAAAATCTCTAGCTTGTAAAGTGACTGAAAACAGTTTTGAGAAACAAACATGTTTTCCTTACAAAATTAATGTAACGTGATTTCCCATTTTGTATTCTGATGAGGAAAATTTATAGTCTTTTGCTATTTTATAACATGGCTTTCTCAGGACAAAGATCACTTCAGTTGTAATACTTCCTCAGATAATTCAAGATGGGTATGAGGACCATTATTAGTTCAGTGCTGTTGATCATTTGCAAATTATTTCTTAAAGGAGCTTAAAAAAATTGAAGTTTCTAAATGAAAAACAAGAGGTCTACTCTAAAGCAGCACTGTACTGTACTTAAGAGTAGAAACCTCACTTACAATTGTAATGGGTAATTAACATAGCTGTTTTATATTCTCATCTCCTTACTACCTTAACCAAATACCATTTGTCTTATCCCTGTGGCTTACTTGCTTTATTGTAAATCTGCAGAAAATTGATTGATGAGGGCAAACATACCAAAGATACAAGTATTTTTTTCTCCTAGCTTTCAATATCTCCACCACTTCAGTACTACAAGATGGTAAGACAGCCCCTTGGGCAGGGCTTCACTCTGGAAAGCCCCAGCCATCTCCCTGAAGTGCAGTATCTTCTCCCTTTGGAAAATCTCTACAAGTTTAAGACTAATAGTGAGAATAGGCAGAAAGTGTTTGCAGGCTGCTTTTGCCAGCATGAATCTTGTTTTTTGTGGCTTAAAATCTGAGACTGTGAAGTTTTCCATAGGAAGGTAAACTTTAATGCAAAGATACTCTCTTGTATGTAAAGAAGTTATCGTTGGTGGTCTTTAAAATTGCTATATAACAAAAATGTTTTGTTGCTGTAATGCTTATTTTTCCGTATGTTTACACATTAAATTGTTACAAAATTGTGTCCCATTTTATATTAAAATGTTTTATTTTGAACCTAAATATTTGATAGAGAAAACGAATAGATTTTACCTGGTAAAACTGCGTATCAATAAGCAGCAATACCAGTATCAAATCTTCTTGACCAACCCACTACCACCAAAATTCTGTGACAAAAGTGATAAACTAAGAGATACAGGAGACAGTGTAATACTAGTGTGATCACTAGTATCATAGACAGACTTAAACTGGATAGGTTGAGAATGCTAACAAATTCAGAGGATATAAATCTTTCCTTCCCTACTACCTCAAATGTACTGTCACTGGCTTTGCCTTATGGTTAAAAGTTCTGTAGTAAAACATTTCTTCTTATAAAAAATTAAATACAATTTTAATAACATTTTAAAAATGAAAAAAGGTATTACACAATAAAAGCTCCAACGAACTGTTTTTTTGCTACTCTAGGTAATTTTTATAATTGAATATTCTTGAAGTAGAAATTTTTTTCATAAAATTTACAGAAACAGAGCACATTGATATATGACTGATCTAAAACCTGCTAAGTTATGCAGTGGTTCTCAACCTTCCTAATGCCGTGACCCTTTAATACAGTTCCTCATGTTGTGGTCACATCCATAAAATTATTTTTGTTGCTACTTCATAACTGTAATTTTGCTACTGTTATGAATCGTAATGTAAATATCTGATATGTTTTCTGATGGTCTTAAGCGACCCGTGAAAGGGTCATTCGACCCCCAAAGGGGCAGCGACTTAACCACTGTGCTAAGGAAGTCATGGACCTTACCTTATGAAGTCTTCTACCCTGAGATCCAAGAGCCCTCAAAGAACATTCATCCGAAATTTGTTTTTCTTTCATTCACTTACATCTTATAAATAATCCAGTGTGTTATGTTTCAGTATAACAAAGGGGAAATTTGAATTGTTAAACCTTTGGCAATTTGATCTTAACACAGTTAACTCTGTATCAAACAGTTTGAAAGAAGAGGAGAAAAGGTTTGCTTTATTCAATTAAATTCAGCAGCCTCTATTTTAGATTGAATAATAAAATATAAACTTTATTACATTCTGAAGATCTTTGAAAATATGAAAAATAAGGGGCAAAAAGTTTTAAAAACCAGTTTTACAGATGTACATGCTAACATAATATTCTACAGTTTCATTCTGTATTTGCATAAAATAATTATACAAAAGATTTATAGTATTTGCATATAAAAGAATTATATAATGCAGATATTTCTATGATCTAACAGTGCAATATGCACATACTTGGAAGAAAAATACTGACTTCCTGAGCAACATTGTTGTAATTCAAAGAAAGAATAATTCCAATCATAATGCACCTTAAATACTTCTAAAAATTCCACTTTTATAACACTGATTGGATCCTTGCTTCATATTTCTAAAACTCTTAACTGTATCCTTCATATTCCCAGTAGGTAATTTTAGAAGCAGATACCTTTAAAAGAACTAATAACTAAGTAGTGGTTCATTTAAAGAACTCTTCAGGCCATTGAAGAGCAAGTAGAGCCCAGGAAAAAAACCTTTAAAAATCCAAAAGTCCTCTGGAGAAGTTAACATTGCAGTCTTTTAATTCTTAACGTGGCCAGGAGTATTAATCAATATAGTATATTAAATGGCAATATTATAATAGTTCAAAACAACCTTAGCCATTTGTACCCAGACTTAAAAAGAAAAAAATCTGCCCTAAAAACAGCAGTTTTTTTTTCACAACTCCAGTTTTTTAAGTGAACCAAATGTAATGCTTCAAATAGTTGTTACTTTTACATTTGCATATACATATATATCTTCTAATGGGAAGCCCCAAAATAATTTCAAATAAGGGTTTCTATACAATTAAAATTCATAATGTCAATAATAACTTTTTATTTTAACTTTTACAAAGTAACTTGCATTTGCTATGAATTTTGATGTGTATTAGTACTTTTTAAAAGCTAAAATTATTCTGCCTGTTAAATGCATAGGCATATTTTTTTTAAATGACAATTAGAATCTATAATGCTACATGTAACATAGAATTATATATAACTCCAATTATATTCAATTAAAATATATAATTCAGATATACTGAAAAAGGAAACTGCCTGATTGTATTACAAGGTTATTTCCAACAAAGAATAACACATTCTGCAAGACAATAATGCTTTTTTAATCAACAAGTACAGAGTATAACTCACTACTTTAAAAATAAGTTACTTATCCTGGAAATCAGACCTCTATTACAATTGCAAAGTACCACTAGCAAAAAAGAATCATTAACTCTCTATAAATTCATCAATTTCATGTAAACAAAGTTCTTCAAAGGCCATCTAGCCCATTCTACCCTAAAATAATCTTTATTTTCTCCCTACAACTTGATTTTTCAGCAGGCTTAATGCAATGTAAACTGACCAAGTTAACATTGAGCATAAATTAGAAAGATCATATTCTTCTTTCCAAGATGCCCAAGGCACATTGAAACAACTTTTAAAATTTTAAACTAAAAGAATGACTCAAAAAATCATTTGCTCCAATTTCCATATTAACACTTTTGGTAACTGTCTAAGGTCCTCAAATATATGCAAGGTTTTAATGTTTGACTTCTCTGTTCTATCTTTTTATGGTACTTTGCTACTAAAAGTACATAAAACCTCATTTACCACATATATTTATTCATTCCATATTGTATCAAGATTTGGGTTTAAAATATAAAATGACTGCTCAAATAGTTGAAAAACTAAAATTAGAAAATAATGCCCAGAAAATGAAGTGTTACTGTAGATCTTAAGACACATACTTTATTATACATAAAAGAGGCAATCCAGACTCCATCAAATCTTGCTTCTAATCAATTCCTTTGATTACATTTTTAAAAACACATACTTTAAAAAAATTAAATGATGGGAACAGTATGCAAATGCTTCTTACCCAGCAGTTCCACAGTTCTTAACAAGTGGCACTATCAAGCCTTTTCAATCTATATACCTTTGGCCTCTGATCCCTGATTTTATGCTATAGTTGGAAAAAAAATGGTTGAAATTGGACACTTTCTCTTTGAAAAAGAGATTAAAGATTCAATAAATAAAGCAATGTGTCTGTTCCTGATAATACAAAAGGTCTCTGTACTCTTCCTGCTTTGCTTAATGACTGTTTTCTGCAACAAACCTCAGAGGCAATGAAAATTTGGTTTTGACCCCATTAACTGGTGCTTGATAGTGAACTTGGAGACCAATTTATATACCCTATGTTATGAATGTAATTGAATCTTCTGAAATAATGCCTAATTCTAATTCTAAAACTTACCATTACACATAAGGCATTAAGTGTAATTAAGGCATGTTACTACAGGTGACATAGCAACAACTTACCACAGTATATAGAGGATTACTGTCTCAATAATGCTAACCTGTACACGTATGACACTCTTCATCAAGAATTACAAAAGTGCATTCAAATATCATAGGCAAATATAATCACTTAAAACACAAAAGCAGAGGCAGCCTTAAGAGACGAAGATTATTTTTAGGTCTTGACTTAATCCAGTGTTCTAGTAACCAAATGGCAACTTCCCAGCCATCAATACATTATTTGGGAGCTTAGAAATATTTCATCTATTTTTACCCTCTATTAAAGACATTCTACACTACTTTCCCCACTTGTTTCTACTTATATTTTTATAGCATATGTGCTAAACTTGTGTTCGAAGTTTCAAAATGGAGCCCATATGTGCTATCATAAATAAGACTTTTTTGCAACTAAGTATTTTGATGGTTCACAGTAGTAAATTTTCTTCAGTTGCAGACATCTGATGCTATCATTATTCTTATTAACATTAATAACCTTAAACCAAAAAATTACTCAAAAAATAAAATTTAAACATAACCAGTCTTGAGTAAGAAAAATGGCTTTTCCAAGAACTTCTTAGACATACTTAAATTCATTTCTGCTTTAAGCATTGATAAAATTTACTGCTCTCAATATCAACAATTAGCAACTGCAGACACTTTAAAGCAATCCATTTGTAAAAGGCTCAAAGAAAAGGTGAAAAACAAAAGCATCTTCCATCTCCCTAAATTCTGCCTTTGAAGTGGTTGTTGATTCACAACATTCCCGATGTATGGGATAACTAACATTGTAACTGAGTTGATGCTATGTTTTGTGTTGAGCAGCAGGTGACTGAGAATCGTCACTATGTAGTTTGTGATCATCTTGTTGGCTAAAGTGTATTCCTTTAGTTGGAGCAATTCCATTTTCCATTTCTCTATGCTGCGATGGGGGGGTGACTTTTGAATGCAAATGTGAAGAATCCACTGTTGAATGGTGACTAACATCCACTTTAGCTAAAATTTCATAATATAGCAAATAAAATACTGGTGTTATTATACCTACTATTAACATTATCACTACAGCTGTCCACCACCCTATTCCCCAGTCTGCTCCATAATAAGGATCCTTACGCTGAATGTTTTTGTTATCAGGTTCAAAACATATTTGTTGTGCTGTCAAAGCAGACACCACCTCATCAAGGTTCTCCCTCTTGGTGTCTGTACATTTTACTATTTGTTCTATGTCTCTGTCTACTTCTTTTAAAAAGTTACCAGCTGACTCATTGGAAGAAAGAGCATCATTAGGTGACAGAACTTCTTGTTGCTGTTCTGGAAAGTACTGAATAGATGAAGAACGTGAAGCTTGTTTTCCTTTTGGAGGATAAAGTGTTTCAGTCAATGAGCTAAACTTTTTAACTGGAATTCTGATAGACCTAAGGGCAAAAAAGTCTTGATCACAGATGAGATTGTTAACCCTCTTGATATCTGCTACCTGTAAAAAAACAAATACAAAGTTTAACTGAATTCAGAATCAAAATAAAGGTAGCAGTATTCATTCATCCCACTTATTTTTGGAGGGAAAAATGTTTAGCTTGATTATTAGTAGTAAGCTATCACACCCAAAAAGGTTGTACCTGTGGATTATAGTTCTACACCACTTTTAAACTACCAATCTTAGGAAATCACTCATTAACCTTTTAATATCACCCATATGTTAATAACACTAATGCTAGCTATTTATGTAGATTCTAGGATCCTTACTTCTCTTTCTAGATCATCCACAAATATCACACTTCTACAGCTTGGAAACAATTTGTGAAGGATTAGAGATACTTAGGCTTTTTCTTCCAATGTAGCAATTAAGATTATAGGCAATGTCAACTTACCCAACTAAAACTACCATATTTTATCAAAACTTAAGATGCCATCAACCCAAGATGTGCCATTATTTTATGTATCATTACAAGAAAAAAACCACCAAATACTGAAGATGCCACCTTTCCAATGTCAAAGATGTTTAATAAAATGGAGGGGGGGACCCTTCGAATTGATAAAATATAATTTATCTCTTATTTTCTGAAGCCATTTTTATCCTGAACTTCTCAAACTTTCCACAACTTCTCAGTGTAAAAGCATTATTCAACTATTCCTAAGATCAGTCATTTTTATAAGCTTTCTCTGTATATTTTACAGTCATCAACCTATCTCTATATTCCATCTACCTGCCATGGGAAAGAGACATAGTAGGAGAGTATTTCCTTGATTAGCAATTAGTATGCCAGGCTCTTCTGTTACCTTTGTTAGTCCCATTCACCATTTCCATTAATGCTTTAATCTAAGCCTTGAGCATTTATCACCTGATTGATGTCAGAGAGGTACAGTGAGTCTAGGATAAAACAGATTTCTGGCTTGGTCAACTCAATGGATAATGGTGCTGTTTCCTGAGATATGGAACATGGTGGAGGGAGAAAAAGAATGAACACAGATTTTATACATGTTGCCCTTGAGGTGCTTGAAATGTTCAAGTGGAAGATGTCCAATAGGCAGTTACAGATGTATGCCTGAAATTAAGAAGAATGACCTCAGAGATATATGTATATATTTGTGAGATATATATGTATCTATAGTGTATCTATCTACTCAACAAGAGTAGACTGACTACAAAAAGACTGGGAGTAAAAGGTGACATAGGAACAATGAGGAATACCAACATTTCAAAGGTATATTGAGTAAGAGAAGTCCTAAAAGAGTAAGAATGACCAAGAAAGAAATATATGATGGTAGTTAAAAGCATAGAATATCTGAGTTTAAAGCATGGCTCTAACACTTGCTAGCAAGTTGTTTAACCTCTCTGAAATTCAGTTTCCACTTATGTAAAATGACAGTAATACTACTTATTAGATTGGGTTGTAAAAGTTAATGAATTAAAATGTAAGAAAGACATTTAGAATAGTGATATATAGTACACTATGCAAATATTAACTGTTATTAAAAATTAACTAAAAAAATCAGAAACCTGCAGAATCAAGGTCCAAGAGTTTTTAGGAGACTGGTGAACTGGGATCAATGGCATATTATTGATCATGTGCAACGAAGACAAGAGTGTTCTTGTTGGAAAAATCAATTCCCTTGAAGTGTATGTGTGGGAGGAGGAGGGAGAGAGAACCGAAGAGTAACTGGGAGATGAGACAGTAAAGACAAAGGACGCTTTGTCAGTTTACCACCTTGAGACTTTTTCTTAAGGCAACTGGGATTCACTGACAAACCCCAAAACCTGACCCTAATTCTCTTTAAATGTTCTTTTGTTTGGTTATATTCTGACTGATAACTGCTCAATATTCTTCCTGAACTAGGCTTCCAAGATTTAATATCTACCTAGGTTCTCTCTCTGCATATTCCTTTATTTTTCTGTTTTGCTAACTTGTTTGATTACATTTAGGAGTCCAACCTTTGCCTTTCTGGTTACTCATCAGTTATATAACTGGCATATTTTTAATAATTCCTATGACTGAATATAAGTAGAATTACAGCACTAAATACTGTATTTTTATTTATTTATTTATTTATTTTAGTGGGTAGCTCCCTGGCTGGAAATTGAACCCAGGCCGTGGAGTTGAGAGCGCCAAAGCCTAAGCCACTACACCACCAGGGAACCCTCTTAAATACTGTATTTTTAAATGATAAATTCTTTGGTAAACCTTTTTTGCTAGTACCTTAATTCTGTATTGTATCAATTTTACCACTAATACAACTAATGTCATCTTTCCTCTAATGTTAAACTAATTGCCTTTCATCATTCTTCATTCTTTATTCTAAATATGGAGTCAGCTGGCACATCGTGTAATTTTCCCAAATACATTTTCTATCAGTTTCTCCTCTATCCTTACTAACAAATATTTTAGCCTAAGCCCTCATCATCTTCATTTGAACTATTCTAATACCTTCTTTATTGGATTCTCTCCAACTCACCAGCAAGCTACCACATCATTTTTTAGCACTCTTGTTAAAACCATATAATGGTGTTCTTACTATATGGGTCAAACTTTTCCTCAGTTATCTCAAAGTGCTTCATCCCAGTCTGTGATGCTCATTTCTGAAATACCTATTAAACTTAAGTCGATTCATCTTATTTCCTCCTTGAAATCTTCTCCACATCACTGTCAAAATATGTTCTTCTTTTCACCTACTTCATTGAAAATATAACTATTTTTAATCACTCAGATGGCATTTCAAATTTCCCTTCTTCTAAGAAAATTTTTCAGGTTCATGAAAGGAAAACTAATGTCTTTCTCTAATGAAGTTATTGGATCGCACTCATCTCTTGGAGCTTCACTTGATATATAGGCTTGCACCCCTAATTTTCAATCTTGATTACTTTCCATCACTGACCTTTTAAGGCACATTCTATAATTTATTTCTTAGTGGTCTTTTTTCTCTACAAACCACATATTCACATGTTTATTTACATTAAAAAATGAAATCAGATCATTTTGTGATTTAAGAAGAAATGGTATTGCCATATGTGAACTGCAAACCACCCCCCAAAAACCCAGCTCTTCTGACCTCATCATGAAAATCACTTCAATATTTTACTAAATTTTAAATAAAAATTTATAATATTTTGATCAATTGTGAATAGTTACAACAATTATCCAGAAAAAAATAATATACAGAAACTCATGGTCATAAGACATTTTAAAATTCATTTTAAATTTACTCATACCTTGGTACTCTACTGCTTTGAAACTTGTCGAATTTGGTACTCAATATATTCTGATGCAAAAATTCTGTCCCAGTAATTGTCGCTTGTTTGGTACTCATAGTGCTGCCTGGAACCAATTAATGATGAGTACCGAGGTACCACTGCATTATTCCTTATGGGGAAAATGTGGTTGGTACTCCTCTTTTGGTACTTGTCACACCTCCCAGAACCAATTAACGACAAGTCCCCAAGGCACCACTGTATATGTATTTGTATATAAGTTTATAAATGTATATGTTTCTATTGCAGGTAACTATGACGGGTAATCAAAAAAGATTTTCAGGAGTTCCCTGGTGGTGTAGTGGCTAAAGGCTTCGGCATTGGCGCTGTCAGCACTGCGGCCTGGGTTCGATTCCCAGCCAGGGAGCTACCCACATACCAAAAAAAAAAAAAAGATTTTCAAGTATAAAAATTCTTTACATTATAAAAATTTTGTGGGGCAGGATGAAAATATTAATGAAGGAGAAAAAAGAATGATACCAAATGTCATGCCATTAAAAAGAGAGGCTCTTGAGCCATTTTCCTGCTCAAGCCCACTCCTACCTCTTAGGAGTGTACTTTCCCCTTGCCATTTGAGGCCCCTGAGCCACTCCTGCTCCGGCCCACTCCTACCTCTTTGGAGTGTACTTCCCCTTTTAATAAACTATCTCTGTTTCACCTATTTTCCATTTAATAAACTGCTTTTTGGTTTCACCTCTACACTTGGGTGTGTCTTGTTTAATTCTTAGTTTGAGATACCAAGAATAACTACTCTTGGCTTTACCTCTAAAAAGAAAATTCATAAATATATAGAAATAGAGTATGTGTAGGTGTGTGTGCATCTACACACACACACACACACACACACACACACAAAATTTTAAATGATTGATTTCAGGTAGCAAATCCTGCTAGTATATACAGTTCCATGCATACATTCAAAGAGTATTCAATAGTCTTATTTTTAAATATCAATACTGAAAACATTCTAAAAATTACATCTTTGTAGTGATTTTTTTTTTTTTTTTTTTGGTATGTGGGTAGTTCCCTGGCTGGGAATCGAACCCAGGCCACAGTGTTGACAGCACCAGCACGGAAGCCTTAAGCCACTACACCACCAGGGAACTCCCTTTGTAGTGATTTTAAGTCATTAGGAAGTACTTAAGTTCACTTGAATACGTCCAAGGAGGTACATAATACATACAAATCAGAATTCTATTGGGAGTATGAGAACAAAGAGTCTCAAAACTAATATTCTAAATAGTTTTCATTATCACTGTGTTTACAAGAAAACAGATTCCATGCTAAGGATGCAAGATGGGCATAATGACGCAGATATAAAATGGATTTAAACAAAGTTTAATATGTACTAAAATAAAAAATAATAACCTATCTTTTTATCTATCAATCCCACTTTCGGGAATCTAGTCTATAGAAATAAAAGCAACTCCATTTAAAGATATAGCTGTGATGATATTCATAGCATGATGCAGAACATGGGGAAGATTCTGACTATCCATGAGTAGAAGAATGGTTTAATAATTATGTGCATGCATACTATGGAATATTATATAACTATATATAATAATGAATTAGATCTATAAGGCTATGAAGGATATCCGTGATATACTAAGAAATGAAAAAAGCAAAGGCAACTTGCAGAGTAATAGGCATAGTATAAATAAAATTCAAGAACCACAATAATTACCAGCCTCGCAAGTATTTCATATATATGTATACTCAAAAGCACAAAAAGTTATTGAAAGAAACATGAGTGTGTTATCTTAGGAAACTGGAGCAGAAAAATCTTCGTAGTATGTTTCCATATTTTCTTACAACTTGAATTAAGGAGAAAAAGATAACATATTTGGGTGCTTTTCAACAGTAAAAATAGAGCCATGGATTTAGAAATAACAAGAAATTGAAGTATTCCCTTAATAATTTAAAAAGTTAACATCTACCAACATACTGATTTCTATGGAAAGAAGAAAAAACCAGAAGTGGGAGGAGGGAAGGAAAATACAAGATAAAATGACACAGAATTTATTTCAATTTGTGCTATGAATAATTTATTTTGGACTGCATATGCAAAATCAAATTAAAACTTACCGTACAACAATACTGGAGGGCTATAGCATTTAAAGTATCTCCTTCCTGTATATCTTTTGTTAATACTATAATGTCATCAAGTCTGTCTCTTGATGTACTTCTTCGGATTTTCTCTTTTCCTCTCGATCGAAGCTCATACACTTCAGCATCCTCCTCCAACACATCACTCTCCGTAAAATTTCCAAATGCATGTACTTGACCACTTGAATGAACTCCTGGAAGAGGAAAACTACGATTCTGATGCCTCCCTGCCATAATGTTAAAATCTGGGAGGAAAGAAGGCAGAGAAAACTCTGAAATGTAGCTGATGCATTTGAGTGATTTACATGAAACTTACATTCAGGACACTTTATCTTTTGTTTTCTTATGGGATAATTTTCATTATTTAAAGATTTAGGTTCAAGTTTTATAGTTGTTGAAGGACAGTGAACAGAGTTGGCACTGGAGACAATGGGATGGAACAAAGAGGTAATCCATTTTTATAGACCATATTTCACAAAATGTGAGGGTTATTACATTTTAACAAGGACAAATTGCTGTAATTTTTTTTAGGTAAAAAAATTAAGTTCCCCTTATTTTGAATATGTGAAGATTATTAGATAAATAATTTTGTATTCTGTCTTAAAAACCTGTAATCATATATACAGGCACTCCTCAATTAATGACCCAATTCTGTTACTAGGACTAGGTTGTTAAGCGAATTGGTTGAGAAGAGGAGCTTAAAGGGGGATGTCTTGTGGTGTGTCATGGCATCACAGGGTTTTATTTTTCAACAGATAGCACATGACACATTTAAAAACGGATTAAGTAGTCTTACGTGACTTTGAATGCTTCATGTACTGAATACTAACTGACTACCTGAACAAAAACTGAGACACACAAACTGAGAAATGGTATTCCCTGTGTTGGAGAACTGGTCCTAAGTCCAAGTGGTCATTAAAAAGGTAGGTCATTAAGTGAGGAGTGGCTGTATACTATTTATAGTTCTGATGGAATCAAATGTTTTGTAAGTACACAGACAATACTTTTATGAACCCAAAACTTTTTGGCTTGTTCTGCATTTTAAGTTCACGTGGAGTTGAAATATTTTTTGTACAACCTACCTACCTTCCTGTATTATGCTGTTATTAGGTATCTGTACTTAGTGCAGTAGGTATATAGGTCATGAATTTGCTCTCAACCAGGGACTTTTCTTCTCCAGAAGCTTTTCACCAAACTTTAATTTATTAAAGTCCTCTTCAAACTCAATTTATGGTCCATAAAAACTGAACAGATTTTAGGTTACTACATACATTTCTACTTCAAAAAAGACATCATAAGACTGACTGAGGTGATCTAAGTTAAAAACATGCATCAATTAATACTTTTTGTTTAATAGCATACTCACTCTCAACTCACCTTCAAGTTGGTCTATTCTCATTAAAAACAAATACAAGAACATACACTAATTCCACATTCACAGTTTTAGCTTCCTATTAACTTGTTCACATAAGAAAGGATAGATTGCTTTCAGTTGCTGTTATGAAAGATAGAAATGGACAGGTAGGAAGAGGCATTCTGGAGATAAAATACGTAGGACTTAATAGTAGTCTCAGACATGAAGAATAGAAGTTACAAATCATGAGAAGATTTCTGATTTGCATCACAGAGTAAATGGTGCTGCCATTCTCTAGAGTTTAAGATATGGAATACTGGAAGAGCTTGGGTGATGTGGATAATATGATCATAAACTCTTAAGACAGCCAAAATGAGTGTCACTGGGCTATACAGTCAAATTCAGAAAGGCCTGCATTAGATAATTTCATGACTGATCTTGCACATAGGAGGAAACTTGAAGCTGAGTGCAGATATTACCTAGAGTGCAATATAAGAAAAGAGGGTCTAAGACCTGGGTGAAGAACAATCAGCATGCAAAGCAGGAAAAGAGGTGTTCAAAGGAGGAAACCACATTGGTCATAGAAGCCACAGTATCTCAAAAAACTTTGTTCAGTTGTGAATATTATAAATAAGTACCAACTGAAAAAGAGAAAAAAAAAATCAGAACAGACCAATTCCAAACATGTGAATTTGTAATATGAATGACAACAGACTATACTTTCTATGTAGGCACATACTTATAAATTTTTTGGAATTATTTCACGCAACTGAACCCAACCCTTGAAAACCATTTTCTGACCCTGCTCTATGGCAACATTATAATGCTTTAAAAACTCAAGAGTTTCAATACAGGTAACACAGACAATAAATAGCTATATATTAAGTAGATTATTTCATGTGTTATTCCAGGTGCTACATTATTTATTACTATAAAATGGGGTTCCTAACTTGACAACCATCAAACTAAAGAAAGAAAGCTACCCACCTTTTACATCTCAAAAGCAGTTTTGAAGGCAAGACTATTCTTGCAAGGAATCCTAACAAGTGACAAAATGATTAAAATTGTTTTAATACCATAATAAATTAAGAATGTTTTATTTTATTCTCAAAAAAAGGTGAAAGAGTATCTCACCTGCACCTAAAATAGATAATAGTTTTATTTCCACTATTTAATCTAGTCTAGTCTAGCCAGTCCCTTTAATCTAGGGAATGTTTGAGAATCCTGTCAATTCATAGGCACATTTTATACATATGTACATTTTTCCAGGGAGAATATTGTTCTCATACTCTCAAAAGTGTCCATGATTTTAAAAAATTAAGAACCACTTAATATACAGTAATTTACATATTGCCTATACTCAGTTACGCTGCTCTTCAGACTTTTTCTCCCTCATTATTTGTTCTTACAACCTCAAATTTGCTTAGTACAGCTGAAAGTCATGGAGCAATACCCAAAAGCCATTTTAGATATTTATATCAATCTCTGTATTTGCTAAATAATATTTAAAGACTGAACATCTTACAATCTCTTTGCTCCCCACTGAAATGAAATACAGGCAGCAGAATACCATAAAGTGATATTGTTTCTGAATATTCAAGAATTGGTTGTCTAATCCAAATGAAAAGCTTGACTTTGGACCAGGCAGATCATTATCTGAGCCAACCATATAGAGATTAGAAAGTGCACAGTCTTCAAGTCATCTGACTCAATTCTCTTCACCTGTCTGAATTCTCCTTGGGCAGGAAAAAAAGCAGGAATCCTCACTTCAGAAAACTGAAACAAGTTTGAATGCTATGTAGATTCCAAGGAGTCACAAAAAGTAATTACCAAAGGATAAGGTGTGAAAGCATTCATCAGTTCAGTCTGTTAAATGCAAATGGTTTGTTTCGTTCTGTGTAATAACTGCTTTGGGGCGTTTTGCTTTGCCATTCCTTAAACAGGGAGCAATAAAGTACAAGGGGTCGTAACCTCCAAAGCCAATTCAGTTTTTAAAACCTTAGCTTCCTCCCTCTCCATTCCACACGTCTATTTTTCCTTTCCCTGTTATCCCCTGTGATGATTAAACGTCATATTTTTGTCACACCATCATTCTTGGACGATGTGGATAAGATACAGTCAGCGAATACTCCATACAAACACAAAGTTGTGGGAGAAATAGTGTGCTTGGGTGGAAGATACATTGCTCCGGGTATTGGGCATGTAGGAGTCCTTCCCCTGAGTCTCAGTTTCTCCCTACAATATACTGAGGGGCTTTCGTTGGGTAGGGCTCTCTACCTCGGGGTCTCTTCCAACCGTCCTCGCCACTCCTGCGGCCCAGGGACTCGCGTCGCCCCCAACGAGGGGGCAGCTGGGACCCAACCCCGCCGTCCGACCGGAACCACTCCCCACCTCTCGCCGCCATCTTTACCTGTCCCGTTAACAAGGGGGACGCGACAAGGAAACGGATGCCAGGTCCGCCACCGCTGCCGTCCCGGGTAAGTTCATGACCGAGCCTCCGTTTCTGGTTGCCCCCGTCCTCCTCCTACCCGGCCACCGCCGCCACAGCCGTCTCCGCCTTCCCGGACTTGAGCCGCCGCCACGTCCGCAAACCTGTCGTGCGTCATCGCGTCAAGTGGGCGGAGGTGGGAAGGGACGGGGATGGAGGCGGAGGGCGGGGGCGCAAGGGAGACGCCAGAACCCGGCTTCCCAACCGCAGGCCTTCACCGGATACGCAGGCGCAGGGACGCTGCCAGGGCCCGGGGGTGGGCCCGGAGCTCCAGCCCCGCCCCCGCCTCGTCCCCTTTGGCCCCGCTGTCACCGTCAGCAGCGGAGTTCCTCTGGCCAAGTCCTCAGGCTAACCCGGCCACCCCGGGCGACCTGCTGGCTGCGGCTTTGTCTTTCCTTTACGTAGCGCTGGCAAAACTGTCTAGAAAGCATTGAGTGGGGGAGGTGCTGAGGATTTGTCGGTGGCCGTTGTGCCATTCCTTATTTGCTTCATCTGGATGTTTCTTTAGGGTAGGGAAAGACTCCCAAAAAGGCAGGGTGTTAACATTTACGTTTTAGAAAATTGTACTTGGCTTATTATTCGTCATGCTGGAGCCTCCAGACTTCTGCAGAAGAGGCAAAACACTGGAGAAAAACCCTTGGGCGGCGGGGGGAGTTTCAGCCTTTGTGTTCATAGATGAGGAAAGTGAGCCACCTAGAGTTAGGCCCTGGGAAATGTTTGCCCTCGAGTTTGGTTCACAGGCTTCCTATTCTCAAAGAAACAAAGCTGTATGCAAATTGTAATTTAACTTTGTTTGAAAAATAATTGCAAGTCGTTGGTAGTTATTGTTGGGGTCTATGCGATACAGTTTGTTAAGTAAATTCATAACTTCGTACATGATTTTTCTCACAAATTCACTAAATGAGTACGGTAATGTGTTTGTATTTATGTAAATTAGTGTAAAGCGTTTTAATAATGTGCCTAGTGTCTCCCAATGTTGACGTTACAAACTGCACTTTGACGACCATACTGTCTTAGGACAGTACACATTTTAAATTCAAACAGGCGGGATGCAAAGTGCAGACGTTCAGACATTTTCACAATGTCTGAATATTTATGCATCATGAAGCCTCTAAAGCTAGCTGTTTTAAATTATTTTCAGACAGTATGTTATTTTGTTTTCTGGGAATTGTCTTAGTAAAGGTTAGGAATTCTGTATTGCAGTATTTTTCTTTTATTTGCTGGGATGAGCATTGTGCTTCACAATGCTACAAAAAGAACTGCAGGAGAGGGAGACTTAACAAATTTTTTTTTAAGTTTGCAGAAGCTGTTCTGTGTGGTGGTGTTGCCCTTGTGACATCCCTGTCTGTAACCATTTATCACTGCGACATTTTCTCATCACTAGACAAAAGATATATTCCCTTCTTGATGTGTAGTGCTTCAGCTGCTCAGCCTTCATGAATGTTAATGTGAATACAACCTTCTTTCTGCATATAGGTTACTTTTCTTATTTTAATGTCAACAGGCAGTGAATCCATGTGAGAGCCTGAGTGATAGAATTTCAAGTACTTCCACAGGACTGCCACCTGTTTCCTTTGTATAAATACTTTCTCAATTATATTTGCATGCTCCTGAATTGTTACTTATAGTTTAAAAATAAGCAGTTGTTGAACTTTTTACAAAGGCAATAATAGAATTATATTTTATTATTAGAATATACAAAGGAAGCAGTTAGCCATGAATTTTGGCCAAGTTCCAAAGAGCTGGCCAGTAGAAACAAGCACTTTGTCTTTGAGAAAAAGTTTGTCCCCCATGCCTAGCAAAGCCAAAAGGATTTTAATTTTTTTGAGATTTCATCTGACACAGTTTTCATTAAAAAGTCTGTAGATGAGAGAATATATAGTTTCTAGGAGGAATGTGTGTTTCTGTCACTAAACTTTAAGTTTGGGGATTTGCTCCTGAATAAAAATTGTATTGTAATGAGAGTGTAAATTGGTGCAACTGTTTAGGAGTGTTACTTCACAATATTTATGATAGTTAAAAATGCAATGGACTGACCTATTACATTGTTAAGTAATTACATTGGATTTTCTTTCAGATACATATGGATAAGATTTAACAGATATGTTTAGGAATGTTTACTATAGTAACAGCCAAAAATCTGCAAATATTCCAAATGTTCATCAATAGCAGACTGGATACTTCTGACACATTTAAATAATGTAATATTATGCTTTTGATCAAAACAATGAAGTTATAACAGATGTCACCCCAATAAGTCTAACAATACAAATGAATTTAAACAAAACAATGAAAGTAATCTGTTATTTTCTAATTTACCCATTCATTTCCTGATTTATTCATTTGTTTACCTAATAATCTTTTGTTGTAGGAAAAGTATATGTGAGACCTTTGTTCTTAGCATTGGGGATACAGTGCTTAAAAAGAAAAGGTTTCCTTATTCATGGAGCTTCAATGAATAGGCACATGAAAATATCTTCAAAAGGTATTCTAAAGAGAAAAAAAGTAAGTTGCCATATAGGAGATATGATGTTATTTTTTGCATACCTGTGCAAGGAGATCCCTTTAATTTTTCCTTCTGGAAAATTAATAAAGGAATTTTTAACAGTGATTGAAAAAGACTACGTGTCACAGAGGACTAGGCAGGAGACTTTGCCTTTTATTCTTAGACCTCTCTATATAAATTGAATTTTATTACCACGTGCTTTTATTGTTATTTTTAAAAAACATTAAGACTGAACATATTTTGTTGTTGAAAAATTGGACTTGTTTTATTCACACTTAACCAATAATCAACCATCCATCTCTTAATCATTCCCAAATCTGTTTGAACTTTGTATTCAAATAGTGAATGCCTGGAGAGAAGAACCAGATAAAGTCCCTTGGAAATCAAAATCAAAAAATGAAAGAGTAACAGAACATTGAATTCATTTTACATTTCTTCCTGATTTCCCTCTGCCAGATTTTTTTCATTCCTCCTCTTTTATTCTCTGCCCCTTCCTATATCCTTTTATCATCCTTTCCTTGTAATTTCACTTTCTAGAAGATTGTTGTACACACTAAGCAAATACTTAAAGGAAACTCAAATCAATTTAAAACTGGATTATGAGATGAAACCTAAAAGTTCCTCCCCTGATCTCTGATATTAAAACTATGCATAAAGAAAATTACTGTCTCTTCTCTAGAAGTCTTGAAAAAAGAAAAACCAACACTGTGTGGTTTAGATATGTTCTGCTAGAGATGAACCAGATGACCTCCCTAGTTGCTGTTCACGCTGTGATTATAAAACATAGTGATTATCATAATCAACGCTCTGCCATAATGTGAATAAGAGTCATACGTACTTCGGGCATTTAAAATTGCTTATAAATGCCCAACAATAATTTAAGGCTATTAAATATGACTTGAAAATGACCACTACAATGTTTTCTTTCCATGCAGACGTTACTAGCTGAAAACTAGCCTCACAAAACTATTCTTAAATTCTTTAGCTAGGTTCTTGATACATATAACAAGAAATAGTTATATGCTTATATTTAAGTAAACTATGACTTGAAATGTTTATTTCCTATGATCTTTACAATCATCATGGCCACATAAGTTAATCTGTGTGGCTGAATACCTTAGAACCTGTATGTAACTTGCCTGCTCCCCTGGTCAAACAGCATTCAAGAAAACATGAGGGATGACCCAGTCTATGGAACTGGGTGAGAGTAAAAGGTGATCATCCAGAAGTGGAGTGCAAGTCAAAATAGAGTCTAGAGAGTGGAATTGAGTTAGTTTTCTTAAGTTTTCAGTATTGTACATATGGAGTCAGGAGATTAGTGGGTAGGGAAGTATAAAAGGGAGAATGGAAGAGGCAACAGCATCTCCTCTTTCTAGTCTGGGACTTTCCAGGTGGTTAGAGACCACTTCTGTGCCAATCTTCAGCTTAACCAATGGTATCTGAAAAACCAAGTAAGAAGTTGAGAGGCAAAGCTTCTATGCCTCTATAAAGAATCATAAAACAGTGAGGTTTATATATCTAAAGTGAAGGTAGTGTTTATCTGACAAAATAGACACGGAAATTACATCTATTCATTCCACAAATATTTATTATAGAGGAATTTGCATTTGTAATAATGGGGGTAAAGAAAGGCCTAGTTGAAAAGGTGATAGACTAACACTGAAGAAAGTAAGATTGTGAGCCATGTTGGTACCTGGGAGCCAGGCAGGAGGAACAACCAAGTGCCAGCCAGGTTCCTGGGAGGAATTGTGCCTAGTGTATTGGAGGAACAGCAAGAAAGTCAGCATGGCTGGAGTGGGTTGCACAAGAGGGCAGGTGAGGTTAGAGGGAGGCAAACTAGATAGGACTGTGTAGGCCATTGCTAGACTTGAGCTTTTACTCTGAACAAGATGGGAAACCATGGGAGGGTTTTGAGCAGAGGAAGACGTTAACTACCTTTTAAAGGGATCACTCAGGAGGGTTAGGGTGGAAGTAGGGAGACCAGTTAGGAGGCTATGCAGTGACTCAGGCAAGAGGGAGGTTGGCTTGAATCAGAGCCAAGATCAAATGTCAGATTGATTGGGAATAGAAATACTTGATTAAAAATAATTTTTCAAAGCACCTAAATTTGAGAGGTTGCTCAATTTTGGTTTTAAAGATATTTTTCACTGGTTCCTTCTTGAATACTTTGATTAGTGAGTCTGTATTTAGGGTCCCTTTTCTCCATTAATTTGAAATAAACCACACTCAACACTGTAGCAATTGTTAGATCTAAGTAAAGTTTCCCTTCTTTCTTCTCACCATGTTTTCTTTTATTTACAGTTAAGGTTGAGCTGATCCCCCCCCCCCCCGTTTTTTTTTCTAAGCTTTAATCCTATCTGGCTTCTAAATCCCTTCAGAATTATTTGAAGCAAAGAATGCCTGCTGACTTAAAAGAGTATTTCACATTTGGATTTACTCTGTGGGGTATACAGCAAGAGTAGTGGAGACTTCCTTTCCATGAAGAATAGTGTGTTTGGCAGTGATATGTGCTGATCAGTAAGCTGTCTGTTAAAAAGGAACACACTGAAACTTTGATTTGTTGTTTTGAAAAGGACTTATTTTTCTTTGGAGTACTTTTCAATTTTAAACCTAATTTGTTATTTTGTAGGAGAATTGATTTGTAGTAATAGAAACTTGATTAGCTTTCCTTTCAACCCTATCCTTAAAGTCATACTAAGTCTACCTATAGCATAACATAACATAATACAAATGAATATTTGGTTTGTAAAGATTTCTATATCTTATTGTTTCAGTCATTTCTTGAAAGGTAAATATAGTAAATATTTTACTATACTAGTCCTCAAAAGAAAATGCCTTATGTATTATTCTTGACTTTGTCAAAGATGATTTATATAGGCTTTATATTAATGCTTATATAAAAGAAGGCATTAGCTTGAGGACAGAATAATTCCTTGTATAAAAATATTATGGTTACTCCTAGGGCAAAGCCACAAAACTGTTACCAAATCTAGTCTAGTGAAACAGATATGCTAGCCCTTCTACATTATTTGTTTTTTAGCAACCGGATAGGATAGAATTTGGAGGTGAATGTGATGTGGAAGGGTTTAGAGTAAATTCTTTCTTTCTTCCTGCCTTGTCCTACTTTCCATGAGCCATATTTGCCTTTCTCTAAACATCTGCCCTTTACCCAGTAAAGTTAGTTTCACAAGAACTGGAAGTAGGGACTGCTATTGCTGGTGGAGTGTGTGTACTGAGAGCATTGCTAAGGGACTGGAAAACTTCAACAAGGAGATTGTGAAAGGAATGGTAACATCTAAGTCTTTCAACATTTATGAAGTTAAGGCAGTCTGTACAAAAGTGTATTTCAATAGCTATTACTGTATCAACTATTGTCAAAGCATAGTCTGCAGACCCTTTCCAATCCTCAGGATTCCTTCATAGAGTCCTCAAGGTCAAAAGTATTTTTGCAATAATTCTATAAGTTATTTGCCTTGTTCATTATGTTATCCGTTGCACTCATAGTGAATCCTTAGCATGATTCAAGGCAATGGCATTGTTGTTCACCACTGCATACTCATTTGGAAAAAATAAAAGTTTACTTAAGAATGTTTCTTAATTAAACAATAAAAAGTATTCATTTATTAAATCTCAACACTGGACTGCATGTTTTTTTATTATTCTTTTTAATGAAATGGGGAATGTGAATAAAGCTCTTTCACTGCATATCCAAGTACATTGGTTGTCTGAAGGAAACGCTTTTATGCCCTTTTTTGAGTTGGGAGCTAAACAACCCATTTTTATCATAGGGTGCACTTTTTAATAGAAAGACTGACAGAAAAACTATGGTCAATAAGACTTGAATATTTATCAGACATTTTCTTGAAAATGAACAAAGTAAGTCAGTTACTTCAAGGAAAACAAGACAGTATTTGCTACCATTGATAAAACTTAAGTTTTAGCTCAAGCGAAAATGAAATGTGAGGAAACTTTTATTGTCCCAATGAGCTTGGAAGCTTCTCAAAACTAAAAGATTTTGTGATAAAATTGGTGATGATAATAATAATGTAATTTTTCAAGTATCATATAATGAAAATTGTCAACACTTGGAAAATCTGCATAAGTCAAAGAATCAATATTTCCCAAACATACAATGTTACAAAATCATGCACTAATACAAGACCCATACAAATTATAAGGCCAAGAGTTTTAATGTAACTAAGTAAAAAATGCTTATTGATATAATATACATTATGACTAATCTTTACGAAACTATCATTCATTGAGTCTAGGTACAGTATCAAAGACAAATATCCACAATTATCTGAAAAAACTATTAAAATTACTCTCCGTATATTAACTACATATTTATGAGAAGCTGAATTTTCTTCATATGCTTCAATCAAAACAATACGTAGCAACAGATTGAATGTAAAGCAAATATAAGAACCCACCTGTCATTAGAGCTAATCAATGGCTTGAGCAAAATTTCAGGATACACGATCAACAGATAAAAATCACTGATATTTCTATACATTAGCAATAGACAATCTGAAAAGGAATTTAGAAAATAATTCATGCACAATAGCTTCAAGAAGAATTAACACATAAAAATATATTTGGGAGTTCCCTGGTGGTGTAGTGGCTTAAGGCTTCGGCGCTGGTGCTGTCAACACTGCAGCCTGGGTTCGATTCCCGGCCAAGGAACTATCCACATACAAAAAAAAAAAAAAGAAAGAAAGAAAGAAAGAAAATATATTTAACCAAGAAAGCGCAAGACTTACGTGCAGAAAACTACAAAACAGTGCTGTAAGAAATGAAAGAATATCAATGAATGGAAAGACGTCCTGTGTTCATGAATTGAAAAACTTAATATTGTTAAGATGACAATATTCCCCAAGTGATCTAGTTTCATTCCAATTCCTATCAAAATACCAACAGACACTGAGAAATGGTAAAGCTGATCCTAAAATTCATTTCATAAAGGAATTCCAGATAGTCAAACAATTGAAAAAGAGCAGCAAAGTTGGAGGACTTACACTTCTCAATTTCAAAACTTACTACAAAGCTACATTTATCAAAATAGTGTGGTAATGGCATAAAGATAGATTTGTAGATCAATGGAATGGAATTGAAAGTTTAGAAACAAATGTATACATCACCTGTAGTCAACTGATTTTTAACAAATGTGTGAAAACCATTGCATGGGGACTAACTACTCTATTCAACCAATGGTGATGGGATAACTGGATATCCATATGCAAAAGAATGATGTTGGATCCTCACCTCATACCTTATCCAAAAATTAGCACAACATGGATACAAACCTAAATATAAAAGTGATAAAAATCTTAGAAAAAGGTATAAGTATAAAACTTCATGATCTTTGTTTTGGCAGTGTTTTTTTAAAAGCTATGACACAAAAACATAAGCAACAGAAGAAAATTAGATAAAGTGGACTTCATTAAAACTAAAAACTTTTGAGCATCAAGGACACTATCAAGAGAGGGAAAAGACACCACATAGAGTGGGAGAAAATATTTTTAAATCATACATCTGGTTTAGTATCCAGAATATATTAAGAACTCTTAAAACTCAACAACAAAAAGACAAACACTCAAAAATTGGGCTAAAGAATTGTTTAGATATTTCTCCAAGAAGATATACAAATAGCCAACAAGCATATGAGAAGATGCTCAACATCATTAGTCAGTAGGGAAATGCCAATCGAAACCACAATAAAATGCCACTTCACATCCATTAGGTTGACCATAGTTCTAAAAATGTAAATTAACAAATGTTGTTGAGGATGCAGAGAATTGGAACTGTCATACATCGCTAGTAGGAATGTAGAAATGGTACAACTGCTATGGAAAACAGTTTGGCTATTCTTCAAAAAAGTGAAAAATAGAATTATTATATGACCCAGCAATTCTACTCCTAAGCATATACTAAAGAGAATTGAAAACAATGGTTCAAACAAAAACTTGTATATGAATATTCATTTTAGCACTATTTATAATAGCCAAAAGGTAGAAACAATCCAAATGTTTATCTACAGGTGAATGGACAAACAAAATGCACACATACAACTGAATATTTTCAGCTACAAAAATACATGAAGTGCTGCTATATGCTAAGCTATACTGTATGGTGTAGTCTTAAAGTTATCCAGGCCAAGTTACTGCTTGAGTTTGAAGTTGCAAAGATTTTCTAATATAAATCAGTTGTAAATCTAAATATTACAGGTTAAAGCATAACTGGAAAAAAATCTCCTGATATTAGCTACCAGCATATAAATTAGAAGGTTAGAAACTAGATTATTAATGGGAGTTATAGTCTGAAGGAAGGAGTGGAGAAGTTAAAAAAAAAAAAAAAGACAAGTGTTGGGGGTTGGGAATGGTGAGTGATAGGTGAAGAAGGTTATTAGGAAATTCATGTTTCAGTACATTAATTCAATTTGACAAACGTATAACAATTTCAAATGTGATTTTTCCTTTTGTCTAGGTATCTGTGCTAATAATACATTATTTACATTTACTGAATATTATGTGCCAAGTATTGTTCTGAGGTTTGTTTGTTTTTTTAATACAATATTTTTGAGGAATGATTTTTTTTTTTGGTTGGTTCTCTGGGTGGGGAATGAACCCAGGCCTCGGTCAGTGCTGTAGCCACTATAGCACCAGGGAACCCCCAAGGAATGATTTGAGAATTAGTTATGGACATCCTGACAGTTCACCCTTAAATACTTCAGCATATGTCTCCTAGGAAAAAGGACGTTCTTCTGTATAACCATGACGTAACTATTCCTCCAGACATATAATACTGATACAATCTTATTCTCTAATATTTAGTTTATGTTTAAATATCCAAGATTGCCCTGATTATGTCCTCCATGTGATTTCCGTTTTGTGTTTATTTCTTTATTTATTTTAAAATAAGATCCAGGATTTAATCAAGGTTCATGAATTGCATTTAGTTGTCATGCCTCTTTAGTTTCTTTAATGCAGAAGTTTCCCAGCTCTGCTCCCCCATCTAAATATTTTGGTCTTATGTGACTTCGATAATTTTTTAGAATCTAGACTGCAGTTGTTTACAGACTTTACCTGAGTTTAGACTTTTTTTTTTATTATTTTCTCGTTATTAGATTCTGGTTAAATAGTTTGGGCAAGAATCCCACCTTGATGATATTGGATACTTAGTGCATTGTATCAGAAGGCACATGATGTTAGTTTGCTTCCTTATTGGTGCCCAGACACTCTTCTGAGTATGTCTTAATGCATTTAATTTTAAAACAACCTGTGCTGTAGATATTGCTTTTATTTCTTACACATTTTAGGACTTTGTATATAAGGATACTATGAGATTAAGTATCTTGTCCAGGGTCATAGAGCTGGTAAATAATAAAGCAGAGTTCTAAACTCAGATAGTTCCAGAACCTTTAAGATTAGCCACTAACTACATTGTGAAGAGACTGATTAAGTCATCTCTTAGCTTCAGGGTATATAAGTTGGAGGCCCGGAGATTGGTCCTCAGGCCTATAATGAGAATTCCTTTGGAATTCTGTGTTAGGCCTTCCACGTCCAGCACCCCCCGGAAAAAGTGGTGTTGAGTCAGATAATCACTTGGAGAACTTGACATGGAGTGTCAGGTACAGAGGGACTGGTACCTGATTCATCCAGAAAAAGTCATAGGTGAGTTTGACTCTGTCCTGCAGTCAGAGGAAAGGTGTGTTAGTCTGAGGGCCAGGTGAGAACAAGACTGAAGAGTCTACATTACCCAAGAGGCTTATTTGGAGAAATGAAGCCATCCCCTCCAAGAGGATCTGCGGTGGGTTGCCAGAAGGTAGGGATTGGAAGGTTAATTGCAAATGGCCTGCCCAGGGAAACATAGCTTGTGTCAGGTATCCCCACAGATCAGAGTCTCCAAAGAACTCATTTAGGAAAGAATCTTTCTTTACCTCTCTATATCTATTTCCCTGCTTTCCAACCCTAAAGGATCCATAAAGGAGCATAGTGAAAAGGGGTTAAGTACAAGAGTTGGGAAGAACAGAGAAAAAGAATGAACATGCCTTCCTTCCCCACTGTGGGCTTTATAACCTGGAGTCAGGCTCAAGCAAGCACAGAACTTGCTCTCAACGCATAAATGGGAAGTTAAGATTTGTATTGTACTATCTGAGAATGATTCCATTTGTTAATAATTCAAATGAGTGTGAAACCTGAAGTCCTCCAAGATTTCATCCTGGGGACAGGAAAGAATGATGAGCAGTGCAGGTTTCATTCAGCAAACCGAAGTCAGTGAGATGGCTACTCTAGGACTGAGTCCCTTTCCCGGATTTCCTCCTCAGGTTAGTCTCATACTAAACTCCGGTAACTTCTTTCTTAGTCCTTTGATTCTCACTTAGGAGGAATTGTTTAATGGGTATTCTTCTAGAGAATTGTGTGTTGTGTTGTCTTTTTGTTCACTGCAAACAGAACTTTTCCAGTTGTTGAATGGAGTAAGGTCATCATTGACAATATATTTTTTTTCCGTAATGCCACCCAAATTCTGCCCCTATAGTGGGAGCCAACTGCAGTCGTGTGAGCATAGGACAAGCATTTGTTTGAATATTGATTCTGGGAGTTCCCTGATGGTGTAGTGGCTTAAGGCTTCGGCGCTGGTGCTGTCAGCGCTGCGGCCTGGGTTCAATTCCCAGCCAGGGAGCTACCCACATACCAAAAAGCCAAAAAAAAAAAAAAAAAAAAAAAAAAAGAATATTGATTCTGCGTTGGCTGCTGAACTCTGGAATATGGACAACCCCTGTCCACCTCCTCATCCCCCCGCCAATGGCTACATCTTTAAACCAGTTGTATAGGAAGCACTCAGTGGCAAAGTTCTTTTTCTCTTTTTTTCACCTCTCTTCTCCTCTCCTTTCAACACTGTTCCTAAGATGATCCAGCTTCTAATCTTTGGCTTTACCTTCTTTTGCCAGCACTAGGCTTTCTTCTCCCTAGACCTCAGGAGAGATGTGGTGTTTCTGACTGGAGGGAGGATGCTCCTTCATAGGTAGGATTTGCCTTTGTCCTTTAGTTCCATTAGTGTCAAGCTCCACTCAGTCCCACTCCAGCATCCCTAAACCTCCCTCTCAGATGCTCCAGTCCCCCAGCATACTCATAGTACCTACCCCTGGGTCCCTCAAGGTAGCAAAGAGAGGACACCTGGCACTTTGCTTGCCTCACCTTTTGCAGGATGCGTATAGGAGCAGAGCTGATCTGGGGAAGAGTATCTTCCTTCTGTCAACACCTCAAAAAGAGAAGGGCTGTAGCTGAGAATAGGCCCCAACAGACCAAGGAACGAGAAATTTTAGTATATCCAACTTAAAGAATATTCCTTAATTAAGGGAGAGAAAAGAACATTAATTGATTCATGTATTTATGTAATCATTTTATATAAGGATGCAAAATGTTAAATAACTTAAAATCAAATAAATTACATAAAATTAAATAAATGTCTTTTGTTCTATTGAATGACAGTGATAAAGAACAGAACAGGCTGCCACTTTAAATTAGGAGGAAAATGATGTACTATGTTGGATCAGCTGAAACTGCTGTCATTCAACCGTTTTGCCAATGTTTGATCATTTTAACATAAGAAAGTATCAATTTCCTATGGCTCAACCTAACATTGATGTTTTAAAGACATTTCTGATAGTATTTTTCTTCTGTAAATGAAAATATATGTTAGTCTAAATTTTTCTTTTATATTATGGTCAATTACTTCACACTGCCAGTAGAGTGCATTGGGTGCCTGGTGATATCAAAGAAAAATTTTTATAATAAAATGTATGCGTAGATGCATCTGGTTATGATTTGCTTTTCCTTTTCTCCAGTTGCATAATTTAAGCTGCTGCATAATTCTTTTTCCTTTTATTCCATTCCATATGGTGGCAGAACAACTACCAAAAGATGAATGCTTTCAGTACCTTTCATATCAAAGCTGCAGCTTTCACATTCTGTTCTATTGATACTGCATTTTGGCAGTGGATAAAGGGACGCAGTTAAAGTCTCTGCTCATAATTGGTTTTATTTGGGAAAGATTTTCTTTGAACTAGTGACCACCCATGATTTTATAATTATCAGAAATTAACCAGCTCAGCATTTCTTGTAGGAAATATTCACAATTCACTTCCTTGCTTTTAGAAAAAAGAAAAGAAAAGAAAAACTAGGCTTTATTAAAGAACTCCACTTTGGGAGTATTCCAGTGGGATAGCTCTAACTTAGTGCTAAAGCTGTATTTGTCTGATACCCTTTCAAGCACAATCTTAAAAATCTTTTTACTTTCTCAGAACCTGACAAAGAAGAAAGCTCAAGAGAATTTTGATTTTCTAAAACGTGATACAATTCCCATGTGAATTTTCTGATATGATCTGACTTACACACCAACTATAGACAAAGCATTAAAGCTTTCTGCTGAGTACTTTTTTCCCTTTCTTTTCTTTTTCGACCACTTTCTTGAGACATAGCTCACATACCATACAATTCACGCATGTGAAATGTGCTGTGATTTTAGATATATAACATTAATTTTTAAGAATTGTAGTAAATATAACATAACTTGCCATTTTAATCATTTTTAAGTGTACAATTCAGTGGTGTTAATTACATTCATAGTGTGTGCAGCCATTGCCGTTCTCTACTTCCACAACTTTTCATCACCTTAAACAAAAACTACAGAGAGTACTCTTCTATGCCTTTCAGGATGATTTGAAATTCTTATGGGTGAATGAAGTGAAGAAAGTTGACTGGACATTTGAAAGGTAGAACACTTCCAACTTGAGTTTAAAGGCGCTGGCAGAGGTGTCTGCTTTAAGTGGACCAGGCACCCACGCTTGTATAAACTTTGCAAGGCCCTGCATTATCCCCAAACATACCATCAGTCAAACCTCTCTTCAGCTGGGCTTGATTTTTCCCACCCATGTGGGAAATAGACAGTGGGGGCTTTGTTTGCAGTGGCTTTCTTTGTTTGCAGCCATTGGTGAAATGAACATTACTTCAGATTGGAGATGTCCTTGGTAGAACTTGGGGCTCCTGGGAAAACAGATCTAAATAACCCAACACAGATGACTTCATCGTGTTATCGATATAGACTCACCCCATTCAGGGTAATAATTGCAGTCCAGCATCCTGTGCAGATCCCAGCAGGACTGGGCTAGGTCATGGGATGTTAGGTGGGGGACTCCTCAGCCCTGAGAAGAGTGCTGAAAGACGAATTCTGAAGAGAAGCTTGCCCTCTTTCACTTTCACCTACTCTGATATGTCAACGAAGGTTCAAAGACACTTCAGGATCTTGTCAGGGAGATGTATATTTATGAAAATTTCTCGTAAGTTCATCTTTGGATCGTATCGATCAGTTCTGCACTGAGTTTAGCCAAGGGGTAACTTAAAATACACAGTGAGTGATTGGTCTAAGAAATCAGACTCGTTTTGTGACCTTATTCACGGGAAACATGATTATAAAAAACTCTTTGAGGACATCTCTGTATTTTAAAATAGGAAAGGTAAGTTGTGTATTTGTTGAATGAGGAAAGTATTAATAAATGGACATTATTAAATAGAAAGATTTAGTAGATAGCATGCTTATCCTGGTTCTTCCTAATTATGCTTCAAAATGGGATATGTATAGATCAAATGTAAAGAACCTTATATTTTATATCAAAAGCTTTACATCTCTCCTCTCTGTCCTCTTCCCCCACATCTCTCAGGAAATTAGCTATTTGAATTTAGCATTTGGTTAAGTGTACCAGAGCCCACAGAATGTTTTTGGAAACTTTAAATTCTTTGTCACCGTATTAGCAGGCATGTAAATGAAAGCTTATTAAAGATAATTATGCAGGGAGTGGAAACCTTATAGTCTATTCTCATAAATAAGAAGTAGACAGAAATCATAATCTTGGCCCAGCTAAAACTCAATGTTAGGAATGAAGGATTTGTTTGCCTTGTCTGCTCCCAAACCTCAAGTAATAAATCTCAAAAGCCTCAATATTGATTCAACAAAATGAATGGCTGAGTTATTTCAGAAGGATGCTGACAAGTGGACAAATGCTGCCATGGTGACATTTTGATATGCAGCGCCGTTACTGAGCCTTGCCGGTTTCCTCCCCCTGCCATTAAAGCAAAATGGCAAACCAGGGAAAGTACCACTCACAGCATGCCTAAACCATGCTGCAGGGGGAAAAAGAGATTTAATTAGTTGTTCTTAAAAGATTACAAATGCCGTATATATTAGTATATGATTTGTGGGTAAATTCCTTCTAAAATATGAGAAAAACAGTTCTGAGACACGCTTCTTGCTAAGAAATAGAAATTATTATTAATCTAAAAAGTGTCTCAGATGGTATTTTTGTAAATGTTTGGTAAACAGATTTCTTGAGGAAAAATATTTTTAACTTGGGAAGATAAACATTTAAAATATTTTTCATAGGACATAAAATTTCATTTAATTCATTCTTTGCTAAATAATGTAATAAAATATTGTTCTGTTTTGTCTTCACCTTTCTGGTTTAAAATTCTAAAATGCCACCTCAACCTCTGTTGTCTGTGTTGGTCTGTATTGACTGCTACCTTGACAAACATTTAAGTCTTAAATTAAGGAGGAACTACTCATTGCACACTTCATTTAGGTAAGGACCAAATCATTTGCAGAGAAGGTTCTACACGGCGGATTAGAGATTTCAAAATGATCATGATAAATCATGTCAAATTGGTCACTCCCTAGATAACCCACAGTGTCGCTAAGATCCAGGGCACAGGGCTTGCGAAGCTCCTAATACCTAACCCTTTCCTCAGGAATGTGTGAAGCCATCTCCAGTTTGAGCTGTGTTTGAAGCCTTTATGCCATTCTCCTTTGTCTATGCTCCTCCCTCGTTTATACATATGTCAACTGTCCTGGGGCTTTGGTATCCATTTTGTTTTGTTTTTCTCTGCAGAAGTTTGATTGTGCAGGTCTTGTGTAGGGTAGGAAAGATGTTTAAAAAGTTTCTCAGAAGCCATAGTACTGACAACTTTCTAGTTCTTCCAGCCTTCCAACTTTATTTTCTGATAGAAGGCTCGTAACCCTCAGAAGGACTTACTCCTGTCAATTTTCCAAGACTTTCCGCAGTGTTTCAAACTCTTCACAAAGTACCAGTGGTCCTCATTGGTGATAACAACTCCAGGGGACATCCTTCACATAGATTTCCAGGTAAATGGAGTTGTCGAGAGTTGTATAACTCCTGCAGCCTTGGAGGTAATAACACAGACAGGCACAACCCCAAACCATAAGAATCCCAAACCCAGAAGAAACAAGGTTCTCTTCATTAACTGCCCGATTGGTACTCATCTGAGTGATTTTAGACTCATAGCCAGGCTTCCATACTTCTTTAGAACAGAATTTTCAAGCATGTAGTTTGAAGAATATTAATGAAAATTCCATAGAGAAAAAAGTTTCTGTGACCAAATATACTTATAAAAGAGTGAGTTAAATTTAAACTGGTTTATTTATGGTAGTATTCATATCATTTAATATTTTATTCTGCTTAGTGATATTTTAAGAATGTTTCCAACACGTATAGTTTGATTACTGCTTTTTTTGCCCTTTGCACTTGGACAACTGAAACTCACAGTTCCTACTTTCAGAAATGCCGATGTAACTAACAAAGCAGCATGAGGACTATTTTTGCAGAAGAGGGAACTAAGAGATTGGATTCCAAGCCTGCTGCCCACGTGCTCCAAGACACAGAACTCAGGCAGACATTAATCAATGACACAAAGCAATCTCTGCAGAAGACTAGAGATTCCATTTGGACCCTCCCTCTAGTTAAACCAAGGCAAATTAAACAAAGGTTGTGCTTTACAAGAGATACAAACCAACCTGCTTTTATTTTTAGTGCATCTTACCAAAGTTAATGATAAACTTACTACTATTCTTCTATCCTCACACCAACAAATTTTCCACTGACGCAGCAAATGCATAAAACCTTAGTCCAGGGAACGAAGGGAATCTTTTCCACCAATTAGAGACCACCACTGGGTCTATGGGGTGGCTTTTGTTTTCACTTGATATTAGCCAAAAGGCTGAGAAGTGATGGCCTTTGTTTTCTTACTTACTCTCTGCTAAAAACAAACAAACCAACAAACAAAACCAAATTACTTTTACTTTAAATTCTATATTGGCTCACATTTGAAGTCTTCCCTATGTGAAGCCAAGGACCCTCTTCTTCTATAACATAATTGATTTACTGAGGGGTTTTCATTCAGTAGTTTTCAAACATGAACTACAAACATGAACGTGAATCAGTATTATTGTCTCAAGTCTCTTTCCTATGTATTCTATGTCTGATCATTCTTTCCCACTGGGTAGTAAATCTCTTGGAAAGATTCCATAACTTCAATGTATGCCAATCTCAGACCATATACAAAGCTTCCTCCTTCTCATTAGTGGTTAGATCAATGGCTCCAGGGGCCTGAAAGGGGAGGAGACATGGTTAGTTGCTGAAGTGTGTAGAGTGTGTGTGTGCATATTTATGGTGATTGTGATTTTAGAACACCTCTCTTTTCTACCTGCTCCATTTCAAGGCCTAATTCTTCTAATAAATACTGAGAGCTGAGAAAGAGAATAGGAAGACAAACATCTCTTTGCTTATTAGCAGGTAGGTACCCTTCTTCACGGTTGTGGCTGCTTCTCTGGAGAACAGATCCTCCATGTGAGATACGTTCTGGTGGATTCTGTGAGCTCTTCCCATTGCATGGTTTCTTAAAGTGGGTTTTGCCTTAATCACTTCCTTCAGCTACTGCCAGATAGTACACAACCTCTCGTTCTTGGGATCTTCCCACTCCACAAGCTGTTCTCTCAGATCAGATATTGGCAAGATTATGCTGAAGTGCAACTTCCATGGTATCATGGCCTGTAAGAAGTGATTAAGGCAAAACCCACAATTCTCCTGGAGGAGAGAGAAAAGCCAGAACCTCTTCCCTAGGCTAGCTAGCTACTCAAGGCAAATTCTTCTTTTCTCTGGGATGGGAATAGAGGCAGGTGATTGTCCTCTATTGTTCCACCTCTTAAAAAGCCTTGGATACACAGTCTAGTCTCAATGGTCACTAGCTGTCTTTAGAAATCAGGTACTTATCTCTTTGGTCCAAATCACCAGTTCTAGGGGAGCAGAAAATGGTCTATTCAGTACATTGATTTTCAATATTGTATAATGTACACAGAAGGTAGATGAGAAACCCTACTTGGTACATGTTTTGACACTAGTTGTTAGCTGCTTTTTTTGTTTCTTTTTATTTTTGTTTTCAAAGAGAGTGAGAATAAGAAACTACAGGCAAGTCTGTTAAGGGTCAGAATTTTAGATCAGAGTAAACAAGAAGTTAGTCAGAATCATAACATATGTAGTATTGTGAAGGGCACATGAAAATTTTGATCCCAAACTAGGCAGAGAAAAAAGAAATAGCAAATTACAAAAATGAGGACATAGGACAAGGAATATTTACAGAATTCTTACAAAGAATCAGGATCTCTCTCTCTCTCTCTCTCTCTCTCTCTCTCTCTCTCTATATATATATATATATATATATATATATATATATATATATATAATACATAGAGGAATCCTGTGGAACAAGATAGCAAATTCTGCTACAGGAAGTTTCTTGAGGACTGAGACTACATTTTATTCATCTTTATATCTCGGAAGCATCACATATCATTAGAACTCAATAAATGTTTATTGAGTGAATTAATAAATTTAGGATATCAATATAAAAAAAAACCCTGATAACTTTTGCTACTGTATATATTATGGCCCTCCGGACATTTCTGGCCACTGCCCACTTTGTAAATAAGTTTTATTGGAACACAGCCATGCTCATATGTTTGCATATTGTCTTGGGTGCTTTCATACTACAATGGCAGAGTTGAATGGTTGTGACAGGGACTGCATAGCCACAAGTCTAAAATATTTACTGTCTGGCGCTTTATAGAAGTTTTCCATTTGTTGGCATGGAGGTTTAAAGCTGCTGTTACACATGTTTTCTGTTGGGTGTGACTCATTCCTAGTGTGGCTACCTCAGGTCCAGGAGTAAGTGGGAGCACATGGTTATTCTGTCAGACAGAATAAGAGCAAGTCCTGGGAGCCTGAGAAGGGTGGGTGTGAGAGATCCACCAGAGCCAAGAGGGAACTCATCTTGATGCATTTTAATAATCTTGTCTCTCCCTCCTTTGAACCATCTTCATATCTCTCTGATGGCATTAGTCACGTTGTACTTTGGGTTACCAAGATTTATGTTATCTTTCCCCTATTCAATGTAAATGAGGGCAGAGACCACATTTTGTTCATGTTCATATTCTGAGTGTCTAGTGATGCTTCTGGTTAGGTAGGTACTCATTTAAAATATGCAGTGCAGTTAGCAGGATTATGATACTGGTTGAAGAAAAGGAAAAGCAAGGTCTGGCACCTCAGAGGCAGTAGGCTTTGAAGTATTAGTAAGCAAGTTAATCAGTTTATAAAAATCAGTTTGGAGTAGAGTGTTCAAGGAAGTGGTAACACCAAGCGATAGCTCTGTGTGAGAGACTATTCAGGGAATTGCTGAGATTTTGTGAGGTTTTTAATTTCCCAAAGGCCCAAGACTGTTTTTCTTTTTCTAATTTGGGAGCAGAATCTCAAGCTTAAAGTATTCGCAGTTATTAAATGGATTCTCTGCTCCCTTTGTGGCAGGAAATTATTTCCTTTGGCTCACATATTCTAATTTTGAGTCTGAAAGTGGGACCATCTTTTCACTTACTTGTTCAGTCACATCACTCATTCAACAAATGTTTAATGAACTACTACTGTATGCCAGGTTCTTTGAGAACTTGGATTTAAGTTTTGTTTTTCCATTATAGAGTGCTAAGATGATAAACACTAAATTTTACTGAGAACTCTACTACATATAAGTGTGCAGAGGAGGAGAGGTGGGTGACTAGTAGCTTAGGTGAGTCCTAATTTAGGACAGGACGAAAAAAGCGGAGTCCAGGTCTGTGGCAAACTCCTGACAAGTCTTATTATTATTATTATTATTTTTCTGTCTGGGACCTAGGTCCCAAACAGAGGCCTCTGGTTGACAGATTTGGGCACTCTTGAAGTAACAACCTACTTTTATTTTTTTGGAGAGGAGGGAAGTAGATACTGCTTAAGCTTGGTTTTGTTTCTTTGATGACATTCCCTTATGTGTGCCTAAACTTAAGATGTTTGAACTCAGTATGTCAAGTATGAGAAATACTTTTTTTCAAGGAACTACAAAGATCTTTGGAGATTTACAAGGCTTAGTATGCAAGAATAACTAAATTGCAGAAGGAAGAAAAACTGTATGATATCCAGACTTTTCTTATGGGGCTTAAGAAAATGATTCCTATGTGAAATGTAGAGTTATTGAATCGATTTGATCAAGATTACTACAGGGAAAAGGCCTATATTCCCTTAGTGCTGTCTTTAGGCAGAATTGGAAATTAGGTCGCTTTGCTTTCAGAATTTCCAGCTTTCCTTTCAGGACTCTTCTCTCTCAGTGGCATCTGCCACCTCCCACCTTCAGATGCCCAGTAATCCTCTTTCTTTCTGTTTTCTTTATCAAAGCCTGACTTCCAGAACAAAATCTCTCTAAGCTGTAGATGATGGAAGAAGTTTAAAATACCTCTGATTCAGGCATATTTGTATTTTAACATGGGATCTAATCATGTTTTCAAAGATTGGAGTTTTGAAGTCTAAGGAGATAGGCTTTGGGAATCTTTTTGATATAATAGCCTTCCAGATTTCTCACAGAACCCTATTACATAGGCCTCCCTCTTCCGTTTCCTGCCTTCCTTCCTTCCCTATGTATTGAGTGTCTACTATATCCGAGGCTATTCTATAGCTGCTGGGTATAGATCAGTATATGAGAGAGACATGGAACCTATCCTCATGCAGCTTGTGTTCTTAGGGACAACAAAAATACCTAAATAAGCAAATAAGGTATTTATTAGGGATACGTGATACAAAGAAAATAAAACAGGGTAATGGATAAGAGTGCCTGTGGAAATTATCAGGGCAGACGCCTCCGAGGAAGGGCTAGTTGAGTTACTCCTGAAATGAAGGATATGATAGAGCATCAGGCATGTGAAGATCTCTGGGAACATTACGCCAGCCATAGGGGAAAGCTTGTGCAAAGGTTTTAAGGTAGGAATGATTTGTCTGTTTGAGGCAAAGAAAAAAGGTCACTGTGATGGGAATACAGTGAAAACAGGGAGAATGGGACAAGCTGAGGCTGGAGAGGAAAAGAGATGCAGAATCATGTGTTTCTTTCAGTGCAGGTGAGGAGTTTGATTTAGTGTGATGGACATTCATTGAATACCTTCAGCATTTGATAGCATCTACATTACTTTGTCAAATACTTGTGCTAAAAATGCTACCTATACTGCTTTCTGTGGTTTCATTCTTCAATCCACGATCATCAACTCCCTGGAGAAGCCTTCACCATTCCATATAATCTCTTCGTCTTGGAGCATCTCTAGCACTCTCTGGGATACTCGTTTTTTGGCTTGGCATATTTTGCTTTTTGGTTCCTTAAACTTTCACCCTAGAGAGAGTGCAACCTCAGTGAACTCAGGGTTGTGCTTTAGAGATCATTGTTTTTCCAACAATGCCTTCCAGTGTCTTCTGCTTCCTAAATAATTGTTAATGAATAACTTAGTTCCTTGAAGTAGCTTAGAGAAGGAGAATGGGTGTTAGTTTTCATTTGACCCATCACAGTGCCTAGGGTGGTGTCATACACAAGTGAAAATGCATGCTGAGTAAGTCTAGTCATGGAGAATGAGTTTAATCATGGACTTGATGAAACAGTGATTGAGATAGAATAATTCTTTGATAGACACTGACTTTGTCAGGGTCTTAATAATTTAAAGTAGCATTTAGCTACAAGTAAAGCCTTTAAGCATAAATGATACAATAAAACTGCAGGTTGAATATGTATTTTAGTTAGACATTTTGAATTATCTAGAAGCTGTAAATCCATAAGGTATATTAACAGAGTGAACACATATTTACAATAAATGATGTAAGAAAACATTTTTCTAATATTGTTTTCTGTTTCACATTATCACAACATGGATAACTGATTCACTATTTTGACTTTAAATTATCTCAACTTTCAGTTTTTTACTGCAGCATATAGTAGGCGTGTTTGTGTTTACTCTTTCAATCCTCCCCCTGGATAACTGCTTCTAGATTCAGGTCCACCTTTATAGTTAGGCCTCACAGAAAAGCTGTTCAGTCTCCTTGATTATTTAGGTAGCTCTTCTCACTCCCTCTTATTATGCCTGGTAGTGCAGTATTTGCATTCCCACACAGTTTCTGTAGGAGAACACTTTGGCCTGAATAATTTTAGCCTTTGATGCCAGCTGTTTGTTGACTGCTGCAGCTTGAAGTTGAGGCATTTAGCAGCAGCTCAAAATAATGCTAAATTAGTACACCTGGGTAGCAGATTGCACGCTAAGTAACTATGTAGCTATTCCTGTTCTTAGGAAGGGTACCACATGCTCTGTATTTGTAATTAGGAAACCTAAGACTTAGTCTTGTTTCTGCCATTGAGCCAACCAAACAGCTTTTAATTTTTTTCCTACATAAAATCAACAGTAAGGTGCTGTTGGACTGTTAATTGCTAATCCTTAACCTTCCCCCTGGTTTGATACCTCTAAGAATGCTGCGTGTGTTTTTAAAAATCTCTGGAGCAGATGGGGATTTGCATGTTGCTGATGATATGGTCTGAGCTTTGGGGCTTTATTGTTAAGCTGGAGAATAATTGCCAACATTTGTTGAGGGTTTACCGCATGCCAGGTGTACTATAAAGAGTTGTACTTCACTCACATCTCATTTATCTAATCCTTTTAACAGTCATATGAGGCAGGAATTAACAATTCTATTTTACAAGTGAGGAGACATAACTTACTCAGATGTTGACCCCAATCTCTGCTTATGAGCGTATGTAGGAGTAGATTCCTCATTTCTACTACATCAATTTATGAGCAAATAAATTCTCATTGGGGGTGAGAATTCAGGGGTGCTTCAATGTTAACAGAAAAGTGCTTAGGAACGAACAACCCTCAGAAAATAGGTTTTCCTCCAGAAATTGCTTACAGCAGAGTACCCAGGGTGGAGTGCTCGCTCTCCAGGTGAAGGGGTTCCTTGTCCCTAACAGCACAGACTAAAAAGTTTAGTAAAAGCCAACAGCTAGAAGGCGCGCACCGCGTATTTCGCCCGCGATGCGCCCACAGAGGCAAGGGACGTGTTTTCCTGCGAGCAAGCAGGTCAGCTCTGGCGCCTCGCTGCTGGAAGAATCCATTAGGAATGGTCAAGGCAGGGTGTTCCCGACGCCGGAGCGCGGACCTGGCTGCCCGCTGCGCAGACGAGGGCGCACTGCCTTGGGCGGCCACCCCCGCTCCTCTAATCAGGTGAGCGCAGCCCGGGGAGCCACGAGTCCTATTGGAGCAGACTGAGCATTGAGGAGTGGAGGATGCGGCGAGGATAAAGGGAGGAGGATGGAACCACCTTCCTGATGGGATAGCTGGAGAAAGAATAAGCAACCCCGGCGCAGTTTGCGGACGCGAGTGAGAGGCAGAGCGAAGGTGTGAGAAGGGAGGACCGACGGGGACCGCAGTGCGCGCGCGGATGTCGGTGTCCCCGGGGCTAGGTAGGCTTTTACTGGGGGTGGGAGGTGGTGGTGCTTTGAGCTTTTGGGTGTTCCAAGGAAGCGCCGCAGCATCGGTGGTGGCGCGGTGTAGCTGATCCGCACCTGTTGCTGGAGGCGGGAGGCGAGGGCCCTGGCGGCAGACGCACATCGGGCGCGGCGCGCTGGGGCGTGCGGGGCAGAGCTGCTCGAGTCTACTCTGTCCACGGCTACGAGCGTGGCGTTCGAGCCGCCCGCCCCTTCCAAAGCTGCCTGATCTCAAAGAAGGTGAGAAGGGAATGAGTAGAGAGAAAAGTTTTTTTTCTTTCTTTCTTACAATTTGAAACCTGAACCCTAACTTTAATTTTAAAACATCTGCTTGGAAAATAACTGCCCCAAAACGGCGCGCTACAGGTAGTAATTAATAATGGGAAGGTTGAGATAAACTTAAGAAATCTTGTGTTCCAAATTAGCCGCTTCGTCCAAGTACTTTTAGTGAAATATGTTGATTTCCAGGGTTTGGAATTAGCCTGGAGCTGTAGAATAACATGTTTTTTTTAAAGCTGACATGTTTTTAATGTCTTAGACTTTTAAAATTTATTCTTAAGACTAAGAAATAATGACATTGTTCATCAGGGATAAAACTGATTTTAAGGTACACTCTTAACTTACTGTGTAACTTTTGTTTTAAACTAATTTTTTGACATTTCACAAAATCTACAACCTTTAAAATGTGTAATGTGTTTATATATAAGCTGCACGATTTTTAGAAATTAACCTATATCAAATTTTAAGAGTGCATAATTCTAACAATTAGGATAAAGCTCAAAAAGATGCCTTAATACAGCATTATTTTAAAAATCTTACTGAAGTTAGTACCTTAAATGACTAAAGTGCTTTTTCTTTCTCTTTTTCATTTATCTAAAGAGCTAAACAGACCTCCCCCCCACCCCAAAGGCAGCAAAGGAAAGGAAAAAAGGTCTTCCAGTTAGAATACAAATGAACACCAGCAGTTTGAGGTAATTTCCTAGGCTACAGAGACAGCCAAATACATTCTGAACTGTCTTGCAGTTAGATGGGATCAGATATAATATCCTGGATCTACCATGAAGCTGCAGTGACTTTGGATTGGACATCCATCCATCCTTCTGGGCCTTAGTTTCTTCATTTATAAAATGAAGGGATTGGACTAGGTGATTGAAAATACTTATTTCAGCTAGAAACGATATGTGTCAAGATTATAACTTTTTAAAAGAAGTAATCGAAATGTATACACTGAAAAAAGTAGGACTGAATCCTATCTCCATATTCTTATTTCTATGATGAGTGACCTTAGCAGTCATCCTGTATTAAATGCCTGCTATGTCACGGATTCTGAGAAGTTCTTGCATAGATTATTTTATTTAACACTCACATAGTATTATCCCAATTTACAGGCAATGACGCTGAGGTGTACAAAGTTTAAGTTTCCAAGTTAGTAAGAGTTAGATCATGGATTTTTTCCCTGAGTGCTCCATACTACACTATACTAAATGTGATGATTAAAAGCTGAAACTGCCTGTAAACACCAGCTAAGAAATAATCTTAGCATAAAATGTAGGTCCATAATGGGGTGAAGATAAAGTACGTAACAACACTGAGTCTTGATATCATCAGCTGTAGAAATGATGATGTATAAGTGAGCATTTATTATATTTTAGTACCAATTATAGTTTTATGTTGTATATTATTTATCAGATATTGAATACCAATTACATTCATTGTCAGAAAATGATAACGAGATATATGATTTGAAAAACATGCTATTGTGGTAATAAAAAGAATGATTAGAAATAACATGGGAAGGCAGAGGCTAGTGTTAAACAAAAGTGTTTCAGATATCTTTCTATTTGGAGATGTCCTTGCCCAAGCTACACCCAAAGAAAAAGAGTGGTCACAGCAGAATTAGCTGTGACTTAACCCTTTTGTTCATACTCTCATAATAAATGATAATAATATGCCATATTTATTGAATGTCCAGGAGTTCTTCTAGGCCCTTTAAATAGACTCTGTTTAATCATCAGATAATATTATCTTGATTTGTAGATGAAGAAACTGAGGCAGAAAGATCTGAGGGCCCACAAAGGAAATACATTTTCCCTTAGATTAAGGATGTGAGCCTTTATTGTTCAGAATTCATAGACTGTGAACATGACCTTGAAATCCTTAAGCACTGGGAGGAGGAGACTTAGAGGCAAACCAGACCAACCCCTTATTTTATATTTGAGGAAACAGAAACCTAAAACACTTGGAGTCACATATTCTGTTTTACCATTTATGAAATTACTTATCTGTACATTCCATAAACTAATAAGTAAGAAACGTGTTACCTGGTTAAGTAGATCATTAAATGTTTGATTTATTGCCACTCAACCAAAGGCTCCCTCCTGCCCTTTTTTATATAGCAATCCGACTGTTACTAAAAATTTCAAGGATTCTCCAATTAGGATACAAAATCTTTGAGGACAGTGACTGTATTATATATTTCTGTAGTATTTCTAGGGTTTAGCAGAGTGGTTAATATGTTGAATAAATGGCCTTGTTACCTGTTTGTTTACATGTGTCCAGTCATTATTTTATGCACTGAGTCCAAAATCTACACAGTGGAAGCACTGTGCCATCACTAGTTTTTAACTTCACTGAGAAGGCAACTAGACAATTTACAGCATATTGAGCTCTTTAGATGATCATTGTTTAATTTGATTATAAAATACATTCTTTTACCATGAGAGGTCTAGATGGACGTTTCCCTGATTTTGTGGGAAAAATCACCCAGTGAAGTATTATTATATACAGTTGAATAAACATTTCCCTCTCTCTCTTTGACATGGAAATAAGACTTTTTATTGTAAAAATAATTCAAAGTCATGTAGGAAATTCAAACAGTACAGAAAAAAAGAAAAATCATAAGGAACTTCACTGTCCAAAGGTTTTGGTAAACATCCAGCCAAAGAGATGTCTTTCTTCCCTTAACTTCTGCTGAATCAGTGTGAGAGCTGAATTATTTATTGAAACCGTTTATGGTTTAAAGCTCTATTTAGTTTTAGTATTCTATCACTTTCAGGCAGCTCAAACTTTATATAAATAAAGACATTAGGTGAGAAATGAAGGTAAACAAACATACAACTAATAAACTGGATTCTGTGTCCCAGGTGCAGTGAAATAGTGTAGAAAGTTGATCTCCCTAGGCATGCGTGCCTATTTTTCTCCCTTCACAAGACAGGATTGTGGGGGACAGGAGGCATCTTTGCATGCATGGTGGGTTCCCCAATATTCCAGGTTCTCAGGCCACACAGGAGCCTCAGCACCTCTGCTCTGTTGCTCTGATAGAGGTGTGGCAGAGGAGGAGAAGGGTGGAGCTGGGACACAGGAGGTTGTGGTAGGACAAAGGCTGTGTTTTCTGATTCCATTGTGACACACTATACACTTTAAAATGTGTAGTCCCTCCCCCAGCTGCTGGGCAGGTGGTCATGGGGCCTTTTCTGGTGCAGTCAGGCATAAGTTTGCTGTGTACCTCAAAATGAGGGCAGGATGCTGATAGTGCATTTCTCATTCATTTATTCAGCATTCTGAACACCCAGAATAGACCCTCTTTCATATAAAGGGGCACACTGGCTGTTGGAATAGTTGTCCATAAATGAGTTTTGAACTCATACAAAATTATTAGGTATAAAGGAAGGCTAGGGTTCTCTTTGAAAGAGACAATGATAGCTCTTTCCATATGCATTTGAATGTCATTACATTAAAATATTCATGTTTTAAAGGTTATATTATTTGATTATTTTAATTTCATAAATTTGTTACTCAGAAGTCCTTTTCCCTAGGCACATTTTCTTGATTTGTACTCTATATTTAAACGTGGAATTCTTTCATGCTTTGCTTTATTAGGGGCTTAACGGGGCTTAAATCCAACCATCTGTTCACATCTTGGCACATCAGCATAGTGGCGGTGCTGGTAAGGGGCTAAATAAATTTCCCACATTTTAAAGGTTAGAGAAAGAGCAACCTTTATGAATAGATTTCACATGATTCTCAGCAAGAAAATAGTGCAGAAGTGAAGTAAAAATACATTTCATTCTGTGAAGCACAAGATCCCCTGTTTGTCTTTAGTTTTGCTGAAAGGCAATTAGCATTTCAACTAGCTAATTTGGTTACATGCAGCAAAGTACTGGGGTTTATAATTTGCTGCTCTCTGTCTGAGGCTGTTGAGCTCTAGCTCTTAAATAATCCTTTCCAAGTAGCCTTCTCTCCAGAAGTTATTGTTGCTGGTCTTAAATAACTAATCAACAGACAGTTTTCCTTGCCTTCAACTGTAGGGTGCCATAGGGCAAGGAAAATGAAATGCCAAACTAATAAGGAGATGATTGTAATATTAAATAGTAATTATTGAAATGTGACATAGGATGAAAGATAACAGAATAGGTTCAAATAAAATGCAGCTTCAAAAAGGCATTGTATGGCACTCTTAGTAATTTATTTCTGCATGCGGTATGCACAGTAAACAAAAAGTATATACATATAAGGTCTGACAATTAAGTTCATGAACTCATTCTAGAAAAAGTGCTACATCCCTCACTGCTGAATATCACTACAGTCACCTTTGAAATACTCCTCTTGGGGAGCTATGCGCCAATGCCAACGCCTAGTCCACCCTTCGAAGCAATTTTAGAACTCTTTTTCTGGAACGGCCATCAGAGCAGTTGTCGTATGAGGCCTGACAATTAAGTTTGTGAATTTGCCACTGTGCGCTTAATGTTGGCAGCGTGGTACAATTGGAATACAGCTGTGACACAGGTATGCCAAGGTTTTGAAACCTTACTGATTTGTTTCAATGCTGCCAAAGTAAGTGTATGATAGCAAGTTCATGAACTTAATTGTCAGATTTTGGGTATGACTACAGCTCTGATGGCCGTTGCAGAAAAAGAGTTACAAAATTGCTTAAAGAATCGACTAGGTGCTGGCATCGGTGCATAGCTTCCCAAGGGGAGTACTTTAAAGGTGACTGTAGTGATATTCGGCGATAAGGTATGTAGCACTTTTTCTAGGATGAGTTCGCAAACTGAAATGTCACACCTCATACATATCTATATATCTATAGATATGTATATCGGAATTAATGAAGATGACTCAAAATTAACACAGAAGAAATGATACTTATTTATATTGACTGCTCTCTTGCTGCATAAAAGAATTCTATGGGGAAATATGTGTAAAAGATAAG